>JAYKKT010000064.1:5240000-5755000 GCA_036023115.1 Brasenia schreberi | reverse complement strand
GTGTACAAGTTTGTAAGCCGATTGTGCAGTGGAAATCAATAAAGCTTAGTGAGTGATTCTGTTCCTACGTGAGATGTCTGCTGCAAGCCGATCTGATTCGTGTGAGAGCTAGATCGTCATCAAGCGTAAGGATCTTCCGCAAGGTATTGAAGAGTTGTTGTTGTGCGCAGAAACTGCAGACAAAAGCAACAACGCGCAGGTAGTGAGGCTGAGGGAACTGAAGGATCGTTTGTCTGTCATCACAGGTGAAGAATTTTCGATTTGAAAATTAATCCTGTGACAAAGTGGACTTAGTAGAACAAAGACAGAATATATGGAATGTAAGTTTGATCGTTTGGTTACCTCAGAGGACATAGAAATTAAAATTGGCACACATGAAATCCCCCAAAAAGAAAGTTTTAAATACCTAGGATCAATTTTTCAAAGTGATGGAAGGATTGATGGAGATGTTACTCATAGAATTAATGTTGGTTGGTTAAAATGGAGAGGAGGATCAGGTATTCTTTGTGATAAGAAGATACCATTAAGGCTAAAAGGTAAATATTATAGAGCAACAATTAGGCCTCTATACGTAATGAGGTTATTAGAAACAAATTAGGAGTGACACCAATAGAGGATAAAATGAGAGAATATCGTTTAAGATGGTTTGGACATATAGAAAGAAGATCAAAAAAAGAACGTGTAAGAAGGTATGAAAAACTAAATTTGGAAAGTATTAAAAGAGCTAGAGGACGACCACAAAAGTGTTGGAAAGAAACAATAAAGAATGATCTAGCTTATTGTGAGTTAACCACAAGATAGGGATATATAGAAACAAAGAATCCATGTAGCCGACCCCATCTAGTATGGAAAAAGACTTGTTTATAGTCGAATTCTTGTGAATTGAAAACTTCATTCATGCCCCTTGAAAACTAGGATTAGAGTTCTCCAACACGTCCCATATCACATTCTATTTGCTTACTAAATTATCATTTGAATTACGTTGTCGCATTCTGCGTATACAGTATAAAGTTTTGTATTTTAAATAATGTGTGTATCGAAAAGCAAGGGCCTGTTAGCAAATTACAATAAGGCAGGGACTGAGCAGTAATTGGTCAATACTTCAGGGATGGATCAAAAACTCGTCATTCAAACACAGACAAAATCACTAGCCAAAGAAATGCTGCGCTCGCTCTCAGCGATAGCTCGTCATCATGGCGTCTGTTGTTTGCATGCATTACGGAGAAACCTCTTCTGCGACCAAGCCGGACCCGTTCATGGCGTCGATCCGTCGCACGTACTGCGAGTCTGCACCGTGCTGTATCAACAAAGCGGCGCCCGGGACTCGAAGTTGCCAACCCAGCTCCAAAACTGCAACTTCGAGCTCACCCACGAGTTCTTCCTCCAAGTCTGCAACAAGTTCCTCTTCTCGTATAAACCCCCCTTCAGATTCTTTAGATACGTTAAAACTGAACACCCTTCCTTCATCCATACTACCATCACTTACAATAAGATCACAGACATCTTGGGCAAGTCTAAAAACATTCATCTTCTATGGGAAACGCTGGCGGAAATGGCAGAGAGAGGCTCAGTTAATGATAGAACCTTTCAGATTGCTGTTAAATCTTTGGCTTCATCGAGGGAGATGAAGAAATCAGTAGAAATCTTTCATTTGATGAACACCCATAATTTTCCTTACAGTGTGAAGACATTAAACCAGGTAGTGGAGTCACTGTGTGGTGCCAGGCTCGTAGAGGAAGCGTTTTTTATAGTTAAGAAGCTTAAGGGTTGTATAAACCCGTCTGGGATCACTTATAAGTTTTTGGTGATTGGGTTTTGCAGAGTTGGGGATTTGATTCAGAAGTCCAAAGTCTGGAATCTGATGGTGGATGGGGCTTGATCCAGAAATAGAGTCTTGTGATGAAATGATGGAGACCCTCTTCAAGAATAATAAAAGCGTTGAAGCTACTTATGTCCGTCAAGGATAAGAATGTTAACTTGGGTTTGTCTACTTATAGGATTTTGATAAGGTGGTTCTGTAAATTGGGTAAGATTGAGCAGGCTTTCCACGTGTTTGATGAAATGACTCCGAGAGGAATCCAGCCTGACAGTTCAGTGTATGCTGCTACGATCTTTGGGCTTGGGAACAAGGGTAGGGTCAGAGAAGCGTACTGGATGTTGGAGGGAATTGAGAATCCTGATTTGAGTGTTTTCATGGATTGATCAAGGCTCTGGTTAATCTGAAAAGGACTGAGGCTTTCAGGAGGATGATACTGCACGGCTGTGAGCCGACGATGCACACACATACATTATGCTTCTGCAAGGGCATCTGGGAAAGAAAGGGAGGAAGGGGCCCCACTCTTATGTGAACTTTGAGACTGTTTGTTGGTGGGTTGGTAAAGAAGGGGAAGTCCTTCGAGGCATGTAAATATCTAGAAAGAATGATAAATATCAGTATGGAAGTCCCTAGGTTTGATTTCAATAAGTTTCTGTACATGCTTTCCAATGAAGAAGGGATTAAATGTTTGAGGAAATTGGGAAGAGACTAAGAGAGGTTGGTTTAAATGATCTTGCAGATATATTTGTGAGATATGGAGGGAAAATGACAACTAGGGATAGGAGGAGGAGGAGAGAGGTTGGTGCTGAGTTGAAACCAGATGAGGCTTTGATGAAAGACTCATGGAGAAAACCCAATAGCGCAAGGTGGTGCTTGCTCCCTTATCATGTTAAGGCGTCGCTAAATCTCCCCTGGCTGTCTTTAAGACTCTAAATTATCTTCCAATACCTTCCTTTTATTGGTTATTGACTAGACAATTTGATTTCTAAGATCTAACTTGTAAAGCAACACGCTGAAATGCATGTAATTATTGCCTTGGATCAAGTTAATGTTCTTTCCTTCTTTCATTTCCAGTGACTTTGTACAAGGGATTGTGTGACAAGAAGATACTATTCTGCTTATATGTAAAGGAAAGATAGACACTCGGGACATTAGGCCACCTGGCAGGGCTCTTGACTCACAGGATGCAGGACCTTAGAGACATTAGAGGGTTTCTTCTTGACTTTTAAATCTTGACTTTGTTAAGAATTAAAAGTAGAAGACCAAATCAAATATGTGACGTTCAAAGTCTAAGACTCATAGTAATAAATCCAACAACGTTTTATGCTGGCCATCGAACACATCCCTGGGATCAGCCATGACAGAGTTTATTCAAAGCGTTTTGTGTTGTACTTGAAAACAAAAGTTGTGTAGGGAACCTGAGACAGAGATTCTGCTGAACAATCATTAAAAGGTTCTCAAAAGGGGAAAAGGATTTCTTTGAGTTCCTATTTATTAGGGCAAAAACGGAGCAGGCATATGTGGAATTTGATATCATCACAATCTATCGAGTTCATCACTCACGTCATGAACACAAAGTATCTCTTAACGAAGTTGGTGGTCTTCAAAAACTAAAAATAAGGAGCGTATGGTCCAGCAGAATGAGCATGTAAGACTAATGTAGCAGTCGCCAGCTAGAACATACATAATACATGCAAGTCACAGAAATATACATGTTTCATAAATATGACTGACAACAACAACTAAGCCTTTTTCCCATACTAAACGGGTCGGCTACATGGATTTTTTTATTTTCACATAGCCCTATCATGTGCCATGTTAGCAGTTAAACACTTTTGTGATCGTCCTCTACCTCTTTTAATACTTTCAAAATCTAGTTTTTAATACCTTCTTACACGTGCTTTTGATCTTCTTTCTATATGTTCAAACCATCTTAAACAATATTCTTTCATTTTATCCTCTATTGGTGTCACTCCTAATTTGTTTCTAATAACCTCATTATGTATACGGTCTTTTCTTATCATCTCAACATCTTCATTTCTGTCACAGATATTTTGTAAATGTTGATAATTAACTGCCCAACACTCCGAACCATAAAACATGGCAGGTCTAATTGTTGCTCTATAATATTTACCTTTTAACTTTAATGATATCTTCTTATCACAATGAATACTTGATGCTCCTCTCAACATGCATTAATTCTATGTTTAATTCTTCTATCACTCTGAAAATGACTCTAGGTATTTAAAACTTTCTTTTTAGAGATGCAATGTGTGCCAATTTTAATTTCTGTCTTTTGAAGTAACCAAATGACCAAACTTTCGTTCCATATATTCTGTCTTTGTTCTACTATGTCGGAAAAGAATTTCTGTTTTATAAATATGACTGACACCAAAGAAAATCCAATTGATACGGCTGTACATGTTTTGAGCTGTTAAGTCATACACTGTTATACAGGGCAGCAGAGAATATCAAGGACATTGAAGCCGCTAGTAGAGAAACAAAGCCAGCGGATGTAGATTCCTTTTTCACAAAGCACCTCTCTCCTGCAAATATGACTGAAATATATCAGAGAGTGCGGGTATGCTTGTGTGTGCGTGTGTGTGTGTGTGTGAGAGAGAGAGAGACCTGTCCAAACCATCACACTGATTGATGCCCCCAAGCCCAGAATATATGCGTCCAACCCTGAATGGCTGTATTTGAAAGAAAAGAAAAGATCAAGAAAGGAAAAGGAGATGAAACCTGGGTGTGTGCAACCAACCAAGACACAGTAACTAATCCAAGTCAGATGTGAATCACGCATAAGCTTTTACGTTCAAGGAAAAAGTTCACAAATTAAAACACGCAAACCAACTAAGGCATCACCGATATGTCACGGTTCATCAAGCTTTATCCTATCGATCAGCCATTAGGGTGGCAAATACATGTCAGGTAAAAGAATTCATATCCTTTTGAACAGGAATCTCCACTCAAGTAAACACCATGGCAATCTTCCTCATAAAGGGACATCACATGAATCGTGGAAGAACGATAATAAAATTTCTTAAATCAACTGCAAAAGAAACTTCATCATGCAAAGAATCATATGCCACAAGGTAACAGTCCTCGCTTTCCATGTTACAGGTGGAATTATTGTTTTCTATTTCACAACTTGGTTTCAACTTTCTTGCTCCTATTTGTCTAATGTGCAGATTCATACTCCTAACGAGATGTGCCCAAGGAACGTCTATATCTTTGACAAACAAAACACACTAACTGAATAACCGAAAGCTTCTAGACGAAATATACCTGAATAGTCTTTCCTCCATAATTCTCCTGTACTTTTCAATTAAGGGCTTCTTCTCCAACTACTTAAAAAATGATGGCTAATCATGGCTACGGGAAATGAGAACCAGCTACTACATGTACAGCATATTGAAGATGCAATTACATAGACTAGGAGTGTACAACATGCACATAAAATCTTCCTTATTATGTAAAACAACTACAAATTGCAGAAAATTCACCTAATAAAACACATTTTCAGAATGGCAGAAAAAGCTGCCCTAAACAGCACGGAAGATAAAAAAATCATTATTCAGGGATGAGAGGAAATGATATCGAAAACAATCTTTTGCACATTAAATGCAGTCGGTTGAACGGAATTCTAATCACCTGATGTGCAATATCATGGGTCAAACCAGCGTTGAGTTAAAGCAAGATCATATGTCTATAGTTTCTTTTCAATCCTTTTGAGGGCTTCTGACTTCTGACACCAATGTTGGACCTCTATCTACCCCTCTGGCCAAGCATCTTAAGTACCTCCCTCGTTTCATTTTATTTTTTTATTGATATCACAATATCTCTTCCTGTGTTAGTTGGATTTGGTCTTCACATGCCACATCAATTTCAACATCTTCTTTCCTACCATAAGATAGATTATGCATGTTAGAGATAATTGTTCAACACTTGACACCATATAACATAGCCGGTTTAATACATCTTTATAATACGAATAAAATTGTCACTGGAAAACCTGATGCACCTCTTCACTTTTACCAACCTACACTAATGGCATGCATGACATCTCCATCAATTCCTCTATCTTATTCAATTACTGAACCTAAGTATTTATACATATCTTTCTTTGGGATATAATGCATTCCAAATTTAAATTTCATATTATCCGTATCCACCATTTTGGTAAAATTGCCTTCCCGGTACTCAATCTTTTATGTCAAAATCTGTTTACCTTCTAAGTTCCTTCTGTAATTCAAGTTTCATATTCACCTGCTTCCATATCATACCAAATGACTGTTGCAAGGTGTTCGAGTTTTACCCAGTTTGAAAATAATGTTGTTAATGTTGATCGCTTCTCGTTAAAAGGAAAAATGGAAACTCATCTAAAGTTATTGTAAAAGTCTTTGATAGGTTGTTCCATCATAAACAACATGTGGATGATTCCATTACATGGGCAAAGCGTTCAATAATTTCATTTCCTAGAGGAACAAAAGGAATTTTAGCCTTCATATAGCGAGTGTTATATCTAAGCGTCAATGACATGCAGAAAATGATAGAACTTCTCCAAACGTCAACAAAATGGATGACCATGCTATATATAAGAAAATATCAGCATCCTTTAATTCGGAAGTCCTAAACTAGGACAAAGGTACATCATTACTGTGTTCAAAGCTAGGCAAAAGCATTTGCATCAGGAAAAAGTTCCACGTGGTCGTGTATGCCTTCCCTTTTGAGGCCAGTTGTGTGGGAGGGTTTGCGTCATGACATGGTTGGAAACTCTGCTTGAAATGAAAAAGCAGATTCTATCATTCCATGAATGCAGGATTTCGAGATCCTCCAGTTCTTGCTCGTTTCACTCTTACTTGCAAAGGCTGCCAGCAACTTCCCAGCCCGAGGCCAGACTAACTAACTGTGACTAGCAGTGAGTGTCCAAGGAATGAGCCTCCAAGCTGCTGCCAAGAATTCCGTATCCCGTACCTTTTGGAGTTAAAAATTAAAATTTGAAACAAAATTTAAAGGCGAATTATCTAGTCAAATATGCATTAAAAAAATATCACTGTCTCACGTCCATTTTCAATAATATATTCGGTTCATACCCGCTCGAAATTTCGCCAAATTGTTATTTTATATCAGCAAGAAAATTGACAGGGAAGAAAGTAAGTGCGAAAAGAATAGAGAGGTCTCCCAAGAAAAGGTCATAATAGAATCGTATTAGTACAATTCTTTTGTTGATTTTATCTTTCCCATGAATAAACTCCAGAAATCTTGAACCGAAAATAAGAACTCGAGAAATCAAAAGAATAGGCACGAAATTTACGACAAAACTCAAGCAAATGGTCCATCTTCAAAACACAAAAGAATCAAGAAAGGAATCGTTCATGATTACCATCTGAGACGAATAGCAGACAACAAGAGCAGGCAGAAGAGCCCGACGCCCGTCCGGAGAAACCGAACGTCGAGCGCTTCGTCCTTCGCCCACACGCCCACGCAATAGGCCAAATGCACGGACGCCAGCCCGACGGTAAGCACCGGAAGAAGGAACACATCCTCACCTCCCTCGCCTTCGTCGCCGCAGGCCTCCTCCTCGTCATCGTCGCCTCCACCGCCACCGCCACCACCGCCGCGGTCTCCAACTCCGCCACCGCCCGGGCCGCCAGTGATCGGGCTCGGCGGCGGCCGGCGGAGGACCTGGATCATTCCGACTGCCCAGGGCCCGTATTTGACGCCGGAGAGGCCGCGAGGGACGGGAATGACGGCGTCCGGCGGGAAAGGGGCGTCGGAAATAGGAGAATCGTCTTCCCTGAAGCAGACGATGGCGGGGAAGGAAGGGGAAAGCTGATCGAAGAACGAAGATCGGAGGAAGAAGGATCGCCACCGGTAGGAGAAGGCAAGGTTGGGGTTAGGGTTGCAGGAGAGAAAGCAATGGGAGACCATGGCGGAGAGATAGAGAGACGGGAAGAATGATCGAAATTCGAAACGAACGTCCGACACGGAATTTTTTCCCCCTCTCGGTGGGTATTTATACCTGTGATTTTCCAGATATTTTGTCAGTTTTGTCTTATTTTCCATAGTTATCAGCGTCGTCCGAGTTCCGTTAAACGGACCGGGTTGTCTAATTAACCCGCTCCGAAACCTATATTGAGTTTTTTTATTCTGCTCTTTGGTTTTCCTTTTGTCAGAGTATGGTCCTGTTTTTGTTTTAAGACTCTTAATTATGTTAAGAAATTAAGAATTATTTTATTTAATTATCTGTAATGGGATTGGTGTTTGTGTGCAATGCGCATTCGTGTGCACTCCCCCATTTCGCCTCCCTCCACGTCTCCAACCGCCCTGAGCAGCTCCTCGGCCATCTTCTTCCATGGTTGTACACACATTTTACTAGCTACAACCATGCCATTTTGACTGTCGCTGGTATTGATAAGAAGCGAAAGAAACATGGGAAGAGGCTAATTGCAATGGCTACCAGTTGAAGTGGTGGCAGAGCAAGAGGAATATGCATGCTCTCTCTCTCTCTCTCTCTCTCTCTCTCTATATATATATATATATATATGAAGGAGAGAGAGAAAGAAGACTAGTATATGCTACCATATTTAGGCAAATCCCAACCGTTTAATTTAAGCGATGGGTGATTGGTTTTAAATTCAAATAGTAAAATTTCTATATGTGAATTAAGTGCACTTCTAAAAGGTATGTGTGTATTTTTGTGCTTTTAAATTTGAATCTCAAATATCTATCTTTTAAAATAAATTGTTGAAATTTGTTTGAACATGTTACTATATAATGTTGGTAGAATAACAAGTTCTCATAATATATATACAGATATATCCTCATAATATATATATATATATATATATATATATATATATATATATATATATATATATATAGTATAAACTAGCACAATCATACGATAGCAAAACCAAATAAATCTCAACCATTTATTAAAATTTAAATCTAAAAAGTAAAACGGACTTTTGCACGTACAATTTATTCACACTCGTATTTTTTCTTTTTAATTTTCAAATTTCAATAATTCAAGTAGCATAATACCGGTTTCATACACACACATATATATATATTATAAACCATTTGCGTTCTAACTTTTGTACATTCAACCATCCCTTTACTTTATTTACTTGTCTCCTCGAATTCCAAAGCCCTTTAAAGTAATTTGTCTCTTTTGTTTTATCTTTCACGGTTAATATACAAAAAATGTCTCTAATAACCTTCTTATACCAAACACGAAATCGACCTTGCTGCTTGATAATGTAACACATGATCCGAAATCCCTGTGAAAAAGATATTCCCTCTGAAAGTGTATATCATAGACCAAAACTTAGGGCCGGAACCTAGCTATTTCTGGTTCCATCTGTTCCAGATTTGGTTTTGAGTCCGTTTTGCCCAGTCATGGGTCCTACTTAGTTTTGATTTCATTCGAGAGAAAAAAAAACACGTATTAGAGATGGGATTTTGGAACCAGAACCTGGAAATGATGCGAACCGCTGGTTCTAGTTTTAGTTTCGGTTGGATTTTTTCAAAAGGTGAAACCATAATTGAATTGAGGAGGTCGCCGATCTGATCTGAATTTAATTCAACTAACCAGTTTAGGGACATATCATGAAATGAACCCATATAAACACAACTTGAAACACAGAATTATGACTCTTAATTTGCGTAAACCCCCATAACTTTTGTCACTAGCGGTGACAGACCTATTTTAGAGCGAAGTGAGGCATATGTCTCATTCAAAATCTAAAAGTTTTAGGTCTATAGAAAATACAAGTACTTTGTGGACTTAAATAAAGTGTGTGTCCAGTCTCCCACTAAGCAATAGGCTTGATCTTTTTCTAAGAATAAAACTACTGTAACCATATGACGGTCACAGTTTCGGTGACCACCAATCATGGTCTGCCACACAGCCAATGCATTGCATCGTTTGGCTTTGGGGACCACCCATTTGAGGGTTATCACGAGGGTGACCAACAAGCGGTCGTCACAGCATTTCCTTTTGTACCAACAAACTCGACCAATGCATGCCACGAGATATTTTGGGGGTCGGCACAACGGCGACACTCATATACCGGTTCGGCAAACCGAAAACAATCTGGCTCGTTAAATTATTTGAGTCGGACATGAATAATGCAAGCTCTGTTTTGGGGACGGAAAGATTGGCCCAATTCCAAGGACCCGATCCAATCCAACCTGAGTGGAGTGGGACTACCGACTGGGTTTTGGTTTCACACATAGAAATCTGAACCTCAACCGTACCTGAAATATGGAAATAATATAATTATGTATTCCAAACTATATAAATCTATAAATAATATTTAAATATATAAATTTGTGTACATTCGTAATATATATGCATACAAATACTAATATACATGTACACATGTGTGTATCTGAGAGGTATATAAAATATAAGAGAGTGGTCCATGCTCAATCTAGCGTTTTGTATGGTTTAACCAATCCAACCACTGGGTGCCAACTTCTATTATTCCTCTACTCCTGAAAACCACATTTTGCCTGTCAAAACCATCATTTTCACCATCAAAACCACTTTAAAAGTAAAAGACCACATATATATTTCAATATGTAGGGTTTTTTTAAGTAGTTTTATTGTAAACTATGACGGTTTTGAGCAATGGAGGGATAGTGAAAGGCGATGGAGGGTACTTCATTTTTATGATAAAAAGTACTATACTTTTCACTTTTTATTTTTAATCTTATATTTTTTATTGGATGAGTGAAATTGTTTTGGATGAAATTTATATATCATAGTTTTGATCCTCCAACCTTTCTTATATATTATATATATTGAATTACTTTCCGTAATAGACACTACAAAAGTATAACAATACTTTAATTCAAATCTCCATATTCAAATTTTCACCATTAATGTCAAAGCTTGGACAATTTACATGTTTAAGTATTTTTATGCACTAAGAATATTATTCATGTAGTGTCGTGTATTGAGTCGGGGCACCTTATCCTTGTACCTGAACCCAGACCTGATAGGGTCTCTGGGTATTTTTCGCCCCATTCGGGCCGGGACAAGATTCCCATCCCTACAAGCTTGATCAAACGATGCTTAAGAACAAACCATGAACTGTGAAGGCTCCAATCCTATCAATCTCAACTGAGCTCGGACTTGAGCTTGAATCTAAACTTGACCAATTTAAAAGTCCAGCAATTTAGGCCACATGAAATCTATATTTTCGTATATAATTGTGCACAAAGTTTGGTTATGTTAAAAAAATTAAGCAGGAGCACTCTTTTGACGAAGAACTGTCAAAGTGGTTGCGTTGCCTTATAGTCTTCATGTCTGAATTTTCTTTTGTTTTATCGAGGAAGCTTTTGAAATGAAATATAGGCCTCAAGGAGTGAAAAGGGCATCTTCCCTCTTTAACATCGCTCTCGACAATGGCAGGAAGACATGTCAAATATGTAGTGGTAATTTGCTTCACCCCTTTCCTGTAGTAGCTCTCTTCCTCGTTGAGTCCCACTAAATTCTTTCACTTACTACTTGGTGAGGCGGCTTATCGTTGTGGGTTTGAGTTGGTTCTGTTGTGAAGGTGGATGCGTTCACAGGCTCTCCCTTCGCTGGTAATCCGGCAGCTATCTGCTTATTGGAAGATCAAGTCAGAGATGAAGAGTGGATGAAATTGGTGGCAGCAGAATTCAACCTCTCAGAGACTGCTTTTCTGTTGCCGAATTCCCTTTCTTCCTGCGAGGAGGATGCTTGGAGATTTCGATTGAGGTGGTTTACCCCAGTTTCCGAGGTCACTTCTTCCTCTCCTTCATTAGTTGTTAGTACCATAGGCTACTGTTGACCCTTCTCCTTTCTCTTTTCAATCTGATCCTAGTACAAAGTTGCATTTGGCTGATTCCTACTGATTCAATTGATCTTTACAGAATGCCTGGTAAACTGGACCCGATGTCAAAAATTACAACAATTAGACGCAGCAGCCGTGTGTGTGTGTGTGTGTGTGTGCGTGTGTGTATGTGTGTGCACAGGCATGCACTAGTGATTCAGGGGAAGACCTTCATTCCTTGAATGACCCAACCTAGTAGTGAGCAGGAATTAGGTCGTATTGTAAATGACTTTCATCATGCTTTTCAATTCTCACTGGGCATTTGACTTGATGGGTTGTGGGTGGTCATCTGAACATTTTCAAGTGAGATGTGTGGCACATAATGGGTTTAGTTATTATAAAAGCTACTTCTTGTCATCCAATGGAAAAACAAGTTTGAATGTTTCTTTCACTCATGAAAATGGGTCACTAATTAGGAACTCAGCCTATTTCACCATGAAACAAACATACCCTAATCGTGTGCTCCCTGTAGGAACTTTTTTTCCTTGAAAATGGGTACTTGTGACAACTGCAAGTCCGCAATCTGCGATGGATGCACAGTTGTTGGTATGAAGAGGTCTCATAACAAGCAAAACGAAAGTTTTGGTTTTTACTACATATTCCTGTTGCAGAAGAATGGTATCTTGGTTCTTGCAGCTATAGTTTAGCGACAGAGTTTTACTTAACAAACCAAAATTTTAAATTTTCACACATGATGAAACTGTTACAGGTAGATCTTTGTGGCCATGCAACGCTTGCCGCTGCTCACTTTCTTTTCTCTTCATGTGGGGTGCAAGGCAATAGAATTGAATTCCTCACGAGATCTGGAATTCTTACTGCTGATAAGGTTGAAGGATTCAGACAACCTTATGGAGAGAAAGAAGCTGGCTTTGCAATCGAGTTGGACTTTCCTATGATCCCTGTGGAGGAATGTGATTGTCTATATTGATGACATTCCTCGACATATTCCTCGGTCGTGGCGACGCCGAACATCTTAAAGGTGGTTCTTTAGATTCTCAAGGAGGCGCTTGTACGCCAAGTTGTCAAAGTAGTTTTGGTTAAAGGGAAGTTCAATTTTTAGGCATGTGATTTCAAAGGAAGGAATTGCAAAGTGATCCAATGAAGGTTGAAACAATTCTTAAATTCGAAAGATCTAAGACCACAATTCGATGAACTAGAGAAATGTCCTGGTATAGGGGTTATTGTAACAGGAGCTGCTCCTCAAGGATCAGGATTTGATTTCTTCACCCGTTTCTTCTGGCAGGTGCTTTCTGTCTTGGGTTGATGGCTGAATAGCGATGATGGTGTGTTCTTAGCGGACCGGTACTCTACCAAGGTGTGCACGAGTAGCGACAAATCACGGCCTTTGTTGTGATGAGGCCTGAATTTCTATGGGTAATATTTGTTAGTTAATATTGGTTCTTGAGGAAAATGCCAAGGGTGATTAGATGACAGCATGAGAACCTTGTTTTTCATAACGCATTTTCTGAGAAACTAGTTGGCAATAAAACCTTGGAAATCCTAATTACGGACTACTCTGAAGCCACAATTAGTAAAAAGTTGATTTCTAGATAATGCTAAAGTTGGTTCCTCCATTTTCCTAATCACAACAGCCTCTAACATTTGCTTTTTGGTAACTATGCCATAGAATTTGCTTTCCATGGCTATCTTCACGTATAGTTTGGTTAGTGCTAAAACTCATATTAGGAGGATAAGGTAACTATGAGAGGCATAACCTTATACTACGAACTGTGTTGACTGAACAACTTCATGCATTTGTTCAATTGGGCCAAATCAGGGGATATCTCATCTGGAATCGCATTTTCTTGATTTAAAACAACACCCTTAAGTTCAGTCATATACCATGTTTGGAAAGTGGTAACTGGTTTAGGCTCAAAATCTGGGTTCAGTGTATGTTATGATGCAATGTTAATAACAAATGCAGTAACTGTCGGTCTATCACACAACTCCCGGAGCCAAATTTCAAGTAAAATAAAGAGAATGATGCTCACTTCTATTGAAAGATGCTCATTACAAATCTCATTTTCTATCTTTACATTTAGGAGTATGCCTTAAAATTATAGTGTATATAGATATTGAAGAATAATATCTTCTTCGCCGATATTATTCAAAATCGTCACAATAATGAATATATATACGCTAATTAATATCTCATGGTAGTTGGCGTGATGTATATCATGATAAGCTATGAAGCATGAACCTGATCATACGGATAATTAGTACGATAAGACATAGATCTGAGATATGAGTAATATGATAAAACTACAAGGAGGTAACCTTGAAGTCTGACGAAAATGTCGTTTGACTTCCCATCAAAGTTTATTAAAGAACTTGATTTATGTATATATATAATTGCAAAATTATTTTGGTCATAAGACTTAATGATTTTTGGCCAAGGCATCAATTCTGTAAACTTGAAGATGTTCTAACAATATTAATATCATGTCATATGATTAATATGTTGCTACCTAATAAGTGCAGAAGTAAGAAAAAGACATAGGATTTGTTTTGCAAAAGTTTCAATCATGATTTAAGCTGTAACTTTTTATAATAAGATTAATAATATGCAAAACAAGACATGGAATGTTATTTGATTGACTAGAGGGAATAACATTGTGGGACATGACTTTGTTGTCATCTATATAAGGTTTTATTAATTGAAAATATTTTGCATGTAGGTAAAAAGGAGCAAATTACAGAAGAAGGATTAGTGTGTGAAAAGGGGTAAGTGTTATCAAACTAATAGTGAAGTGTTGGTTTTTACTGAAATACTTAAAAGAAAAGATTATGTGAAAATAGTAACTTGAACGATCAATCATGTGATTAGGCTTGGGTGATTCTGGACTTACTAATTGAATGTTAGTCATAGAAATAATTTTTAAATAAAAATGTTTATGTAATTCTTGGTGATCGGCATTGTAAGTTTTGCAAAAAATGTTAGTTTAACGCCGTTTCGAAGCGTGTCGAAATTAAATCAACTAAATAATGATTTTTAAAGACTTGAAAAATGTTGGACACGAAGTTGCAAAAGTAAATTCTAAAGTAAAAAATTATGTAAAATTGGTGGCTCAATGAGATATTTATAAGCAATATATAGTACTTGATAGCGTAAATAAAAATGTGGTGAATAGTTTTCTTTGTATATCCATGCAATTATTATATGTCGATTAAGAATATAGAAGGATATATTATTAATGTTCAATGTGTGATTATGACAAATTTTTGAAGCTTATAGCTAATTTTGATGAAACAAGTAAATTAGATACTTGCAGTATAAAAATATAATATAATATTCATCTGAAATTGTGAAATCTTAATTGATGCGATATCAACATTTTTATGTAGGTAGCTTTAATTAAGTTTTATACACAAGCGAAAATATTATTGACTTATCTAATTATTGTATTATCTGAGTACATTGATATACAATAGTAAAGGAAAAATGATATAATGATATTTAAAAAAAATATAATATATCTTATAAAGAGTTTTAGAAAATGTCTGATTTGGTATATTGGATATATATCGTGAATAGTCATTTGTGGTCCACTTCCATTTTGAAATGAAGATTTCTATCAAATAAATTAAATACAGGTCATTTCACCCCCTATGAATAAAATTTATGTTGGACGTAAAGTATCCTAACATTCTCTGCTCAACTATAAATCTTTTTGCAGAAGATAGAGGTATCAAATTAAGCCTTTTTTGAAGAAATAGAAACTAACTAACGCATGTGGAATTGTGGTGAAAAAGAATGGCCCTAGTTTGGCAACTATCAGTTAAAAACATAATAATTTTTTAAGAAGTATAACGTGGTTTGGAAAATCTGATTCAATGTTACAAATTTTTGAAAACTACAGTTTTAATTTATCCTTACTTCCTAGCGGTCTAAAATATATGACCAAATATTAGTTATAATTGAATAATTATTTAAACGTTTGGTATATGATGTAATCAAGTTTAATGTTGTAATACTATTAAGCTATGTGATTTCAAGTAATAAATATTTTACGAGATTGTAGTATTGAAAGAATATGTAAGGAGATTTGGAAAGTCTAAATAGTATTACAAGTGAAAACTAACATGTTTATACTTGGTTAAAAAACTCAAGATCTAATCCGATATAAACTAAATCATTTGAAAAAGCAGTGAGGAATCAATATCAATATGTAGGTTAATATATCAGCCCCATCTATACTTATTGTTGCGGAAGTGATTGGTGTGAAAAAATTGTTACCGTCCTGGTGATTTTCCTCCTTATAACAACAATAGTAGAGGCGTGTTGAAATAGAGGGAGTTAATTAACGTATCATAAACGAATTTCCGGCGTTATGTAAAATCTAAATCTTCTGCGAAGTTTTTAATACTGTGAAATAATTTTATAATATACATAATAATAATATAGTTACCTAAGGTTACTTAAAACTCGATAGTATATCTATGGAAACGAGGTACTATGAATCGTTCATGTGTGAAAAATACATATCCCTTAATATGTGCCAGGAGTTAGTTGGTGCATATATCGTTGCATTCGAAAAAAATATCGTTAAAGCTATCCATATATTGTCGAATTACTAATGACGGGCAACTCTTTAGGTTGGTGGTTGCTTGATATATTCCATATGCGTTCATGATTGATAATCATAGCTATCATTAACAGATACGGTCCATGAAGAAAGCAAAATTGATAGTAGGAGTCTATGTATTTATAGGTCTTATCGAAGCGTGTAGCAGCGATAGCTAATTATGAGCGATTGGCGTCCTGCCTTTATTCCCAGCGTCGTCATTTGCATATTACTCCTCATGGTGTAAAAACTGATTTTTAGCAGAACATGCAGGTGTCTTTGAGACAACCTATAGATCATTATGAATTCTCAGTTAAGCTTTCGAGCGTAAGTTTCTCTCCGACTTGGTACTTAAGTGGAACATTAAGTGTTAGTGCCAAATATAAGATACAGTCCGATAAGATTAAATGTTGTAGATATGGGATATCCATAATTGAGAATATTGCTAGTGACAATTATTTGTGCCAGACAATCAGTCTGTTGACAATGGCGAAGTAGATGGACGTTGAACGGATCGCGATTACTAGCGTGATTATGGTATGATCTATCACATTGTGATATTTGCTATTTGTATTATACATGTGTTTGCCGGAGAAGTTGCTTTTGTCTTGTTCAGGTAGCATCTCCTGTATATTGTTTACTTTATGTATTGTTAAAATTATACGGTTGAGAGAACTATTGTCTTATAGACATAACGAGTGGTAAAGATCCTCTGAATTGATGATATCATTTTTGTACTTAATATCCAAATTGAACCCGCTACTCATGTAGATCGATAAATAGAAGTAAAGAGTCATTTTGTCGAGTGTCTAGCGATCTTAATCGATTCCTTTTTATAACCACTCTTATGTTCAAATGTGCTCTGCATCTTCTCTATGGTATGTAAGAATGTTCTCACATAAAAACATACTAAATCCAAACTTTCTTCTATGGCACGATAACCTTTTGCTTTATGGCCGCCAGCTCATTTTCTTTGTAAGGCAACCGTTGGCGCTTTCAATTTTCAATGCCCACTGCTTCTTTGTCAAACTGTTTGCCTTGCTGCCCCACAGCTGTCATCACGCATTTCTTACCGTCTTTCCAGAGCTTGTTTTTACTGCGACCGAATTATCTGGTGGAGTGTTTCTTTCATGCGTATGTGTTCCGTGAAGGCCGATATGTGTTACATGTGCAAATTAAGCATGCATTTGAAGTGCACCATCTATGTGTATTCTCCCTTTTGGCTTGCAATTCAGTGTTTGATGCACCCAGCACTGCCAGAGGGAGGGAGGGAGGGAGGGAGATTCTGTCATTAATTATAGGGAGGGAACTCTCTAAATATGAAGGAGGGAGGGAGGGAGGGAGGGAGGGAGGGAGGGAGGAGAGAGAGAGAGAGAGAGAGAGAGAGATGTAACATACAGTGCATTACAATACTTCTACCCCTATTACATGCAAAGGAGCCATAGACAGTCAAGTGAAATCCAATCCATGAACAAATTTAATCTACGGACAACATAGTTGTATGTTTTCACAAATCATAGGCCCCCAAAAGTTAAGTTTTCACAATTTTATTTGCCAATCAAGTTTCCTTTGTACTTCAATTGCATTGGTATGTTGGACCTGACTGTTTCTTATAATTCTTTTTCTGTCACTTATTAAATGTTTGTAGCCTCTATTTTGCCAGAGATGAATCTAAGACTTCTCAAGAACCTGCTACTATAGGCAAAAGATAGAATGCAAGTGCTGATGAGCTAAGTGCATTGAGTGCATCAGTAAAAGTGAGGCATGGTTCCACCTCCTAAGAGAAGAGCATTGCTAGTTGTAGACATGGGTGTGTAAAAATGAAAGCCAAAGCAGGTAAATCAATAGAGGTACAAGTCTAGGTTGGTTGCAATAAGAGGTTTCGCCAGGAAGTTCGAATTGATCATGCTCATTTTTGCCTGTGACCCACATGATCACCATTTGCACCTTATTTGGAGTATTAGTGGTGGAGCAGTAGAGTGTCTGGCAACTTAATGTTAGACTAGATTTCTTGAGAGTCACTTGGTTGGAGAAATATTCATGGAATTCTCATGAAAGAGTATTTTAGTATGAGGTTAGCATTTTATGGATTTAAACAACTCCATAAAGGTCAGTTTGAAAATTTTGCTTCAACTATGAAGCAATTGAGAGTTATAGCCTTACATTGTTCATCACTTTATCATCTTGTATTCATCTTTTGTTACAACAGGAGGCCGAATCTGTGCACCCTCCATTAGTCAAACTCCCGCCTGCAGCAAGGGCATCAGACCCCACTGTTGTTGAGCTATCGCTCTGGCTGCTATCATCTGTGTATTCCTATTATGATAATATGTCTATGTACATTATTCATAATTTCATATCATAATGATTCATATGATTATTATTGATGAGGAAGAGGAAAAATTAAAGATACTAAAACACTACTTAGGAAGATGCTTTAAGTGAAGGACCATTTCCTAAAATATTTTTTGGGCATTGAAGTGGCATTTTCTAGCAGAGAACATTCCAAGCCAGAACGAGTTTGCAACAAACCTTGTGACAAATGTCTGATTTGTTGAAGGACATGGGGATTACTGGAGATAGCAAACCTTTGTTTGGAACAACCAAAGGCTATCCATGTAGCTCAAAATCCAGAGTGAGATTGAATTATGAAGCATATACAGATTGATTTCCATTGCAGATGACAACCTAACATTGGATAGAGTGTCGTCTCTACGTTATTACCAGAACTTATACTGTATCAGATTCTATATACATACCAAGAGTCTACCTACATTAAAGTTTCAAATTTTGTAGGTTCATTACGAGTTGGAGGAAGAGTACATTGAGAGATTCACGTATTTGCTGATGTAATTGTTGATCTGCAATTTTTCTATGTAATGTATCTTCAGTTAGTATGGGAAAAGGCTTAGTTGTTGTTGTTGTTGTAATGTATCTTCAGTTACATTTTGTGTTTGGTACATATTGTAGGCAAAGTTTTCTGTTCAGGGGTGTAGTGATCTTTCTAAAAACTCAAGGAGGTCAATCTCTATAAGGGTTTGTCATTTTAGCCCTAATGAAAGACTTGTCTTTATGATCTCTAGTTTTCCCCATTGCTTTTATAGTTCTGTACATTTTCCATTCTTCCAGTGTTTATGTGCGATATGCTATGGTTTCATTTGAAACAATCAGACCATTTATGAGTTGTTCTGTCATGCAGTTATAGTGTTTAAGAAGATGAATATGATGGAAGGAAAATGGATGAAGACACTCATATCTGAAGAACTTTTTTTGATTGATCTTTATATTTGAAAAAGTACCTTGATAGTTGGCTTCTACCCGGCTTCTACCACATGACAACAACAACTAAGTCTTTTCCCATACTAGATGGGGTCAACTACATGGATTCTTTGTTTCCACAGAGTCTTATCATGTGCCATGCTACCATTTAACTCAATATAAACTATATTTCTTTCAAACACTTTTGTGATCGTCCTCTTTCCCTTTTAATGTTTTCACAATCTAGTTTTCATATCTTCTTACTGGAGCGTCCTTGGGTCGTCTTTCTACATGTCTAAACCATCTTAAACGATTTTTCCTCATTTTATCCTCTATTGGTGTTACACTCAAATTGTTTTTAATAACCTCATTATGTATACGGTCTTTCCTTGTATGACCACTCATCCATCTCAACATCTTCATTTATGCTACATACATCTTTTTTGTACATGTTGATTATTAACGGCCTAACACTCAGAATCATAAAACATAGCAGATCTAATTATTGCTCTATAATATTTACCTTTTAACTTTAGTGGTATCTTCTTATCACATAGAATACCTGATGGCCCTCTCCATTTTAACCAACCGACATTAATTCTATGCGTAATATCTCCATCAATTTTTCCATCATTTTTAAAAATTGACCCTAGGTATTTAAAACTTTTCTTGTGAGGGATGCAATGTGTGCCAATCTTAATCTCTATGTCCTCTAAAGTACTCAAGTGAACAAACTTACATTCTATATATTATGCTTTTGTTCTACTAAGTCAGAAGCCAGTACTTTTTAACGTTTCTCTCCATAATTCCAATTTCCTATTAACTTTTTCCTTAGACTCATCGACTAACACAATGTCATATGCAAATAACATACACTAAGGTACTTCATCTTGAATATGTCTTGTTAACGTATCATTGACCAATATAAATAAATATGGACTTAAATTTGATCCCTGATGTAACTCAATATTAACTTCAAGGGAGTCTGTTATTCCTTCATGAGTCCTCACACATGTTTTTGCACTATTGTACATGTCTCTTATAAGATGTATGTAGGATACCTCTATTTTCCAAGGTTCTCCAAAGAACATCTTTTGATACCCTATTATAAGTTTTTATAGATCAATAAATATCATGTGAAGGTTCTTCTTTTTTATTCTAAAATATTTCATAAGACGTCTCAATTAGGTGAATCACTTTAATAGTAGATTTGTCGGGCATGAATCTGAATTGGTTTTGTGTTCTACTTGATACTTGTCTTAACCTACGTTCGATAATTCTTTCCCATAATTTTATAGTATGACTAATTAACTTGATACGTCGATAATTCACACAATTCTAAATGTATGAATGTCTCTCTTATTCTTATATATGGGTATAAGTGTACTCACTCTCTATTCCTCGGGCATTTTTGGGTTTTCTATATTTCATTAAATAGCCTTATGAGCAAAATGAGTCCCATCTCTCTTAGGATTTCCATACTTCTATATGAATATTGTCTCATCCTTAAAATTTACCAACCTTCATATATTTAAGAGCCTCTTTTACTTCATTTTTTTTGAATACGCAAATAGAAATTGTGGTTAATATACTTTTTTGATTTGGCCAACTCTCCTAAGCTCATACTACCTTTTGTATTTTCATTAAAAAACTTATAGAAATAAATTTTCCATCAATTTTTTATATCATTATTCGCCACTAGAATCTTCTCATCCTCATCTTTGATGCATCTAACAAAAGTAAGATCCTTAATTTTCTTATCTTTAGCCTGCGCTATCCTAAAAATATCTTTCACCTTCTTTTGAGTTAAGCCTTTTATATAAATCCTCTTAAATTTTGGCTTTTGCTTCACTAATAACTTTTTTCACTAGTCTTCGTGGCATAATATAATTTGTAACATGCCTTCTCGTAAACCTATAGTCTCTACCACATAAGTCTATGGATTTGCTTATCGTAAATCTCTACACTCTACGCATAGGAGCTCAAGTTTGTCACCACGTTACCTAATGGAGACTTCAAGTTTTTGTGCTATTTTCTTCCATGTGCTGATTACTCATTCTGTCTGAACAAAAACTTTGCTATAGTTATTTTATACACCTTGTATTATTGTATTTATGTTTCTAGGAAAAAGTTAAATGCATGATTGGTAGTTCTGTTTTATGAGCATTCATATGTTTTGCTGGGAACTATTCTCTCCCTCTTTCTTATGGAAATTTGTATGGAACTTTCTTAATTTGAAATCCTGGGAGAAAAAAAGCTTGGAAGTTTGAGATGTAATTCTGATATTTTTGATTCATGGACTGGTTTCATCAGACTTCTCTGAGGCTCCTCAGCTTCACTTGTAGGAGCTGAACTGCAAAGTGATGCGTCAACTTTTAGATAGTTTTTATGGAAACTATTCTCGTCATTTGATTCTTTTAAATGTTTTCTAATCATTTTGTTCATCTTGTTATATCTTGGAAGTTTCGATTGCTGCTATATCTCCTGTTGATAGTTGTAGTTTGTGGTTTTGTGCAGCTACATTTCCCTTCTGATGTTTGCTTTGATCTTGATGCAGTACAAGCTTTGCTCGTGGCTGGCTCTCATATTTTGTGCTCAATCATTGGCAAACATGAAGAATGTGGAAACTGATCTGAAACAAATGTCAATGGCTTTTATGTAAGTCCTTCCATTTTGGTAATCTGAATAGCATATGAATGGTTGATGCATTTCTGTTTTGTTATACTTTCTCGTTAGTGTTTCTGCAGTTCTTCTAGCCATTGAGTTTCAACGGATCAAGAAAATGTTGTTGGTTAAGAGCACGTATAAAACATACACAAAGCCATAAAAATGCAATGAACCCAAGGGTTTATACAAGGTCACAAATATTGTTGTAAATCACAATGGTTTGGAACTAGGATTATATAATAATATCACCTTTTGGGGATTTGTTACTTTAGAATTGTTCATAATAAAATCTCCATATTTCAAGATGCTGCCATGTCCTGTTCGATTCTATTGGTTGCATATCCCTGCTTGTATTGGAAAATACGTTTATGCAGCATCTTTTGAGACCATGAAGAGGCAAATGTGCCCCACGATCATGTCAACCTGAAGTACCCCAGGTCTTCTAAATGTCTCTTGTATATGACTATTTTAAAGGTGGCTTTTGAGTGCCTCGATTTGTTTGGACCTCACAAGTCACATTAATTTCCAGATTGAGTTTTAAGATGTTCAACTTGATTCACATATGTTCTCGAATCTGCTTTTATAGTTTGCACAAAAATGTGGATCTTGTGTTTGGTGTGCTCCAAGTCAACACAATACATCTTTAATCAAAACTTCAAGAAGAAATCCATCATTTAGATGTATGTCAAAATGCTTTATCGAGATGTCAAAAGTATGCAAAACTATACCTTTTTCTTTCACGCGTTTCATTTGGAACTTCATTTCATCTGATATTTCCAGTTGCGGTTCGGTGATTTGAACAGGTTTGCTGTCATGGGATTGGTCACAAACTATTTGAACGCTTCAAGGCAGGCATCAGGAAAATAGAAACTATTATGGTGGCGTTCTATTTTTCAAGCTAGAGTTGTTTAACATATTTATGAGATAATGGGTTCAAGATAGGGCGCGGTTCATTTTTGCCCATTCATAGGATTTGCTTCAAATGGAATGAGATTTTCAAACTTCTATATTTATGACGGGTAGTTCTGTTAGAAGACAATGACAGACGATATGTGGTATAGTATATTATACTCATGATAAATTTTTGCCCTCGAAGGGATTTCATGATTGAAATGCTAAGACAAAGCAATTGTTTTTTTGGGGGGAGGCCAAAGAGATATGCACACTCTGGATATCAAACTCATGACTTTCAACATGTGAATCGACCCCCTAGCTATTCTCTGTGCACCACCCTTCTCTGAGGTGCCCTTTATTGAGCTACTAGTAAAATGCAGAAATCACTCTCAAGTCCTTGTTCAGAAATGGGTGGAAGATGAAGCCAAACCTTGATGCCCTTTTCGAGATATTGTGTGATTGTTTTTTTTTGTTCCCCTTTCTTTTGATTGTTAAGCTGGGGTTAGGCAGATTGCTATTAGATATGCAGACTCGATCCGCGACTTTCTAGTCTAAAGTAATTTTTAGTCGAGCCCATAGACCGAAGAGCCATGGCTCCTTGTGCCAGCATAACTCGTTAGGAATGTATAAGTATGCAGAAATGGAGAAAATATACGGGCCTATGTTTGCCAGTGGAGGCAATGTTATTCACTATGCTTAGAACGGTGGAGATACGCTATGAGAGCATAACTCTCAAGCCACAAGCGTCTCTCAAAAAAATTGCAAAATGATTTTTTTGACATACTATGGCGATCAATTGTATTAGAAACAAATTGTGAGAGATACCAATAGATAATGCTGGTTGGTTAAAATGGAGAGGAGCATCAAGTATTCTTTGTGATAAGAAGATACCATTAAAGTTAAAAGTTAAATATTATAAAGTAGCAATTAAACCTATCATGTTTTATAGTTATAAGAGTTGGGCAATTAATCATCAACATGTACAAAAGATGTCTGACAAAAATGAAGATGTTGAGATAGAAGAGTGGTCATACAAGAAAAGACCGTATACATAATGTTATTAGAAATAAATTATGTGTGGCACCAATAGAGGATAAAATGAGAGAATATCGTTTAAGGTGGTTTGGATATATAGAAAGAAGATTAAAAGAAGAACCTCTAAGAAGGTAAAAAAAACTAGATTTTGAAAGTATTAAAAGAGGTAGAGGACAACCACAAAAGTGTTGGAAAGAAATAATAAAGAATGATCTAACTTATTGTGAGTTAACTGCTAACATGGCACATGATAGGGCGCTCTGTGGAAACAAAGAATCCATGTAGCCGACCCCGTCTAGTATAAGAAAAGACTTAGTTGTTATTGTTTGTTTTATTTAAGATGGTTTGGACATATAATCAGTTGTTTAAGATGTAAATTGTGAGTGACATAGTATTGCACCTCATCGTTACCACCCTTTTTGACTCATATCATAACGGATCAGTCGTACCTGTACTCAAAATTAAAGACACATCACCATATACAACCCGCTTTTCATGAAGGATGCTGGGCTAATTAATCGTAAAATATGGTTTAAACCCAGGTAATTATCGCGAAAGTGGGTCTAATGTCTAAAGTAGTCAATTTCATGGTTCCTACGCATTTTGGATATATTTATACATGTCATTTCCTCAAAAACACAAATACGGGTTTGATAGGGGTGCAAGTGAGCCGAGCTGCTCACACTCAAACGAGAATACTTGAACTAGACTCGATCTTTTTGAGCTCAAGCTTGCCAGTATATATTGGCTCGAACAGCTCACGAGCGTAATCGTGCTTTTAGTATAGGAGTCAAATTTATTTATATTCTAAAAGTTTTATGTATTTGGGTTTACCCACATCAAACTTCGAGGTTAAAACTTTTTAAGTTTGAGCTCATTCTCGAATCACCACTAGATTCGAGCTCACTAAGCTTGATCTTATGCCAAGCTTCAGTTGCTTGAAGATAACTCGAGCCTTGAGCGTTCAAGCTTGAGATAAGTATTTTCTTAACAATTTGAGTCTAGTTTGCTTGTACTTGAGTTTGACTCGGCTCAATTACACTCCTACATAGAAATGGTCGGTTCGGAACCGGTCTGACAATTCGAACCAGAACTGAACCAGCTCCGGAACTATAACCGTAACTGGAAACCTACCGATTCGGTTATGGTTCACGGTTTTCAAAAACCGACTCAGAACCGGAACCGATGGTTAAAAACCGTAATTATTGTTTAGTAAATATTTTTTTCAGAAATTTGAACAAGTGCTTAGCTCAATGGTAGAGCGCTCTTGATGCGTGCCTTTGGTGGGGAGTTCGACTCCTATACTGTTATGATACCTCTAGCCTCCGACTCCTACACTGTTATGATACGTCCCCTTTGGTTGCCTTGAAGTATCGACGCTGCTTGCCTTTAGTAGATCGTAAGTTCTTTAATGTTTGCTCAATTGACTTTTTACCCAAGAAAAATTTGGAAGGATTTGATCAATTAATTGCATTAGATTACCCAACTAGATGGGTTAATACATCTTTTTTATGATATACTTTAAATTCTACATACTTAAGTAGGCAAGTTTCTATGAGCCGATCCAAACCAAACATGAACTTCTATGTACTTAGCTGAACGATCAATTATATGAGGTGAGAGAAATCAAAGAAGCATTGTTCAGTTCAGCCTGTAAAGCTTCACAAGCCATCTCACGTTCTGTTGGTTAAGATTACCAACCAAACATGAAGAAGCTCATCACGAACCGAACCAAGAGCAGATGGGTTAGTTCTCTCTCAGCAATGTTCAGTTTCAGCTCGTAAACCTTTGCAAGCCAGCTCATGTTCGGTTGGTTTAGGTCACGAACCAAACATTAACAAGCGCTCACATGCACCCAGAGCATTAGCTCAATGGCAGGGTGCTATAGCACCATCGCTGCTGGTTGGGAGTTCGACTCCCAAAGGGTGCATGTGTGGGTGTATCTGTTAGGCTTCAGCCTCCTCCTGTAAAGAAAAAAGCCCATCGCGAGCCAAACCAAGAGTAGCTCGGTTAGCCCTCTCTCTCTCTCTCTCTCTATATATATATATATATATACATATATATATATACATATATATATAAATATGTGTGTGTGTGTGTGTGTATGGTGGCAGCTCCAGAAATTATTTTGGATGGGGTGAAAAATAAGGTACATAAAAAAGAATACTTAAGATAAAATGAAATTGTACATAACTAAATCATGGTATTCAACCATGACGAAAACAGCAAATTCATCCAAAATATATGAGAAACAATTCATTACATACTTTTGAACAATATTCCAAAATGTTGTTGAAGCTACAAATCCCTATACATTAAACAACAAATACAATTCCATGTGTATAAAAAACTTTAAAGACATAAGAACTAAGCATCTATCAAGTGCATACAACTAAAAAAGTTCACATTACCTATGGTTTCTTTGAGTATGCATACTATGAAAGTCACATCTCTCTCAATATATTGTATCAAACAATCATTCATAAACTGATCACCCATCTTGTTTCTTAAGCAATTTTTAATAATATTCATGGCAAAAAAGACTTATTCCACAATTGCAGTTGCAACAAGTAAAAGCATTGCTAATTTCATGAGTTGATAAACCAAAAAAAAATACTTGTCTTTCTTATATTGCACTAACATTTTTGGCAACTTCGATGATTCCTTTAAGTATAAGCTTTTGCTCATCCCGTACATCCATAACATGATCAAGATACTAAACATCACTAGGAGAAAAGTTACAAGGAGAAAACTTTACAAATTGAACAAATCTTTTTCTCATCAAAAGAAATAAAATTATCACTTGGATCAAAACATGAAGCACACAATAGCAACTTTGTGTTTCTTTCATTAAACCTATCATTTAATTCACTTAGCACAAAATCAATAATAATAATAAATACCTCAAATTGATAATAGTAAAAATTTGTTACCTCATTTGGTCTTCGCCTTGATCTCCTACCTGGCTCAGTGAGGTGATTTTCTATTTTCTAAACTTTTATATGATGATCCTTAAACAATTTCAATAAAATCTTCACAAGAATTCTCTTCATTTCGGAGCATATTTAATTGTCTCTTAGTCAATTTCACAAGATTCATAATATTTATAATGTCTTGCTCTTCGCTTTGTAAAGTCACTGGAAGATTCATAATGTTCATAATGTCTTGCTCTTCTCTTTGTAAAGCCACTAACAAATCATTTGTCTTTCTAAAAATATATTTCATTAAATATATAATAAATATAAAGTCAAATGTCTAAATTAATTTTTATCATTAATATGCAATGGATCTTTGCTTTTCAATTGCACCCTCCTCACTGGTAATTTCAAGGACATGATGGAAAAAAATATTTTGATTAAGTGACACAAAGTAAAATAATTTGACCCCCAACATATCTCTCATGATCTCTTCATTCTAAGTGATTGATTTAAACCTCTATCACTTTCAGTGGACCCAATTTTGAGTTCGTTTCGAACTCTATATAATTCTAGTTCTCTAAGCAATTCAAGTCTTTTGTAAGAGCCTCCTACACAATTCATTACAGCAAAAATAACATCAAATAGTTGAGTTATTTCTTTATGATAACTAGTATAACTACTAACTGGAGTTGGTGTGCAAAACAATAAATATAAAAAGCAAAAGGATTTCATTAAATATTAATGCCTTTAAGCCATTGAACTCACCTTTCATATTACTAGCACAATCATATCCTTGACCACGTTAATAGACTAATGCTTAGACCAAGATTAGTGAACATATCTACGATGTCTGGCTTGAGTGTTGATGTAGTATCACTAACATGTATAAGACTAATAAACCATTCAACAATCTCACCTCTTGAATTAATATATCTTAATACTAGTACCATATGCTCTTTAGTTGATATATCTCTTGAATCATAAACTAAAATAGTAAAAACATCTTCTATTTCTTTAACAATTTAGTGCACTATTCACTTGCAATTGCGTTGATAATATATTTTTGAATTGAAGGTATTGTGAGTTTCAAATTCTCAGGTGTATTATGTAGCATAATACTTGGACATCATTGTGATTAGTAAGGAAGTCAAGAATCTCAAGAAAATTACCTTTATTTGAAGATCCATTTGACTTATCAAGACCATGAAATGAAAGACCGTAAAGGCAACCGTGCCAAAGCATTCAAGTGAATATCATATCTTTTCTTTTCTTTCGTTCAATATGTAGCAATTCTAGTAGTGATTGTTTGTTTCTTATTAATCAAAGCATCACATTTCCTTTTACCATTGTGATATATGCTACATTTAGTACTTTCATGGTTGCATAATTTCTTTCTCTTTAAAGTGGATAAATCCTTATGAAATAAAAGCAAGACTAGTAAGAGGATCCTAAAAGAGATAGCAAAATAAACAATATGTAACATTTTTCTCTAAACTGTACTACAACCACTAAAACTCATCAAATCAGGCTGAAATAAAATGATGTTTATTCTTTCCTTTCCCAATTCATGAAAATTTATGAGCTCATGGTTGGTATGGGCCTTTTGTAAGTAAGCACGTCAAATTTTATTTTAATCGTTAACCTTATAACTTGAAATTGTCAATCTCGATCCAAGCTCAACAATTAAATCTTTTACTTCTCATTCAAAGCAAGATTTATCTGTATCTAAGATCTCGATGTTGTTATGATTTTGATTAGTAAAACATGATGATTTGACCAAGACATGATCTTCAACTGATCTTCTTTTAAAAAATCTTTCCATATCTATATATAATAAAAAGCCAAAATACATAATTAAAGAACCATTAGTTAAATATTACAATTATTCAATCCCTACCTAGTCCTACACACATATGACATAAAAGGAGACATAAAATCAAAAAGCCTTAATTAATATGTATATTTTACAATCGATTTATGTAAAAGGAGACATAAACTGGTATATTTCTATATGCATCATGATTAACTAGGCATGAGACATAAAACTGAAAAGATCTAATTTTATGTGCTTCATACATTACCAAATTACAATTAATGGAACCTAATTAACAATAAAACAAAATTAACCAGAAAGAACTGTGTATTTTCAGCAATTCAATATGTTATATGGTATAGGCATTGAAAAGAAATTGTCATCTTTGAGAATTAGAATCATTCCCCAGCTACCTAAATTCATAATGTCCTTTTAAATTAGCATTCCATTGGTAAAAAACTAAATAGAATAAGTAAATGTGGAATCGATTTTCTTACCTTTCCTTAAAGAAATCAAGGCGTAATCCTTATTGTCGCAAAATTTGTGATGTATCCACTCGTAAATCTGTATCAAAAGGAAATAAAAAATGTAAGAAAACATGAAAATATGCATAATAGAAAGGTAAGGAACCAAAAAAACATGAAACCAAAGCAAAACAGAAAGTCTATATCAACTAAAAAATCTGCATCGATTTTCTTACATTTACTCAACAAAAAAAACTAAAGCATAATGTCTTTTAGTTTTCTTACCTATGAGGCTGAAGGCAAGGCGAGCTTGAAGGCAAAGCCATGGTGAAGAATAAAGCTGAGGGGTGAGTCGCGAGCCACGAGCAATGATTTGGAAGAGAAGACCTTCAGGCAGGGACAAGAGAGCATAACGGAAACTCTGCAAATGCAAGAAGAGACACAACCGAATGACTTGAGTGAAAAGTAAAAACCTAATTTTTAGATTTCGGTTTTTAATTATTACTGGATATTTGATCCAAAATAAATAATAAAATTTATATTTAGGTGGCTAAATCGATTGTATTTATGGATCGACACCTTTCTTGTTCTCAAATTTGGGTGAAGCCATTTGAATGTTTTGCTGGCACCTGGTTCAAATTTTTTAAAATTTGGGATAGGACAGTCGTCCCACCTCGCCTCAACGTGCGTCTCACTCTCTCTCTCTCTATATATAGATATATATATATATATATAGAGAGAGAGAATACAAATTTGGTTGGAAGGACAAAAATGGCCGTCGTGTTTGCAATTTGTGGAATAGAAGAGAGGGGAAGGAATTAATTGAAGATTCGGCGTTTAACGTGGTGAGATCGAGAAGCTGTCGCAAGTTGCTCAGGCACAAGTGGTGGATAGAGATATGGATAAATGCTGAAATTGCCTGCAGCGAGTTGTGATAACGATACATCATGCACGCGCATGCCCATTCCTGGGCCCAATACTATTACGTTACAGGCTCACAAATATGGCCAAAGGTTACATATACGACACAGACTTGCATCAATCCAATCACAGCCGTCCGATTCAGTGCATATCAACTGCTAAGAACTGACCTCTAATTATCGCCATCCATCCATATACCATCTAATCTTACATCAGATCACAGCCATCCAATTGGAAGCATTTCGACAGTTAAGAACTGCATTCATAATTGGTATCTGTTTAATGCACACTGTGCTTCTCCGCTACCAACTTGCATACTCGAAACAACTTCAAGGAGCTAAACAGACAACGAAGAACAGCAATTGCTGGCAGGTTTGACTGACAGGAGCCAGCCAAAGAAAGCAGCCTAATTCCTTCGTGCCTCTCTCTCTCTGCTGAAGCATGCCTGTCAGAAGAAGCGGGGATAGATAAATACAGGCCTTCTCAGTTCTGCATTGATGTTAGGAGCTGGCTGGAGTAGTGTGTAAACAGCGAAGGCCATAATTTGGGTCAAGCACTGAGCTCGAGAGGAAAGGTGAAAGAAACTGGTTAATTTTCCCAACCTGGACTTGTGTGTGTCAAGTCATACTGTATTTGTGTATTATGATGCAGAGAGTTTATCATATTAGAGAGAGAGATCATTGTCTTAGTGAACATGGGAATCTCCTTGGCGATCTCTTTCATTGATTTACTCGTACAAAAGAAAATTAATGATGGAACATTCCATAGTACCTGGTATCAAGTGTACGCCATTGAATAAGACCTAAGGTGCCTCCAACTCGATCAAAAGCACTCATATCAGCAACTTCCTAGACTAAAGCTTATAGCAAACCCTTATATGCTTTATTTGTATGATACTCGACCTTTCTCAGACTCATTCAAGATAACTGTAATTCTCTTTGTAATTCCCGCGAACAGAACGGAATCTGAGAAGCTAAAATTGGATATGGGAGGCCAGTTATCACATATATGAATGATTTAATCTCTCTCTCTCACACACCTCTCTCTTTCTCTTTCTCTCTGGTTCCATTCTCAGATCCTTCTAACAGATTCCACATGCTCGTTCTAAGCAGCTGTAATTGGATGTTCATGTCCGTGCATTTAGTGATCGTCATCTGCTTGAGACCCGAAGCCGCGAGCACCTGCATCTCTCTTAGGAATTACTCTTCGCGGTAACGCTTCAATTGCACTGCTTCCTCTCTGAAACGGAAATTAAATATATAGTCAATAAAACTCCCATATCCTATCAATCCATGCTCCTACAGGCTCTCTCTATATCTATCTATCTATATAGAAGAGAAAGCATAGTACATACATCAATCCATGCTTAAACATGTTGATCTACAGTTGAAATTAAAATCTCAAAAACAAAAAAGTATGTTGATACTTTTTATAAGTACAATAAATACACGTAGTATAAGTTGCTTTATTATTTAAATCTCCACCCTTGACTTTTAAGATCGAGCGATTAAGATCTTTAAGAATGTTTAAGCATATATTCATGTACACATGTGTTAATTTCTTTCTTTTTTTTATATATAAAGAGAAATAATGATTTGTGCTAAAATCTAACTATCAATAGGTGCAATCAATAACAAAGTTTTGAATTTAAAAAATGAAATATATCGTTTTGTATTATATGGAAAATATGAAAAGTATAACAATGTATTTCACTTTTTAACTTCATATTTCTACTGTTGTTCATCAATCGTATCATAAATATATAATGGAAGGAATATCTTGACAGTTAGGTTAACCTATGAACGTAAATACTTGACCAGCAACATGAAAGCTGCCGCTCATGTGAGCTCCACTTGTCTGAACGGGCCAACCCCACCACCTTTGTCAAAGTCAGCAAGAAGAACGATATCGGCAGCACCGTAGAAAATAACTTCCAGATGTGGCCTAACGTCTGATAATCTAATTATTTTTAGCTGCATCAAATGCCACTGCTAATCTAAGTAGAGTGTGGCAAGTTCTCCAAATGGATAATTAGTTTCCTGGTGATCTAATTTTTGTTCTGTCACTTAGAAAACATGAAATCCACATTAATCACTTCTCAAAGTCAAAATTGACGCTATTCCGCTGGAGGAAAGCTAGTCCATTCAAAGTTGGTGGCAGCGGGACCTTTTGCAGATTCTAATGTCGTGGAAGACAGGAGAGGATTCTAGAGAAGGAAACTCACTAACGTATGCCCGTCTCCGATTCACTATTCAATCAAAGCCATTTCCAAAATATGGATGTAAGATGAGGCAGATCCCTTATCGCTATTAATAGCAGTATTACTATAGAAAAATTAGGATGTTATATATATATATATATATATATATATATATATATATATATATATATATATATATATATATATATATATATATATATATATATATATATATATATATATATATATATATATATATATATATATATATATATATATATATATATATATATATATATATATATATATATATATATATATAAAGAGAGAGAGAGAGAGAGAGAGAGAGAGAGAGAGAGAAATTGGATTTCGTTTGTCTTACATTGCTCACTTATGTTCATTCGATGCTTTTAGGGGTATAAGTATAATAATTATATTTTTCATGCTTTTCAAAACTCTTTCAAAATTATAAATTATGCACTTGCGAGCTAAAATGAGAACATGTTAAGAATGGGTAGGATCCAGTATATATAAAGGAGAACCTGATTTTGCCAGCTTATACTCGTTGTTTTGGGGTGATTGTTTGTGGGTGACATGAGCAAAATAAAATACTGTTGTCACTTTTTCAAAGCCCTTGAGAAATTTTGAAATTGGACTCATGAAAAAAAAATGAATGATAAACATGAATATGGACAGAATAATTCTGAAGATGCAGTTGAGCTTTCATAGCTTTTGTTGGGGAGGGTTATGACCATTGCTAGACCTATTCTGGCAGTGATTTCCCTTTTCCATGGCGAGGAATCCCTTTCGAGGTAAACCCACTTTAGAATCACCATTGCACTTCTCAGTACGCCCCACAAGAATGTGTTTTTATTGTTGTATTTTATGCTCATTGTTATTAGTTATAAATGGATCATACGATCACAACTACGGGTTCTACCGATTCAAATTTCTATTGTTTTTGTCTCGGTCAGAAAATACGCAAACTCATGCACAATGAAAGGCCGACATTAAGGTGAGGATAAAGGCGTCCGATCAAGATATGTTGACAAATGTGCGCACGAGTAGTTAGAGAAGTATGATCTTGGAACGATTTTCTTATACATCATTTTGGACCGTTTCCATCTACACCGAGAGACACCAGTAGGAAAATTTGGCGGTACAATCTTTATTCCACCATCATTATCGACGATCACCATAAAATTGCAGCTATCTCAACAGATATAGAGTTATCAAGAGAAGGAAACCGCCCGGACCCTTTGACTGCAACTGTAGAAGGCTTCTCAGATACGAAGTCATACTCTTCTGTAGTCCAAATATATCTGCTCCACAGAGAGATATCATAACTCTTAAAAAAGTTTTCAACTTCTGCCCACACATCTTATAAGGAAACTGGAAGTCTTGGGCTTATGATTTCTTTCGACTATACCCCAATATAGACGTAGAAAGAGGAAAAACCCTGAAGAGAAAAGGAACTATTCGAGGAAGAAAGCAATATTTCTGACGCTGTCCTGGAAGTCCCCCTTCTCTTAATGTGATCTTTTGCTTTATATCACTTCATGCAATATGACCGAACTTCTGGCAAAGGAAAATCTTTTATTGTGTTTCGGTAGAAGCATCCAAAGTACCGAACCTTTTACTTTTGACATCTTTTCAGTTCGTTCTTCCCCTCTACAAGACAATTAACACAGTAGTTACAATCCACTTTTTCTCAGTAATCACCTAACTCAACTACTATGAATTCCACGCACTAATGACTGCCTTCATTACCTAAACCTTCAGGCTTCCACCGGTTCCACATAATACTTGAAAATAAGGAACTAACGGCGCCGGCCGGCGTAGTTTTCTTCAGAATCCTTCTACACAGATTTGCTTATAACCAGAACAACCAAAGTGTCGTATGAAATCTCCCAGCAGAAAGGACGAGTTCTATACAACAACGTAACCATGCCTGGATTGCAGTGAAGAGATTCATGTGAGAGAACGATCATTTTCTCACATGCATGAATCCTTTCCACACCTCTTTAGAGGAGAATTTATACTCTCAAATTGAGTGTTAGATTCTCCTTGTGCTAGAAAAGCTGTTGCGCCGAAGTTATCCTCTCGTGTTTCTCAGCTGCTCAACCTTTAGATGCTGATTTGGATTTTCAAAACTGACATACTAAATCAAATACAGTGTCACAGACCAACGAAATATGTATATCGAAAGGATTCGCATGTTGTGTAGCATATTGTATGGCTTTCTCCTTGTCATCAAGCTGGGGTTAACAAGACCCCTCTCACTTCAAGGCGAAGTTCACAAAAACTCAAATCAAGGAAGGAAACTGTTCCATCATATTCTGGAGTTATCACCAACATTTGAGAGAGACTTCGATTTTCTAAAGTTTGATTTGGCACGAGACATGGGTTGTAGCGGGCGTTGCTCTTTGCATGAATCCTTTAAACAACAGAGCAAGCATGCAGTATATATATATATATATATATATATATCACAACACGGGTTTCAAACTCCAATGGTAACCAAGAAGATCAAGATCAGTAAGCAAGCATACGTATAGATATGCTGAAATATAAATAGATAAACTCAAGTCACTCTTCTTATTTATTTCTAAAAGAAAAGAATAAAAAACAGGAGTTTCTGCTCTTCCCTTAAACTCATCTGACCTGGAGTCCATTTACTTAAATGTAAAAAAGAAGACAAAATAATGAAAACACTTGAGAGAGAGAGAGGGGGGGACAGCGATTGGATCACATCAGCCCTGATCACCAAAGCACTGTCGTCCAGAGAAAGTCACGGAACCAATTCCCCACTACCATCAGATATCCCATCATGCCCCCCAAGTACACCCCGCCTCATACATACGTATAAAGAGAGGGAGAGAGGCATCACGATGAATGCAGAAGGACATGTGCGTACCGTCATTGGAATTTGGATGGCTGCCGTCTACTAAAAGAAAGAAGAGAGAGAGAGAGAGAGAGAGAAAATCCGCGTGCGCATCTCGCGAAACCCTAGCCGTCGATAACACGGCAGCAGAACCCGTACATACTACGCAAGAAAGGAATCCACGAAAGTACCCACTTAACAAAATCTTCGAAGTCACACGAGGGGGAGAGAGAGACCGGAGAAGAGACAGCGTTTAGACGAGAAACATCGTTTCCCGGCAATCGGAAAACCCTGACACCACCAACTTATCCATTCCGAGACGAATGCGACAACACACCCGTGACACCCTTTCCAAGCTAGGTCTGTAGAATTTGACAGAAGAATTGAGAACGAGAAAAGAGAATCAACAAAACGATGTAATAACCACCATTTCTGTGCATTTTCAACAAACAAAACGAAACGAAGAAAAGAAGCTTGTGTCCAGAGAAAGAAGAAAAGAAACTACAATCACCAAAACTCTCTTCTTTAGCTTCTGCTCGATAGATTGTGGTTAGAAAGGAGGCGGCGGAGGCCGAGCGGACGGCATCCAGAAGACGTCGGACGGAAGATGGCAGCTCATTGGAATCGGAACGGTATACACCGACATAGCGCCCGAATCCGACACGGCGGAGCTTGTTGGAGGGGTCGTGTGTGTCCGAGTCTCCGACGGCTCGTCCTCCACCGGAAGCCGGTGATAAGAAGGGTTAGCGAAGGAAGCAGCGACAATGACCACCGTACCGGCAGCGAGCAACGCGCCGACGACCGACCCTCCCACGACCTGACCCTGAGCTCCGGCGAGTGAGATGGAGAACCCGCCAGAGTTCGCGAGGGTAGAAGAAGAAGTGGTGCCGGATGGCAGGTAGGTGGCGGAGAGGGAGAGAATATCGAAGCGGCCGTGGAAGGTGACAGTGGACCCGGGGGCTGTCGGCTGCCGAAGGGTGACGTTGGCGACGGAACCGGCGCCGGAGATGACGCAGAGGCCGAACTGGCGTCGCCCGACGAACTGCGCCACCGCCTCGACGACGTCGCACCCCCCAGACACCTCGAGAACGTGGGGCCTCATGGCGTTATTGTCGGCCTCGCGCGTAATGACGATCGGCGGCCTCGGCTTGTTCTTCGACCCCGGCGGCCGGCCTCGCGGCTTCCGAACCACCTCGATCGTGGCCCCATCGTTATTGGTAGTGGCGTTATCAGCCTTAGCAGTGGCCGGCGGAGAAAGCCCGGAAGCATCAGAACCCGTGGCGCTGGCCTGCTTCTTCCTCTTGGTGGTGGTGGCGCCGCTGCTCCGGTTATCGTCTTCTTCGGAAGTGTGGGGATCGCGAGGGTGGTAGTCGTGCAGTTTGTATTGTGGCATCATCTTTGCTTCCTTCACAAACTCTTTCTTTCTTTAAAAAAATGAATATTAAAACCAAGAAATTTCATCAACGAAGAGAGCGAGCGAGAGACAGAGAGGAGACGCAAAGGATGGAAGAGAGAGACGTTTGTTTTCTCTTTCAGTACGGCGTTTCAGTATATAAATATATTTCTTTGCCTTTTGAACGCCGACTCTCTCTCTCGACACGAGACATACCTACACACAGTTTCTGTCACTACGGTGAAACCTACGTTATATTATAGGAAGAAGAGCGAGCCATGTTAAATCTCCACCGTACGTGTGAGCTGCAAACAATGACCAACTTTGTAAAAGTGGGGTCCAGTCTCAGTCTCCAAAGTGAGATGGACGGTGGAGATATAAGGGATTACACGTCTACTAAGCGAGATAGATGGTGCAGATCTACTGTCCTGTTTATTGTAGGACTGCAACCCAGACTGGCTTTGATGAGTCTGAATCTTAAGGAGTTTTCGAGATAAGGAATCGAGCTGGTCAAGAAAAGTGGGCTCGTTTGACTGGGCTTGGTCGGTTCTCTTCAGTCTCGATGATGGGCGCCTCCCTTCCTTTGTATGAACTGAACAAGAACACATGCTTTTCAGTCGACTTTTTGAATATAAGAAGAGCATGGTCAAGCAAACGATCAATTTAGTATTGGGTTCACATAATCGCGATTGAACTAAGCTTGATTTACTTAGGATTGCAAAGATGCAATACAGTCACGGAGGGTGATACATAACTTGAGGGGTCGAAAATGAGCTCGGTTCGGCTCGTGCCCAGCTTCTTAATTTGTCATCTGCTCAGATGAGACTGAGCTCGTCTGTGATCCACATGAAGAAACGAGCTAGCTAGCTAGAGCTAGAGCTAGCTTATTAGTGTAGATTACGAACATCCATCTCAAGAAACCATCAATTTCAAATCGCCGTTAAGTAATTAATATATATATATATTGTAACCATAATGACACAAGTTTAGTTAGGAAGTGTCCTACCGTTGGGGATGTCTTGGAGTTCAATTCTCACGGTGGGCATTTGCTTGTTTTTGTAAAAAAAAATTACGTGGTTGCTGATCTAACACGGGAACTGTTGGTTCCAAATCCGTAATTGGAACATGATCCTGACCGATTGGGTTATGATTTTTTATTTCGATTTACTCAAAATCAGACATGTGTGAAAAGTTTTTTTTTTATATAAAATTACTTATTTCCGTAATCATCACCTTGAATGAATGTGATACTTTGTCGATTTCCCAAGCTTCTTTGCTTTTTAGTTCCCTACCAATTAAATGATAGACATTGCTCAAAAAGTCTCTCTCTCTCTCTCTCTCTCTCTCTAGGTTGTCCCCTCTCCTCAAGTGCCTATCAGCGTTCTTTTGTCAAATGGCTGCCAAACTCAAGTTGGATAGGCTTTCTTTAAAAGGAAAATATGTACGCAAATCTAGCTACTTTTATATATGCGATGAGAAGTCTCTAATTTTAACTGCGCTAAATCTTTTCTTTTTTATTTTAGGAAAAAGAACACACGCAAACACTAAGAACGCTGATATTTTCCTTTGATGAACGTTTGATTGAGAAGTTCGGGTCTTTGATGACGCAACCATGAAATTTCGAGGGTTACCAATTCTTTACATGCCAAAAGTCTCAATTCACCTTCAACTTGAACTGCCCCGGATCCATTTAGGGCTGGTCAATGGGCTCGTTCATACTCGGTTCCTTAAACCATATGAACTGATTTAGGGGTGTTCATGGTTCGGTTCTAGTTTCAACCTCGAACCAAATCACTATTTACAATCCCAAGCTTTTAGAGGACTGAATCAAACTTCGCATGATCAAAACCAATCCAAATCGAATCATGGGTTCTGGTTTGGTTCGGTTCTGAATTGTAGTTGTACTTATTGTACGGTTTGTCTAAATTCTGAGTATTATGTCATCATATTCTTTGGATCTAGGGTCTCAATTTAAAGTTATAAACTTATCAAGATATATAAACACCGAAACCATGAACCAAACGACCAACCTTTTCCTGGTAGAATTGAACCGAGACCAACTTTTGGTTTGGTTCTGTACCAACGGTTCCTTGAACACCCCTAAACTGAACCATGAACATTGTATGTTCAGCTCGGTTTGATTCATGAACTCGCGAGGTGACAAAATTTCTGGCTTTTACCTAAACCATGCCCTCATTGCATTACGGTACTTTAGGTAATTTGAAGCATTTTCTTCTTATCACAGATGAAAATATTAGGTGAATAAAGGCATTTTAATAGGGAATTAAAGGAAATCTCTCTAATAACTCCTCTGTTTAGTTGGGCTTGTAAAAGGATAATGAACCGCTCATGAATATGTTTGAATGCTGGATGTTTGGCTAACAGTTTAGCTCGATTTGTTCGTATAGGTTTTATAAATTATAATTCTTTTACTAGGAGTATTGTCATTTTCTCTATTTCTCCTTACATAATAATATTCAAAAGGTCTTATGATTTTTTCTCTAATTTCGGGATGTATAGTTCATAATCTAGTTGGACCATACTTCCCTCATTGTCATTTAACTTTTCATGTGTGAATTCATCCAAAAACATATAACTATCTTGGATGCTCAATGGCTCTTGGACCAAGACGAGGTCGAAGCCTAACACACCCACCACCCATAGTGCACCCTCTGGGAGTCGAACTCCCCACCAGCAGCAACAGTGTCAAGGCGTGCTGCCGTTGAGCTAACGCTTTGCAGCTAAAAGGTTGTTTTAGCTAGTTCAATAATTCATGCATATTCAAATAGACCTTTGTAATATTATTGGTTAATTAATTATTGGCCTATTAATCTCACCCACATCATGAGTCGGGATGAAATGTACATAAGAGCCTATTGAAGATCCCATATGTGAGTAGGAAACACATACCATATCTAGAATCCAATCAGTGTGCGCTGCAAATATCGAACTCATGACCTTCAACTTCTAAGTCAAATGCTTACACAGTGAGGTATTGCTCTTAGCAAAACATAAGTTGTAGCACATAAGCAACATGAGTTTCATTGACTTCAAACTCTCAATTATTTGAAGAAGCAGAAAATATAGTGGTTTTGGCAGTCTTTCTTCTGGCCAAAAGACAGAAACTTTATTCACGAAAAGAAGAAGGTACGAGAGGTTTTATAGAGAAGCATATAGTCAAAGAACAACGCAAATATAAAACAAGAAATTTTTAAAATGAAAAATATAGAATCTTATAGTTCATGATGACAAAACAAAAATAAAACACCAATGAAAATTGACCACCTTACAAATGCACTATCATCAGGCATAATAAACCGTTTAATGAAACACTTCACTTTTGTTTTTCGATACACTAACACTTGCCTAGAATTCTCTTACTGCAAAAAGGCTTCTTTATAGACACAGTCATTCAATTCATTAGTTTTTCCTCTGTCACTTTCATCGGAGAGGAAGATAAAAACATATTAAAAAAAAGATTGTAAGAGGTTAAATGGCTACGGCTTTCTCTTGGGGCTGAAAGAAAGATCTCATCTCCACACTTCCCTTGTGCTACCCTTTAGACATAGAGGGAAAAAGAGAGAAAAAAAAGGAGAAGGAGAAAGGGAGATAACAGTGGCCCCTTCTCTCACACACACAGGTTTTGACCATCTTTTAACTTGGGCTTTTGAGTTTTCTATTCTTTTTATTAAAGGAGGCACCGTTCTTAGCGTTGTTCCATCACATACCAATGGCGCTGTGAGAGTGCAGGTTTGCACAAAACAAAAACCTGTCAGTTGGTCTCCAAGCTCCATCTCAGCTTGCACACAGCTCTCCAGCAGGTGGGGTCATGGAGTTAAATATGAAATGCCAAAACCATATCCAATGTAAAATCAGCATTAATGGACATCCGTGGGATGTATTGGAAACAAGCAAAGTTCTATCAGAGTTTGGACATGGTTTTAGACAGTGTTGTCCGACGCGTATCGTATCGCGTATCGCTGGGCTCCACGATACGGGCGTATCGTATCGTATCGTATCGTATCATATCGTATCGTACTTTAATATTAAAAAACTATAAAAATTATTTAAAAAATCAATAAAATTAGTAAAAATCCGAAAAAAATCAAGAAAATTCTGGAAAATTTTGAAAAAATCTGGTAATTGCTTTAAATTCATATAATGCAAAGTTTAGCACAAATTGAACATTTAATATTGAACAATTGCATCCAAAATTATATATTTTGAATCAAAAAATGAAATACATTTATATTTTACACATTGTAAATTTGTATCAGGATCATTAACTAAATAATCTTCATCTTCTCCTTGATGATGTTGTTGTACTTCAAATTAATTCATGCAATGTCTTCTTCAGTTAGGACTTAGGAGTGCATTTTCTTCGTTATCTTCCATAATTCACTCATGTAATATATCAAAATTAACAAACTGCTATCTTTGTACATGTAGTTGTCATATTTGCTAATTTTCATATGTGAGCAAAACAAAGAGCTCCATTTCTTTGATTATTGAGTCTATGACACCTTAATGATGTTATATTATTACTTGATAATGTCCCCTTTTTCTCTTATTGGAGACTAGCTTTTTAACTAATGCATGAGCTTCATTTCTCACTTCACAGACTGAGTTAAGCCTCACACACATTGATCATGTTCAACTCAATGGAAGTTATGTAACGTGAACCTTAAAATAGTGAAGTTGTGAAATCCCTACTCAATGAACCGAGAGAACTAAATGTTTTTAATTGTTTACGATCTTATGAAATTAGAAACTGTTAGCAAAAATATACCTAAAAGTTGTAACAGAAAGGGAAATGATTTTGTCATAATTTTTTTTTATACATTATTTTTATTAAATAAATGAAATTATAAACCCAAATTATAAGCATATTGGAGGATGCCTTTAAGGGAAGTGAAGAGAGGGAAAGAGAGGGCAGAAACATGCAAAAAAATTTTGAAAAAAAAAAAATTTGAAAAAAAAAAATTTGAAAAAAAAATTTTTTTGAAAAAAAAAAACATTTGGGCGTATCGCCCGTATCGTACGATACGGGCGATACGGGCCGTATCGTACGATACGGCACGATAACCTGTATCTTACGATACAGGTTACCGTATCGTATCGTGGCTTCCCACGATACGATACGTATCGCACCGTATCCTACGATACGGTGCGATACGGATAACACTGGTTTTAGACGCTCAATTAGACTGTTGGAATTGGACTCGGATCAGATGCCAAACATATCCAATTTGTTGAACAGAGTAGCTCACCTGGTCATGAGTTTCATGCCTGGAGAGTCCATTTTGCTTTTGCCTTTCTATATATATATATATATGAGATCCTGCTCACTTTTGACATACTCACAAATTATTTTTTAGTGGCATGATGTGATTTTAAAAAAAAATAATGTTTTTAAGAAAATAATAAATAATCATGTTATTATACTCACGTAAAAACAATAGTTGAACATGAGTAAAAAATGTTAATGGGTGAACAGGATCCAATCTCTCTCTCTTTATACCCACTCTTACACGCATTGCTTTTCGTAATATGAGTGTAATTTATAATTTTTAAGGGGTTTTGAAAAGTATGAAAACATTGTTATTATACTTGTATCACTTAATAGCAATAAGTAGGCATACGTTATAAGTGTTAGTGGTGCGTTATATATGTGTGTGTGTGCGCGTGTGTGTGTTAATGTACAAGTAAGAGACGCAAGACATGGAGAACCGACTCCTTATCCATGATTTTTTCTTGAATATGATTGACCTGGATGATACATTTATCCCTCTTTTCCCGACCAATTGCATTGATTGTGACGTTGATGTTTACTCCAAGTTCATCCTCTTTTTAGATTCCCCTTCAGCGTTAAGAAACTAAGTTTGAAGGTCAGACTTGATGCAACCAGAAACTTTTTCTTTAGGCTTCTCCTTTTCTTTTATAATGAGAAACACGACGGCAATGTGGACCGGCCGGGATTGGCTTACACCCCACCTGTTGGGCGCCACAATCAGAAAATGGCCTCTGAATCCGCCTTGACCCGCCCCACAGGTTAGTAGAAATATTTCTTTCCCCGTGTTCCTTAAAAAAATAATTTAATACTGTATAGTTACATTGATCATGTATCAGGTATTAAATTGATAACGTCCACAAGCCATTTATTTCAAACCTAGCCACATGGTGCAAACCATTCAACCCATGTCCCAAACCTAACCCCAACTCAGCCCACACATGGTTGGTTCGATTGAGATTGTCAATTCTACTTTCAAGTAAATCGTCGTCCGCATATAGATTCAAAACAGCCCAGCTCAGTCGCTAGGAGTTGCAGTCTGTGACAAAAGCTTGGGTTCAATAAGTATATAATTGAGTTGGCTTTTTAGTGGCATGAGTATAATAAAATTATTGGATATCATTCATCTTTGACACCTTCTTACTCATGCTCATCCAATTTATGTATGATATATGTTCATCCACGGCTTTTAAGTGAAATAAGTATAATAACAATATCATTCGTACATTTTCAATGCCGCTTAAAATTTTTAAATTACACTCAAATTACTCAAAAACAATGAATTGGTATGATAGAAGTAGGTAGGATCTGATTTTTCTATATATATATATATATATCACTAATTAAGTTGATGTTGATTTAAAGACTGACATTGATATATAACAACTTATTCAACTCGATAGATTTGTTGTTTAATGGAAAAGAAGAAAGAGTAGTGAGCCACAACAGTTGCGAGGGTGACTGATGTGTAATGACAAATTGGTGTTCTATCTGTGTGCTTTGCCGGATTGGGCTGTGTGGTCCGCGACCATGAAGGATGATCAACTGGGCTTGGCGGGCCAAGAGAGGGTCAGTGTTTGCCAATTCAGGTAGGACCATCCCTTGGTTGGATTTAGTTGGTGGGGGTTGTTGGTGAGTCCACAATCCATTATCACACTGATCCCACATTGCAGCTGGCGGATGTCGCGGTGGGGCATGGGTGCGGTTCGTGAGCCATGCCCTTAACTCAGGTAGACCCAATGGATAAGTGGTCGTTAAGTGCCGGTTAATTGGCCAGAAAATCCCATCAAAAGGGGTCCTAGATTGAGTCTGTCAAGAGAAAAGATAAACCATTGTTATAAGGATGCAAAAGAGATAAGAGAACCCATTATAGAACAAGATACAGTATAGTGTATCGTAAATTTCTTCCTTTTCTTTTGTAAAAAAGAAAGTCATGCTCTAGAATGGGATTATGCAACAGCACAAAGAGCCATAGCTCACCCTGGTTAGAGGTGGACTCACAATTTGAAGGTCATGAGTTTGCTACGCATGGTAAAGGAAAGAGAAAGAAAAAGAGAACATAATTGATTTGTTAACACCCATTTTACTACTCACACGTCTTTTTTTTTAAATATCCAAAATACCCGACACAATTTCTCTCTACCAAGCAAGATTCAACATCATTTTGAGTGATTGATTAGACACGAAAAAGAATGAGTATTATGTCCTTCATCGAAACTTATTTTTGTTCGTTTTTTCTTCTTTTGATCGTAATAGTTGAGGATTGAGACATGGTTGAGCCATGTCACTACCCCAAATCATAGCGATTTCACTGTTGTCTGATTGACGATATCAAATGCTTAAAAAACAAACAAACAAAAAATGATGGAATTCACAAACAAACCTCTTTTCTTCTTATTTTTCTTTTCTTCCTCTTTGAAGGTGATGGAGCTCCAACGAGATTGAGTAATGCATCGTCTAACTGTAAATAAGGAGCCCAACTATAAAACAAGACATTTACATCAATGAGAGGAAAGGAGGAAGAGAGCTTGCAGCAAAGGAGAGACAAAAACCAGAAGTAAGGTTGAAAGTAGTACTAGAATTTTTTGAGATTAGTGAGTTTGTTTTAGAAATTGCAGAAAAAAAGGTGTGTAGTAATTTGGGGTGTGTAAATAGTAATCCTTAAGGAGAATATGATTATATGATAAGAGTAAATGCATTACAACGGGGGTTCTTACTACCCCCAAACTGTATCAATCAGTATTATGTGTTAGAAGCCAAATACTTACAACTTTGCTCTAAGTACTCTTTCCCTAATGATTTGATGAATCATACAACAATTCTTCTATGGATTATCACGAAGGTGGTTCGAGAGCAAAGGTGTTTGCAGCAAATGCTCGCAATTAGAAATCCTAATCCAACTCGCTTGCACGATTATGCCGCAGCTTTTTCGGGTGGAACACACAAAGCATGGAGGTGTTGCCTAATTAGGCTTTACCTCTATGATGGCATCATCAAAGAGAAATTATTGCTTAATGAGTTAATAGTGCTTTAAGACTGGGGACACCATGTATTACTTTTTGTTTGAACATGGGGCAGTGGAGAGCCCCAGGTTCGAAAGGTGTTGGCTGGTCAAGTGCAGGCACCAAGGCCCAATTGTCTTGACAGGCATGCAGCTAAAAGACATGTGATATGGTGGAGAGGAAAGAACCAAAGAGAGGAAGGGTTGGTTTTTCTCTTGGATTGGAAGGGACTTTTGACCTTCCTGCTCTGAACTTATCATTTTAGTTGGATGATTGGGTGCCCATAGCATGACATTGACATGCCAATTTGGAACCGGCCTAACAGTTTGAATTGAAACCAAACCAGGTTAGAAACCGGTTGACGATAGAAACGGGATATTGACTGGTTCAATTAGGATGTCTTTGATTCGTGGTGTCATGCTCCTGGTATTAGAGTGGTAGGTTCAAACTTACGTGTGCATATAATCATGGTTTCGAAGAATCATGGTTTTGTGTTTGATTTGCAAATGGTATTGATTTTTGAGTTTTTTGTCATATAATCATGCTAGCAAGCCGTTGGTTCCACGGCACGGCGGTGTCATGGTTGGTCACCACCTCCATTGGCCCCCTAGAATAGCATTCTGCCTTCTCTACATTTTTGTCTCACAAGGGCAGGAAGAGGGTGGCAATGGGCAAGACTTTCCCATCTCTTATGTTGGAGAGTTTTGACTAGACATGATCGGTTTGAAATCGGTCTGGCAGTTCCAAGTACCAGGCCAAGAATATGGTGGAACTGAAATCAATCAGACTGGTTCCAAAACTAGATCCACAACCGAGAACCACCGTATTCGATTATGGTTTGACCTTTCATAAAACGAAACAGGCAATTTCAAACTATATTTCCAATCTTTTTTAATTTGACATTTTTAATGATTTTTTCTAGTTCCCAATCGTTTAAAACTCGAAGCGAAACCAAAACCAGTTCTATCTGGTTCGGATTTTTCCAAAACAGCTTCGACAGTTAGTACGATTAAGTAGGAAAGTTTTGACTCACTGGGAAGACAGACAAACTTGCCGAACTCGTTAAGCTACAGCCTGTTGGAGGAGTTTATTTGACATTGACATGGTGCATTTTGGTCCAAGGAGATGGGCTTTCACACTCATCTTCTTCAAACCCTTGGAGCAAGATTTCCAAAGTGACGTTTTGCACACGTTTCATTCAGTGAATCCTTTTCTTTCCGGTGTTTGTTTCACTATTGGGAAAATGCAGATGAAGCATCGCTATATTTTCTTATAATGATCAAAGAAAAAGCTCATGCCGGCTTCTTAAGCCTCATTTCTTTGAAAACTTTTCCAAGCTTTTTCGATCTGAATGGATTCGTTTTATGGGAAGAGATTCCCAGTCATTCTTACTTGATAAGAAACAAACACAAAGTGGAACTAGGCCCTCTGCATTAAACATTGGTATGCAACACTCTACTTCCTTAGAAAAGGATTCCACACCTCCCTTATGGAAGTGGTTTCCATTAAAACATGTGAACTCAAAGTGTTCAAATGTTGCAGATGATAATTTACAACTTTACATGGATCAATTTCACAGGGAACTTTGCAGGTGTAACACTTTAGACGATCATAAGATGTGTTAAAGGGATCCGAGTTTGGAAAACTGACAGTGAACCGGACCCAAAATTGGAACTGGCCTGGAAGCATAGCAGAAATTGGCGAAGCTGGACTTGGACCAAGAGCCCAGATTGGTCTGGTTCCAGGGTTTAGTGGAACGGGAACCAGCCAGGTCTAATTTTTGAGGCCAAGATACTGGATCAAAGCCCTAGAGACAGAGACCTAAAAGAAAGTTGTCCACAATGCACAATATCTCACCTGGCTAGGGAATTAACTTACGAGTTGAGGGTCATGAGTTTGATATCTAGGGTGTTTATCTGGCTTCGGCTTACTGAAAAAAAAAAAAGCTGTCCACGAGGGGACTGGAACCACAACCAAGACTACAAGAGATAAATTGTAGAGGGCAAGCATCTAATACAAAAGGGAAACCAAGCTTAAATTCTTCACCATACAACACATAGATACAGGTAGACATGTCCAGTTTTGGGTAAACCGGAACCTGGAACCATAACCGATCGATTCTGTTACAGTTTCGGAACCAGTAATTTTATTAAGAAATATAATAAAATACCATAACCAGCAGTTTGGAACCACTGGTTCTGGTTTGGATAATGTTCCAGTTTTGTATAGGTGAAACCGGAACCGGACTAGATGAGTCCCGGTTCTGGTTCCATTTTCACCAGTTCTGGGTCCAGTCAGTTCCTGACCCGGTTCCAGTTGGAACCGGCCATGTCTGGATACAGGAACAAGGTACAGACAAGTGATTTTGGCTCGGCTGTGCTTGTATAGCTTGCTTAATTAATGAACACATGCAAAAAAAAAAAAAAAAAAACTGGATTCTAGTGCATTAATCCAAGAAGTGGAAGGCATTCTCTTACGGTTGCCGAATGAACAAGCTGGCTCAAGTTAGTCTCATTTAGCTCAGATCATTTAGGCTTCTCTTATTTGGTACGATCAATGAAAACGATAACAAACTTGCGATTAGAAGCATTAAGCTGAGGATCCCTATAAATATTCAAGGCAATAGTCAATACCTAAACATCTTTCATCACTTTTGTGCACCATCTCTTCAGTCAAGCAGCAGGAATTAGCATTGATCGGGGCTAAATGCAAGCCCAAGGTACAGAACTCATGACTTTTGTGCACCATCTCTTCAGTCAACCATGCTTCTGATTTGCTCACTGCTATCCCTTGGAGTTTCATTGTAATGTCATATAGATGATGATCCCTTTCTCCAAGGACCGGTGGTCGGAAATTGTTATGCCATGTTTCCAACTGTATGGCTTTCAAGTTATCGAGCGAGAAAGATGTCAACTATAATCAATTTGAATTCGACATGGTTGTTTCAAATCTTAGTGAAACACTTGATTTGAAGATGCAAATTCAATAGAAACCAATTACTCGTGATTCCGTTATACTCTCCAAAATTAAGTGTTAATAGGCCATTCATGTGTTGCCAACATAATTGCCTCGTAGTATGATGTAGAGATTGATTCATTGTTCATAATACTCAACCCAAATTAGTGGTATTTACATAATTTTCTTTTTCAGAAATTCCTTAAACACATTGTTTTGGTGTTTGATTCGGCATTTATATATCTTGATCATCAATACTAAAAATTCCTCCGAGTCGGACGCAAAGGTAAAACACGAAATAACTCGCCCCAAATCATGTAAATCTGGTATTGTTTGTATGATTGGCGCCGAACACCAGGCCAAGCATGCAAAACCCATGAACCAGAAAATATTCTTTCCCTTTGCTAAAATATATTTGATACAAATTATTAGACTCAGCAGGAGAATTAAGAGAAAAAAAATTATATTTCTATGGAAACGTCCCTCTAGTCCATCTCGTAGTCATCTCATGCCTCTCTTCATTTGAGTAGGCATTGCTCAACACTTCCCCGGTGCTTCTGTTACAACTACTATTACCGTCTAACACCTTACTACATACGTCAGTATGGTCGGAATACAAAAAGAGAGGGCTTCCCTTCCGGGACCAATGCCGCCTATCAATCCTGGAGAGCCCATCATAATTTATCGCCCCAGACGCGAACTTTGTGTTTGAATTCGCAGAATGATAATGCTGCGGCTCATGGTCGCCAGCAGTTGCCAGAGAACATCCACCTGAACCTTCTGAGGTGTTCGTTGGGCTGTTCCAACCCCAACTATGGCGTCCTGAATCTCCGAATATGTAATTGGAGTAGTCGTCGGTGCTAGTCGAGTCCCTGGTGCTGCAGGAAGCTTCATCGGAGCAGCTGAACAGGGATGAATTGTCGCTGCCGGAATCTACAAGAACACGACAGCCCCGCATCAGTTGCAAATCATCTGAGCTACAAACTGCGGATCTTATGGCATCATGACCCCTTCGAACAGTTGCCGCTGACAGATTTTCGGCCCTTGGTCTAGGAGTACTATGGCTACGCTTGATGACCTCTGCATCCAGAGAACTACTTCTGCTTTTTGGGTAGCCATCATAGACACGATTTCTGATCAATCTTGGCAGGTGGGGTGAAGATCTGGCATATGAAATAAACGTGTTATGACTAGCTACATACAAAACCATGTTAACGAAAACAAGATAATATTATCAAGATGGCTTCTCGTCACATTGCCCTTCCTGCTGTATGCACGAGAGAGAGAGAGAGAGAGAACCTTGCATACAGGAGCATATATGCTCCTCCTTTTGACAACACTCTGTCAGGTTCCACAGGTTTTACCTACAAACAAATTGATATCAGAACGCTCGAATTCAGTATGAACCAACCCATGAGTCCAAGCAAAGAGATGCACAAAAATGCCATCAGCAAACGGAGATTCTTTCAACTTTCCATTATCAGACGATGAAAAGTAAGCCGTATGTGGATGAACTGAGACTGTACCTTACTGTCATCAATCTTGTACCACTTGTCGTGCTTGTTCTTGACATAGCATATATAATGACCGGAAAAAGAGGCGTTCATCACATCCAAATGTACAACTACTGCATAAAGCTTATAGGCAGAGAACGCATCATCGGGTTCACTCATGTAAGGCCTCAAATCCAGTTCTTGTGGAAAGTGAACAGGTTTGTTGATTTTTCCAAATTTCCCAGACTGATAAGAACATCAAAAAGAGGAAAGAGTCAACAAAATATAGCAAATAATAATGTGCCGAAATATACCAGAAACTACAGGAAGTCACCTGAAATCTTTTCAGAACAATTGTAAGAATGTTAGGCGCCTCATATACCGTCAACCGTTTCCGAGCTCTCACGTACGATGTGCACCTGCAACACCAGGCAAAGAGGAAAGACTATAAGCGCAGAGGACGCTCACTCCAGCGAGAAAGCAAAACGTTTCTGGCAATTGCCTCTAGCTATTTTTCATGTTGTACAATTCAAGCGATGATGCCGTTGGACGTTCATGGGGAAGCTGCTGACAATCCTTTTACCGTTTCCAAATGTTAAAGCCTATATCAAATAAAGTGCATTAAATCAGTAAAATATTCCTATCATGGCTTTGTTTCCGGAAAGCTGAATCTCCTTGGAGATGGTCAAAGACATTGATGTGTAAGTCTTCTTCCATCTATAAAAAGATTTGAAGTTATGAATTGATGGGAGAACAGGTTTGAGAGCAAGATAGAATCTGGGTCCTGAAACATTGGTGATGATAATACAGCAAAAGAAACAGGAAAAAGCATGACGGAAATGCCTTTGATGGGAAAGATCACCTTGTGGACGATAGGAAATCCTGGTGTTGGGAGATAGGGAGGTAGAACACAAAGAGGTATAAACTTGGGAATGATATTCTTCTAACGATGAGTGAAACACAATAAGCATGTCAAAGGCCTGACGTACAACTCATCGGGCATGTCAAAGGACTGACGAGTAACTGGTAACTCTTGTCCAACTATGAATCTATGCTACGCTCTAGTCAAGACGCACTTATTTAACATCATGCAACTCCCTCTCATGTCAAATGTGAAAGTAACACTAAAACAACGCATTGAGAAAGAAATCAAAGGTAAAAATTGAACTGACCTCTCACACATGTATTTGTTATCATCATCCAAGGTTTCAGAAGCTGTGAATTGCTTCAATGCTTCTTCAAGAGTTCCAATATCCCCATCTATCCCCACTGTCAAATCCATCATGGGTTCACGTTTAACAGATTTAACGTGGCATTTCATGCATTTTATCTGCATCCGACATTCATCATCATCCATATTAAGAACTCAGAAAAGGTATACAGAGGTCAAAATCAAAAAATAAATCAGTCAATAAAGAGAGTAATCATGAAGATACATTAGATCGAAGGTAACCCCCAAAAGTCAGCTGTAGGAGAGTCCTTTCTTCTATGAATGAACCTGACATGGTTCCCCGAACTCCTCCAGGGCACTGCATTGCATCAATAGCGTTCCTGCCATTTCCGCCACCAGTTAATTTGAAGTGCAATCATGGCAAAAGAAGAAAGCTTGTAAAATACCAATTGTAAAAAGAACATGAAAGAATCATGGAGGCCATAAGATGCAGATTGCAAAGAAACAGGCCATACACATAAGGAAGAGGTCAAGAACACTACTCACCTCAAGAACTCATGGGCATCTTCCTCTTTTCCATAACCAAGGTTACTTCCAATACTGTGTACTTGGGAGATAATCCGGATTGGGGATAGAGGGAGCTTCCCTTCCCTTGACTGTAAAACAAGTTTCTCAAACTCACAGGTAAAGCACCACTCTGCTCTTTTGCCTGACGAAGAAAATTATACCAGAAGTGAACCATTTAACTATGAAAGGTAGATATTCTAGAAGAATCAAATAGAATCAGGATAACAGGAAAAAGATGAAGGAGAAATACATTGTTTGCCATGAAGTCCTTGAAGAAGAAAAGAGGTAAGGGGCGGAGTGAACACCAAACACTGAAGCACGGCATTTGCATAACAGCTGCAAGGGAAAGAAAATCAATGCCACATTTAGAAAATACGATGTCGTAAAAACATAGAAGCTGGTGATACACATGTTAGAGTTTAGCATATTCTGATGGAGTAGACAGAGACAAGAATGCTACAAATTTCAAATTAACAAAAAGAGAAACACGATGCTAAATCACACGTACAGAGTCTCAAAAGAAAGACTAAATTATTTGCCCAGAATTAATGAACTTACACCAGCTACGAGTCGACAAGAACAAAAGTAGAAAAATACAAAATTTATTTCATAATATCCCCTGGTCACCTTATACGCTAAAATTCTTCATTTCAGGACACTTCCCCTTTCTTTTTCTGGGTGGGGTAGGGAACTGAAGTTAAGTTGCATAGCGCAAACAACCACTAGAATCATGGTCTTTAAATAAATTACGCCTGTAATGGATTACACACACATCTGTTAGGATGCCCCTGGGAAAACTACTTTCAAATCTAAATCATTGCATCCAACTGATTAGACAAACCAAATTTGATTTTTCATCACAAATAAAATGGTTAAATGCATAAACTAACCTTTTGTAGATAAGAGTTCTCTAATAAAATGCATTCCAACAATCACGGTAGATATTACTCAACGGACTATATTTGGGAGTGATACTCCACGAGTACCCTAACATCATACATACGTACCTAATAAATACACTTACATATATGTATATATACCAATTGATGCAAACATAAAAACAAATTGATAACTTCACTGGATCTAGACTCAAAGCATCATCATAGGAGCACCAAAGAATACCTGTTACCACAGTTTGCAAGTCCAAATGGACGCAGTTCCACCTTGTCACTGTATAGCTTCACAAACAAGTCATACGGAAAGATTGCCTGTTAAACAATAACCAGCTTAGAATAGAAGTATCTGATAATTCAGTCAGCACAAGATGCACTCTCTACATGAACATAGAAAGCAGATTGATAAAATGGGATTGATGAAGAAAATATATTATCAATACATGCATATGTGAAGAATTTTTTTGCATGTAATAGGTACCTTGCTTGGCTTTGCAGCATTTTCATTTTCATTTCCATGTCCTACTGGTTTGTGTTTTAGGAGCTTCGGTGCTTTAAGCTGATGAACAACTTTGCGCATTGATGTTTTCAGATTGGCAGTAATATTTGAAACAGAGTTTACTGTTTCAAAAGAACTGTTAGGGATAGCATTGTGAAAATAGTACTACGATGTAGCCAATAATGTCCACAAAGCCAAATACCAATGATCACAAAGATCTTCTACAAATCAAATCACCAAACACTTGGCACAGAAGACAAACCGAATAGACACAATACAAAACAAGTCAAGTGAGCACACCAAAAGCAAATTTAACAAAACAAATCACCAAACACTTGCATAAGCCAAACCGAATACACACAATACCAAACAAGTCAAGTGAGCACACCAAAAGCTAATTTATTTCATGCTCAACATCCTCTATTTATAGAGGATTTATTACAATGAATGAGAGAGAACGAAAGGGAGCTGCTCTCAACAGCTATATTACTACCCGTTGGGAGAACCTGACCCTTGAGGACCCTCAAGGTGGTACTGTTGGGTCCTAAGGGTCCAACAAGCCTATTACATGGTAATAGGCCCCCTTAACTTACGGTATGTATACCAAAAGTTTGTCCAACAAAAACATAAATCTAGGGTTTGACAAAAGCTTTGTAAAGAAATATGCTAGTTATAGCTATGAAGGAACACAACATAAAATCAACTTATTCTTCAAACATTCTTCCTTAATATAGTGGCAGTCCATCACAATATACTTGATTCGTTCATGGAATGTATTGTTTGGAGCACTATACATGGTGCATTTGTTGTCACAAGATAAATTCTGTAGGTTTATCCAAAGCAACCTCCATGTCTGCTAGTAGTTCGGTAATCCATGATATCTCATATATTGTAGTGGTCATGACTCTATATTATGCCTTCGTAGATAATAGGAACACCTTATGTTGATTCTTAGATCTCCAAGAGATTAGAGTCACCTAAAAACACATAACCCAATGGTGAAATGTCTATCATTGACATCACCTCCCCAATCAGCTTCATCATAGGCAGTTAATTTAAGAGAAGATGATGAGGTTAGAATGATTCCTTTCAGGTACGTCCTTTGTTTATCTCACAATTCACATTAACATCACTTATATGTATACTGTTGGGAGCTTCTTGAAATTAACTTACCACATGTACTGCATGTGTTATATATAATCGAGTAATGGTAAGATACGTCAAAGCTATCATTTGTTTGTAAGGAGTGAGATCTTCCAATTTTTCTTTGTCTCTAATTCTCAATTTGGTCCCCATCACCTCTGACATGCTCACCGTCTTGTCATATGTAAATCTTGACTCGTTAACAACATCACTACCAAATTTTGTTTGTGACACAAAATAACCTTTGTCATTACTAAGTTACCTTTATTCCCAAGAAGTAATTAAGTACACCCAGATCCTTTATTTCAAATTCTTCATGAAAGTCTCGTTGCTTCCAGTGATGATTATATCATATACATATAGAAGTATTATCCTTACAAACATAGCAGTGTAAGTATAACAAGAGTGAAAATCTCAAACCAATCCTTATGGGCTTGTTTAAGTCCATATAATGCTTTTTTTAGTTTAAGGACACGATCACTTGGAAGATTTAGTCCTAGAGGAGGAGCCATATATAATTCTTCACTAAGATTTCTATTAAAAAAAGTATTTTTAACATTTAATTGATATATGTCTCAGTTTCTAATAGCACAAATAGAAATCAATATGCGAACAATAGTCATACGAGTAAAATGAGCAAAAATTTTCTTATAATCACAATGTGTTTTGACCTTATAAAACCACCTAGAGCCAATGATGCATAATATCCAAGTGTCATTCTTTTCTAGTCCTTCTAGTTCATCATTCATAACTTTTCTCCATTCTAAGTTATGTTTGGATTGGTCATAATGTTTAGGTTCATTGATACTCGATATGATTGCTATGCGATTTCTATGTTGGGGTTAAAAGGTTTCATACAACAAATTTTTAAGGAGGTTTTATGACTCTTGCTTGGGATATTGTCATTTTCTCTATTTCTTCTTACATAATAATGTTGAAAAGGTCTTATGATTTCTTCTTTAGGTTCTTGATCTCTAGGTTCACACTCTAGTTGGACCATACTTTTCTTTTGTGCTTCCTCGTTATCATCTAACTTTAAATCCATGATTTCATCTAAAAACATATAGCTATCTTGAGTGTGTTTTTGACTCATCTTCATAATAATACTCCTCGATAAATATGACATATCTAAACACATAGAGTTTACCTTCTTTTGGATTGTAGCATCTATACCATTTTTTATCAATACCATAGTAAGAAAAACAGTCCTAACGTGTCACTCTTATTTGTATATATAAAAAACAACTAAGCCTTTTCCCATACTAGATGGGGTCGGCTTCTTATTTGTATATATATAACACTTAAATCTAAATACTTTTAACCGATTATAACAAGGTTTATTTGATACAATTTTTCAATGAGAGAACAATTACCTAGTTTAGATGATGACATCTTATTTATCAAGTATATGGATGTTAAAGCGGATTCGGCCCACAAGTATTTAGAAACTTTTCATGCTATTAACAAGGTTTTAGTAGTTTTAATAATATGTCTATGTTTTCCTTCAACTAAACCATTTTGTTGAAGTTTTTGTACAAGATTTTTTAGGCCAAATTCCATATTTTTCAAGATAATTTTTGAAGTCATGTGAGAGATATTCGCCACCGAAGTAGATTCTTAAAATCTTTATATTAGTTTCAAATTGTGTCTTGATCATATTGTAAATATTTTGATTTGTGTTTCAAAAAATATATCAAAGTGTGTCGAGTGAAAACCTTCTTTGTGATATCAGTTGCCAAATATACAATCTTTATAAATAAAATCATTTTTTCATTAGTCTTTATACATGGATAATTGTTTATTTTGCTTACATCAAGATGCTCAATCTTTTGTGTCAAAGGCCAAACTCAGTACAAGCAATTTCACATGTTTCAAAATTATCCATGACGTAAAGACCACCTTCTCTATGTCCTTGCTCAATCATCTTTTTCGATGGATGATCTTGCACTACACATCCATTTGGTAAGAAGGTAACAATACAACCATTATCATAAATTTGAGAAACCGAGAAAAGATTAAGATTTAATTTTGGTATAAAACATACTTTAGGTATTTTAAAGAAACTATTTTCTAAGTTACCAATTTCTTTAACATCAAGCTTAGTTTCATCGACCGTAAACACTTACTCTAACTTTTGTCACTTGTGCTCTAACTTATGTGCGTTTGTCTAATAATTTATATTCATTTATTATATGAAAAGAAGCATTGTAATCTAAAATTTATGACATACCTTGACTTTTAGAAGAAGTTGATAACGCCGACCCGGGGATGCTTGCCTTCTCTTTGAATATTTCTTAAATGTAGGCCTGATTCTTCAAGGTAGCACTTCTTCCTTGTTATCAATGGTAGTCACTTGATGAAACCTCCTCAGCAAGAGAGGACCTGAGATCTTGATATGTCCACTCTCTTTGCAATAATGATAAATTGTATTCTTGTTTAGTTAAGGCATTATATTACCCTTGAATTGTTCATTTCTTTCACTATTTTTGGCGTGTGGAGGCTTGTGTGTTCAAATAATTTTTGGGTCTATTTGTGGCAAGAATTGCTTCTTTGTTCTCTCTCATATTTCATAATCTAGTTTCTTCCACTAAATCGACTAATATCTCATAACTTTTAGGTCTTGGTTTTCTATGTATTAAATTAGATCTTATGTTTTCAGATTTTCATAATCCCTATATAAACAACGTGAAATATTAATTGTCAAGATATTTTAAAATTCATAAATGCTTTGAAGTTTTCTGAATTTATCAAAACTCCTAAGTTGCTCTATAGATCGAAAAATTCATTGTGATATTCCCTAATGCTCATGGAATCTTATCGGAGCATTATCATTTTTTCATCAAATTTATTTAAAAAACAAAATCGTCTTGACAATGAGTTTTCCTAAGGTATTCTTAAGTCTCGTAGGCATTATGAAACATGTTATTTCTACTATGGAGTTTTTCATCCATATTTTGGCCAATAATCCATATGATTTTGGCATTATATTTCTCCTATTTTCAATTCTTGTTTGTATTTCTCTTACGTCTCGAGGAACTCACCCTCATCAAGCCCATCTTCTATCTATTTGGCATCCTTGATCGTACAATCAATATAATTCCAATAGTCTTTAGATATAAAATATTTTTTCATGGTCCGTCTCCAACTTGGATACGAATTGGGAACCCAAAAGACAATGAAATGTTTCACTTTTTTCTTCTATTTTCTCAACAATAACAAGAAATATGAAGAATACCTTGATTTCTTAAGATACCCAAACAATGCCCGATTTTGAGAATCTTCCCACAATCGGCATGAATCCCAATACAACACTAAACGGACTATTTTGTCTCTAATACCATGTGAAAATAACACTACGATGTAGTTGGTAATATCCACAAAGCCAAACACCAATTATCACAAATATCTTCTACAAATCAAATCACCAAACACTTGGTGCACAAGCCAAACCAAATAGATACAATACCAAACAAATCAAGTGAGTACACCAAAAGCTAATTTATTTTATGCTCAAATTTCTCTATTTATAGAAGATTGAATAAGGGAGCAGTAGTTCCCAACAGCTATATGAATAGCCGTTGGGATGTCCCAATGACTAGTAATACAACCGTTGGGAGCACCTGGCCCTTGAGGGCCAGTCCCAAAGAGCCCTCAAGGTGGTACTGCTGAGCCCTAAGGGCCCAACAAGCCTATTACATGTTAACAAGCATCAAAGGTATTATTCTTTTGAGGACTGATAGGTGAAGCAAAGCAATTTCTATCATTAGATGATAAATGATTGGGGCAAGGAACTTCAGATCTTGATCTTTGGATGCTTGGTTTGGATAGCATTTTGTCAACCTCAATTGTACTAGAAGAAGGTTCTAAATATTCCTGACCCTTCAACATGGAATCCCTGTAGATCACCTGTTCTGCTACCGTGTTTTTTGATGATGCAGCTCCAATAACGTGTGCCTTTCACAGGATGCTTGTTTAGCGTGTAATCACTAGAATGAGATTTGGGAGTAGAAGATCGAGCTATTGAAACTGAATCAGAATGACTGGACATGTTACGCAGATTACTAGATGAAGATCCAGTAATATTGCATCTATCTCTACCATGAAGCACATCAGATCCTTCGCGATTTGAGTCGTGAAACTTACCAGCCACATCAGAACAATGAACAGTACCATCAGAAGGATCTAAGATTCTAAAGTAACACTATCCTCAAGATTAGCATAGCCGGATGTGGAAACTTTACCTACAGAGTTAGTTCTTTCTCGGGTGAAATTGCCTGATGGCAAAGCACTGTTATTTACAGAATCCTTAGTTAGGTCAGTATCATCAGTAGAGCCTTCTGCTACAGTTGCTTCATTTGCAATTCTTTCATACATTTGAGAGGCAACTTTACTCAGTATGACTCCTTGAAATTCCGAACATGAGGCAGTGCCACGGACAATGTCATGGTCATTAGTTGAAAGGCTGGTGTTGACACTGCACTCAGAGTAGCTGACTGGTGCTGAAGCAGTAGGGAGGTCAATAGCAGCACTAACTTTCTCTGGAAAAACTTCAAGAGGTTCAGCATCATTATTTTGCCTACTGCCTGGACCTCTGGAGCTGATGTTTTGGACAGAAAAACTAAGCACCTCTGCTGAGCAGTCTCTTTCTTTTACTACATTATCATCCCTTAGTGTCAAACCATCCAATCTTACGTTTCCTTGACTGCAGCTCTCTGCACCTCTTTTATTAAAGATGGATGTGGTTGGAGGACAGCATTCATCTTTGTGACCTTGCCGCCAATGAACAATCTGACACTTATCAGAGCTGCAAAAAGCAAAGTTGTTGAATGGTTATTTTCTTTGAATGTGCAGAAGATAGAGAACACATTTGAGTGTGCAGAAGATGTCTGCTGCAAAATGAAAATGAAGAGGACTTGCCATCACACTAGTGGTACTACTAGGGAAAAAGTCAGCATGGCATCAAGTGAAGATAAAATAAGGGCAAGCATTTAGCGTGGTCAGGACACATGGAAAAGATGGTCAAATGAAGCCTAGGTACGATGATATGATAAGTTGAGGATCTGCACTATGAAAAAGCATGCCAACAGCTCTATGGGACGATCTAAAACCTCATGAGAACAATGCATATAAATGAGTAGATCAACAAACAAACAAGCCTTTTCCCATACTAGATGGGGTTGGCTACATGGATTCTTTGCTTCCACAGAGCCCTATCATAATTTGTAGAATCCATGGTAGATAAGTGCGACAAAGTTTTACGTTGACTGCCGGAAGTCTTGTGTTCAATAAAATTGTCTATGTCATGTATTCTATTAGAATCTCACCCAAAAACGATAGTGGACATAAATGTCCAATATGCCATGGAAGCTTCTTTCAGGACATGGTACTGAACTCCAAAATATCTCACTCAGGAATTGGTTGTTGAGAAAAAGAAGCACACCCATATAAGTATCTCTACCACTTACGCTAATCATGATAAATCTCATTTTATGTCCTAGGTTCCAGAGCGAAGGTGATCAACTTTAATGTAGCCTAGAGTATTCAGATGACAAAAGAAAATACAGTACCAAATGTATGAAGCATATGCTCCTTTATAACCTCCTAAAAGAAGTATATGAAAGAATCAGTCCAACAACTATGAACGTGATAGGTAAATGGAGTAGGTGCAGGAAAAGACGAACACAAGATCATTCTTTTAAGCCAGCGGATCATCTCCAGTAGAATGCAAAAACACAAATGCATTCTCTATTAACAAAGAGAAGCTAGAGAAAGACAGGTTCCCGTCTAAATGTGACTGAATCCACATAAACTGTTCACTCCACTACTTCGATATACGTTATCAAGATAGATGAGCCAGCGGATCATCTCCATTAGTTTATCGTCAACAAAAGGAAACTCTTGAAGTGCTGATAAAATCAAACACAAGAGAGTGCATCTTTTAAGTGTTTGTGAGACAAAGAAGCGAAGCAATTCAAGAAAACTCATATGATGTTGGGCATTTCTATTCCTTGTAGATCCAATTCCTATTTCAATAGATAACCGAAGAATGTACCATATGTTATCGAAAGATGGAACAAGATGTCGTCCTGAACCATCTATAATTCTCCTCCGGCATTTTGCAAAACAAATCTTACCCTCTTTGGTGTCTCATGAGACTCATACTTCCATCATATATCATACGCATCACTCACACAGGTCCTAAAGTAACGTTGTGACAAAAGCCACACGTTCCATACGTTTACTCCGAAAAGCCACACGTTTCATACGTTGTCGTTCTGAACCATCTATAATTCTCCATCATGACCACACGTTTCATACGTTTACTCCGAAAAGCCACAACCTGACACTCCAATTCGACTCACGGCCGAGACAACAACAAGACAGAACCCCCTTAATTTTTCACATATTCTTCAAGGATCCACGGCCAACATGTTCCCAATTCCTATAAAACCAAGTCGGTACACGCACACACAAGCGCGATGGAACGGTCAAAATGAATAAATGACAAATAATTGTACAGAACATAACCAAATGGAGAGATAATCGAGGAAAGCACGCACCAGTATCTAACGGCCTTGCATCTGGAGCACCGAGTGGTAGTGGGCAAGTAGCAGACGGCGCAATACTGCTGCGGAGGTACGCCAGACACGACGTTACCGGCAGAGAAGGAGGACGACGATGGCGATCGCACTGGCGCTGGCGGCAACGGCGACGAATAGGAGTACTGAAGTGTGGCCTCGAGCTCGGCGCGGGCGGATTCTTGCGAGGCAAGAATCAGGAGACGCCTAATCTCCCGTTTGCGAGACTGGGCGAGCCTCCACTTGCGTCGAACGAAGAAAGTGACGGCAGGAACGACGATGACGAGGAGAAAGAATTCGGGAAGCGCTAGATATCCGCCTCCCGGCATTTAACGAGCCGTAAATGCATCCAAGATGCCGCGATCGCCGGCTGTGACTCGATCGGAACCCAAAGAAACATAGATTTCACGGTACGGCCGGCGTATCCGGGGGTTTTTTGATCGGCGATTGGCGATGGAAGGAAAGGGAGAAGGTCGTGGGTGAGAAAAATAAGGAATTTCGTCCGTCTTGCGTCACCGAAGGGAGCTTCCGTCATCGCCCCGTTGAACGCGAAATATTCACCGACATGAGTCGCCGCTCTCCCCGAACACCGGGACATGATACGTATGCGTGTCGTGTCTATAATCTGACACAATGACACGCGTTTCTTTAACATGCATATTGCAATTAGGGGGTGTAGTCGAGCCTAAAGAACAGAAAAGCTCGACCAAACCCGTTAAGAAAATGCTCGCTCTAACATGGTTCGCTCTCCGGGTTCAATCTCGAGCTGGAGTTATGTTCGAACCACTTGAGCTCGGTGCGTTGAAGATTGGCTCGATTCAGCTCAGTGCGTCAACTCAAAAACAAAAAACTTTTAAATCTCAATTTATTTTTTCTTAATATTATAAAGCTTTATTACGCTCACCAACTTCTTGAGCCGATACTGGCAAGCTTGAGCTCGGGTTGCAAGTAACTCGAGTTCCTCTTGAGCTCGAATAGATTGAGTCAAGTTCCAGTTTTCCTTGAATGAAGTTCAAGTAGACCACGAGCAGCTCGGTTCACTTACACCCTTAATTGCAATTTTCAGGCTTAACAATGCCTTCTTCACAATATTTTTATCTTAGTAGCTAACAATATAATGCTTATAAACTAAGGTCAATTACATGTGGTTGTGTTCAATATTATTAGCTATTGATATAATCTTGTTTATATCGATGACATCGAGATAGGCTTTTGTGTCCATAATTCAAGACACGCAGACACACGTACTTATCTAATATTTATGTCGTGATTTTCGCGTTTAAGTTGATGAAGACTATAAAAGTCAAGCCTTCTTCCACACTAAATGGGGTTAGCCACATAGATTCTTAGTCATGGTTGTGTTCCACATTATGTAATGTGTTAGTCAATTAACTTTTTCATCTTGGCAAGTCTGAGTTAGGCTATGAGCCATGCCGCTCCAGATGCGGCACATGCAGGAAATGAAACCAAGAGTTCTTGTTTTGGTTCATGTATTTGGATTTGGATTTGGATCTGAATTTAGGCTAAGTCGTTGCTTATACCGGGTGTATCTAAGCACAAGAATGGCAATTTTAGACTCCAAACCAACATGAAAATATTTGTCTTTATGTCGGAGTTTCAACACCCCTCGTTTGGTATGGGTCATTCAAAAGTGACCCAACAAAACTCAAGTCAGATCCAAGTTGACCCAGATCCAACCCAAGCCCAAACGAGAATATTTGTATCGTATATTTATAAAAGTGTACATACACATATATTTATATAATACATATATAATATTATACTTGCACACACAATATAGAGAAAGAGAGAAGAAATAATGGAAGGTGATGGAGTGGTGGTTGATATCGAATAAACGATTAAACACTGTGCTCAATTGAACACGAAAAACGATCTCATATATTTATTTATTTATATCATTGTAGTTATAATTATAGTTACATATAGTATACATATAGATGGGGCTGTAGTCGGGTCGACCTGAACCCGACCCAGAACAGTATCTCGAATCACAAAAGCAAGGATAAAGTGCGTATGTAACCGCCACCTTCCGTTCGACGTTACTTTTCATTCTATTCACACAAAAGTATGCCCCCATCATAATAGTCGTTATTATGCCACCTCAGTTGTACATCATCAAAATGGACGGCGGAGATTTTGCTCCAAAGTATCTTGCGATTTCTTTTGTTGTTCAGGAAGCTGGAATAGATCATGACAAAACTCTCGGGTAAGATTGCCTTGGAGACTTTTTTTTTTTTTACTAGAGGAGGCCAAAACCTAATACACATGCAATTTCTCATAATCGAACTCCCCACCAGCAGCAACCGTGCTAAAGCACTCCGCCGTTGAGCTAACGCTCTCAATACAATGCGACAAAGACAACACCAATTAGACCCAAAATTGAGAGTGTTCACATAAGCGATCTACTTACAAAACTTTTCCGAGCGAGGCCAAAATAAGTTGAGAAATTCAGGATGAGGAATCCATATAATTTTTAGAAAATTTAGACCACACTGCAGTGGTATGATAGATCTAGATTGAGCTGAGGTGGGCCGTCTGCACCACCAAAACTTTCGAAATTTAATAAAAGATGTAGAACCTGCAGCTGAATTCATAGCTAATAGTACATAGTTCAACCCAACCCAAAACATTTCTTGGGGTACTTACCCTCTCAAGATCTTTTAGATGCGCCACTCGCCGCATGGGTTGATTTTTTCAATTGAACTGGATTATGGATGAGGTGGCTCCCTCCATCCGCCCCCGGCTAGCTCCGCCACTGATTGATATGTGCTTCCCGTTAGCCACCATTCGGCCCTCAAAAACCATTACAAGTAAATACAAGGCAAAGGTTACCGAATTCGACAGTCTCGTAGGCCATATGTTACCATTAATAGCTCGAAGAAGAAGAAGAAGAAGAGAAAGAAAGAGGAACTAAATGAAACCAATGAAGTGAATCAACCTGATTTACAACTGAAGTGACCAGAAAAAGTGAATAGAATCATAATATTGATTTTCCCACAACTCAAATCAAGTCTTGGCGAGATTGATTGGCCAAACATGCCCTACTTGATTTTAGTGTTTGCTCAAATGAAAGAGTGGGAGTGGATATTGATTGGCTTCAAAGTCACATTTTAAGAAGTTAATCTTTCATCAACTTAATGTATCGATCTTTTTTAAAAAAACTATTTATTTCAAAAAGAAAAAAATAACCTAAATGGGCATGAACTTCAAATTTGGATCTATAGTGGAATCTCTGACCCAGTTTGTAACTACAAGGAGGAAATTTTTTGTCCCTTCTGATAAAGAAAAGTTGACCCATTTAGCCAGCAAGTCCGGGTCAGATCCCTAAAGTCAAAAAGTTAAGGTTATAAAGTGTGAGTTCTTCACTTAGAGTAGAAGTTCTTTAAAGGCAAGCCGGATCGGGCAAACCCTTACCGGTTATTATTCATAACAAAAAACTTATGCACAAATTATAAACGATATGATGTTAGATTTTATAAAAGGTGAAAACGGAATTTAACCAAGTGATCCTCGGTTTTGAGTCTGGTTTCGGTTTCGATTTGGAGCTCAGCAGGTTCTTGACCTGGTTTGGTTTCGGTCAGAATCACCGGACCGATTAGGAACCAGCCATGTCCATGTATACCAAATCCCATCTAGTATTAGAAAAGGCGTAGTTGTTATTGTTTGATGGCTATTGATCGAGACAATCGATATCCACACCCCTTTTCTATTCCTTTCTCCCCTATGATGCATTCCAAAGCTTTCTCCCCTGTTATACTTAAGCTACCTCCAAAAAGAGGACCCAAAAAAATTGGGCCCATTGTGGGGTTTAGGCACCTTTGGTTAGTTGTACGTCCACTGGAAGCAGCCAACAGAAGTTGGACTAGGTTCATGTTATGTTGAACTGTCAAGACTAATCAACGGTCATGTGTATAGAAATGGCGATGTACTTGTTTTTATATTTTAAAAATATAAAAGAATTTCCATTTTTTCTTGCACATGTCTAGGCCATTGATTGGGCTTGATACAACAATTCGTAACCCTTTCATCATGAGCACGTTATTAGCCTAGCGTCACCTCCTTTATAAAACCCTCTTTAGCCCTTAACTTATGAGTGTAATGTGTTGGGACCATGTACTCCTTTGTACTATCTATAAAGCATTTGCCTTATGTCTTTAATGCCTTTGTTGCTTTTACTCTCGTTTGTTGTGTTGGGTGTGGTGTGAATTAAACAAATGTCAAAACCTATTTTAGGCCTTATCAATGAGACCGGAGCCCAACTTACCTTTTTCATCGGAGCTTGTCTAAACTACTTATCTATTGACACCTATCGGCTTGCCTAATAATGTGAGCATAACAAATTGATGTCTAGGGTAGTACTCATGGAGCATCTAAGTATATATATATATATATATATATATAGCGAGAGAGAGAGAGACTAATATAGATTGCACACATAAGTGTTATCTTATTCAAACAAATTTCAACTATTCATCTTTTGTGATGGGTAGTTTAAATTTGAATTTAAAAAATAAAAGTGTAAATATGAATTAAATTCTTACAAAAGGTATATATATTATTTTTTAAGTTTAAATCTCAACCATTCATTGTAAAAGATAGATGGTAAAAATTTGTTTGAATATACTAATACTTAATTATGCTAGAATATATCAAGTTCTCATATATATATATATATATATATATATATTAACCTGCATATATTTTAGTTATTCTTACATAAGCTAACAACATTTGTTCATTTGTGCTATATATATATGTATATATATATATATGTATATATATATATGTATATATATTAACCTGCATATATTTTAGTTATTCTTAAATAAGCTAACAACATTTGTTCATTTATGCTGTTTAACAAGCATAACTCCCCGTACGAACAATGTTCCACGTATACAAAAATTAGTAATGCAAGCCTACCCCACCCTTCCAATGCGCAGACGAACTGGATATTAAGATTAGCTTCTGGTCCACTTCCCACATCCTCAAAAGTCTTTCACCAAAAGCACAAGCCCCTTCTCTCATGCCGTCTGGTATACAGACCATGATATCATGTATGCGAGGTACATTTGCAGATCCATCTCCTTGGTCGCCACTAGAAGGTAGTAGAGGACGGCAACATATATATGGTTTAAGTAGTGGGATTATATACAATGGCAGTAGAGGAGACAACTTATATATACACACAGATATATGTATGTATTATTTATATGGTATATGGGTTCATATGTAATGTGCATACATATATCTTTTGAGTCAGATTTGGGTTTTGGGTTCAGTCAAATCTGACCCAATTTTTATTGGGTCACCTTTGAGAGGCTCAGCCCAAGTGTCTAAACCCAGACAAGGGCACAATCTTTTCGGTTAGGTTGTTTGGTGTATCTAAAATTGTGACCCTACTTAATTAGAAACTCCCATTTTCACTTATGCTTGAACATTTTTTTTAAGCTTTTCCTTGAACTTTGTTTTAATACTCATGTTATTTCCTTATCAAATGTATGGTAGTTTCTTCTTTTAATCCTAAGTTTCTTTACATTTTTTTAAATATTAGGATTTATGATACTTTAAATCTATAAACATGGTTAGCATATCTATGAGTACACACGTGCGCATGTGTTCATTCTCCCTCTTAATATTCATGGGGTTATGTTACATGTTGGTCCGGGTTGCTAAAAAGTGATCCAAAAAAGATCGGGTAGGATCCAAGTTACCTTAGGTCCAACCTACAATGTTTATATTTATGAATGTTTATATATTTATATTTATAAAATATGCATCTTACATTATATATACATAAGTATTTATAGGAGAGAGAGAGAGAGAATGATAATGTATATTGTCTTTCGGTGCATAATTTTTGATAAACATATCTAGCATTCGATTATCATGAACAATGATAGAGAATTACATTAACCATCATATTTTTATACTTTGCATTTAATACACCTAGATGTTTTTTGTTGTATGATCTCAATCTTTCATCTCAAAGATCACAAGATTATGCAATGAAATACATTATGCTTTATCACTATCTCTCTCTATATATGTATAATGGGATAAAGGCTCAAACCTCGCTTAAATCAACATTATTATCTCAATCATGCGATCTTTAAAATGAATGATTTAACTATAACAACAACTAAGCCTTTTTTCATACTAGATGGGTCGGGTATATGCATTTACTATTATGTGTGTGTGAAAGATAGGTTGACACTTATTAAAGTTCCATATTGTTACTTCTTTTTCTTGATAAAATTCAGGAGCCCATCCGTATTAAATTCATGACCTTGGCCTTATGAGTCGACCACCAACGCAGGTGAGGTAGAGAGAGTCTTAACACCATAATGTTGTTTGGTGCATAAGAGATTTAAATCAAATGTATCATTGTGTCTTGTTATTTTACAGTTAATTAAATGCAAAGTGATTCAAATCTTTACCATCAATTTCAAAGATCAAACAATACAAGATTATACACCAAACAACATTATTGAGTTAAGACACACACTCTCTCTTTGTCTCTCTCTTTATATATATATACTTTTATTATATATATATATATATATATATAACATTTGATCTTTTGGACCATGCCGAGCATCTCGATTGAGCTCCATTAATGGGCCTAAAATGTTTGGCCATACTCTACAGTTTTCCAAGGCTAGGTCTAGTCGACCCTCCAAGCCAGACCCATTTTGACATCGCTACTCTTTACATTGAGTCTTGGTTGCATAAGGGTGTTTGATACATAATATTTCACAAATATTTTGATTGTTTGATTTTTGAGATTGGCGATAGAGATTTGAATTATTTTACAATACCATACATTTGATTTAAATTTATACCATCTATATAAAAATATTAAATACATCAAAAATATTTATAAATATTTATGCAGATAAGACTCTTTTTATCTTGCTTTTGAAAATATTGTTGTAAAAATATTAATCTTTTTGTTTTGAGTCTATCTTCTCCGTTTAAATCTATCTAGTAGTTATCTTCCCCTAAAGAAGTCCGCTTTTCTCCTCTATTTTAGTCGTCTGAGCATAGAATTTCCAATCGAGGCGGACGGGGTTAAGCAATGCTCGTCCACCTTCGATCAATGCCGACTGGTCTGGAACTGGTGGGTGGGAATCACACCGCCGCCCGTTTCTGCACTCGTTAATCCGGCCTCTTTCTTCTTTTTCGGCTGTTTCTCCGATCACGCTTGCTGTGTTTCTATATCGGCTCTGTCTCTCTCGTTCTTTCCGATCGATTTCGAGAGGCGTCCGTTGGATTTTGATTCCGAGATGGATGCTAATGCCGGGGTTGGGAAAACCCTAGACCGCAGGAACCATTGCAATAGATTCATCATTGTCATTCCCGATCGCAGAGTGCTGAGGCTCTTGGCCAGATCTCTTTTCCTTGCGGGCGCTCTCCTCCTCATCCCCTGGCTCCATGGAATCCAGAAATTGTTTGACTACGGAGCAACCTCCGGGGCCGGCGTGGAACCTCCGCGGGAAGATCTTCACCGGATCGTGTTTCGCGATATGCTCAACAAGCATTTGCTTACCGTGGGAGAGTATGCGGTTTTTATTGGCGGATCACCGGACGTCACCGAGATCCGGGCGCTGATCGACGGCGGGGTCGTGCCGCCTCTTGACGTGGTCGACGAGAGTATTGATACCGGTAAATCCATCCCTGATGGGACTGTCGACTTCGCTTTCGCCGCTAACGGCTTTCACTCCTTGCCGTTCATCAATCGGGTTCTCCGGGTGGGTGGCGTTGCGGCACTCCGGTTCGGCACCGGAACTTACATTCGCAGCATCCAGCCGAATTACAAAATCGTCTATCTCCGCCGGTTTCATGTCCCTGAAATGCACACGATCGTCGCGATACGAAAGATGAGTGCCAGCAGCAAGAATGCAGGATCCGTCGAGCCGATGATTAACTTCTGTGCGATTTCGGACGCGAAACGGAATGCTATCCGTGATCTGGAAGATCTCCTCCTCGAGGCGCCCCGCGGCACCTTCGTCGAATCCGGCGAGTACCTGAACCGTGTCAAGTATCTACCACAGCTTACGGCAGACAATCTCAAAAACTACAGCGGCCACGTTTACGTGGAGGTCGACCACGTTCGCCGGACAGCCGGCATCAGCGAGTGGTTTCGGCAAAACTACCCGACTAACGGCCAGGATTTCGACGTTTACGCGCTACATGGTGACGTGGCGGGTAATTACACCCCGGTGGTGACATGGACAAGAAAAGGCAAGGTTGATACGGGGCCCATCGGACTCTCAGACTGGTTGCACCACCACGTGTCGAAAGATGATTTCGTGGTGATGAAGATGGAAGTCGGAGGGGTCGATGAGTCGTTGGAGGTGGTGGAGGAGATGGTGAGGAGCAAGGCCGTTTGTCTTGTGGACGAGTTGTTTCTGGTGTGCGACCACGAGGGGAGGCGCGGGAACGGGGCGAAGAGGAAACCCTACTGGCAGTGCGTCCGCCTATACGGCATGCTCAGGAAAGGAGGCGTGGCCGTCCATCAATGGTGGGGGTAATAAGATCCTGCCGTCCATAAAATGGTGGAGCTGTCTTCTCGCCGTCCATCTCCATCTATCATTTTTCACGCCCAAAACGTGTCGTGTCGTGTTCGGGAAAGGAGGCGTGGCCGTCCATCAATGGTGGGGGATCCTGCCGTCCATCTAAATCTATCATTTTTCACGCCCAAAACGTGTCGTGTCGTGTTCGGGAAAGGAGGCGTGGCCGTCCATCAATGGTGGGGGATCCTGCCGTCCATCTAAATCTATCATTTTTCACGCCCAAATCGTGTCGTGTCGTATCTTTTTCCAGTCGGTGATAGGTAGGGTGTTAGCAAGGTAGAGGGTAGTGTAGGGATCTTCCCTTGTCTATATGGCTTTGTGCTGCTTGAATGCGTGAGTCTAATATCATAGTTTGGTTTATTTTAAGATATGATATCAGGTGTACTTCCTTTTTTTGTTTTCTCGGTTACAGAAGGTGGCCAACACACACGCACACGCACACGCACACGCACACTCCTTTTGGTTGCATAAGGTGGATCCTACTTATTTATTAGCTAACTTTGCATCTGACAAAAGGAACTTTCAAAGAAGAAATGACAACAATGAAAGAACCCATGCAGTATTGCAGCCCCTATCTTGAAGATCAAGGACATAGTTACCTGATCAAAATGGGTATACATGTGTGAAAAGAGGTAAATGAACAAAAGGATCCTTGCAACCTGAAATCAGATAACATTAACCGCAAGTTAGAAACTTGTAATACAGGCTGTTGATAAGCAGAGGTGAAACCAGAGAGACAAGTAGTTTGATCTCAAAATAGAATTTTTGGCCATCCTCATCGGAAAAGAAATTTATATTGGCAACATTTCAAACTTTTTATCAAAACAAGCTACTCAATACATGACAACAATTGTATTTCGAAAGAGAAATTGTCCACAGGTGGAATCATGTAGCTGGATGTTATACTAGCTCTTGCAACAGAGACTAAGATAGACAGAGTGTTTAACAAATCTTATGGTGTACATTGACATCATAAAATTGTCCATGCAGACTTCTAAGGATGGTTTCCGGCAAAGTTTCTCACATTTGATCGCATTTTGCTGGGTGCATTAGATCAGAGACAATTGACAGTTGACACCAAATTACGCACTTTGTAAATATAACAACATCAAAAACACCAGATACGAAGAGATAAGAAGGAAAAAAGTTTTAAAAGTCATGATTTCATTCAGCAGTTCAAACCAGACATTTTCTTGTTCACGACAATTTCTCAGAAAGGCTTTTCAGGAGAGAGATTATTTTTCAATTTTCTTGTGAGTCTTAAAAAGTTGTACTTCTCAAGCACACCTCAAGTGCCTTATGAAACTTTCAAAATCAAACAAAAGTGGAAATTAAAAAATGTAATGATCGGTAAGACCATTTTGCCTATATGAAAAAGCATGTAAAACATAAAAAAAAGCCTTATAAATTTTAAAAAAAAAATGAAATGTTGAGTTCAAATAGCATATAACGAGTACATGTATATGTATATATATATTTTAATATCATCAGTATAACGGGAATAAGAGGGATGCTTTGCAAAATTATCATAACGTTTTCCTGATAATGTCGGCCACCTTTAAATTGCTCACCCTATCTTGATACTTTCAGGATATGACCAACATTGGTGACTACAGTTCAGACTAGTATAAACAAGAAAAGAGAAAAAGAAAATTGCAGAATCAAAACAGCCACCCATCTATGCAGAAAAACCAAATCATTACTAACAGACACCGTCAAATAAAACCCTGACATAGAGGGTGCGTGCAGAAACTCTTCACTGAGGACCTCAGCTTATGGCAATCAACCTTTTCCTAGACAAAAGACTGCAAATAGTACTTGTTCCTCATCGAAATTTAATATTCATATGTCAATGGCAGTGGCTTTCTCTCATACTTGAATTTTGTAGCCCAGGTTGGAGCATATGTTCCTGCAGAAAGTTTTCATCTATCCCCTGTTGATCTTATTTTGGTTCGAATGGGTGCAAAGGATCACAAAATTACAGGCCAAAGTACTTTTCTCACCCAACTGTCTGAGACTGCAACTATGATGGTAAGAGTTCATCTAGTCTGCCGGTCATGTTCACTTTCTTCATCGGTTCCATTGTCCAATTCATACGATTGCAAGTGTTATGTGCTACCCATAATTCTTTGGTAGCAGTAGATGAACTGACATCGACTTCAGATGGTCAGGCAATTGCGTAAGTGCATATTTTGGATCTCTTTTTAAACTTTCACTGCTTGGTTTGTGCTTAGTTCTCCGAGTACAAATGTCAGCTGCTATATTTATTGGGGCTTTCTGGTTTACGATGTTCTCATATTATTAACTTCTATGTTCTGCAGAGAGTCTGTTCTGGATTATTTTGTCCAGAAGATAGGTTGTCGAGGTATATTTTCTACACATTATCATCGGTTAGCTGTGAAATATGCAAATAACCCTCCTGTATGCTTTCATGTTTGCTTGCCTGTGCGTGGTCGCAGGTATCATTATGCTACATGGCATGTCAAGTCAAGAAAGATGCCAATGGGATTGCAGAAGTCACATTTCTCTATAAGTTCACTCTTGGTGCCGGCCCCAAAAGTTATGGTGTTAAAGTTGCACGTTTGGCAGGTACCTGATCTCAAAGTTCTTGTATTATTCGAATCATCTCCACAAAGCCTATGAAGTTCATTCGAATTACAAATAACTTAACTAAAATATTATAGAGCGAAAACATATACGACAAATGGTTTTTATGGGTTCTTCTAAAATCAATACAACCAGGAAGTGACTGTCAAAGGAAAGAACTTATTTACAACACCTTATTCTCAAAGGAATAAACTATTTATCCTCCCTGCTAATAAGAAGAAAACTCAAACATTTTTACATTTATCTACAGCCGGATGATTAGCAGCCATTAGCGGCATAATATGTAGGAGGGAACGAATTTGCGTTGGGTAAGATCTGCCCGTCCTGATTGCCACAAGATTCAGCAACATGGTCAAATAGAAAATTTCTTGCAATATTCCACAATTGAATATCAAAAGAGTTCCCATCTCCATTTTCTGAGAATAGGAAATCATAGAGAAATGCTGGGGAGAAATTGTTGAGTTGGTTGGCTCGCACCGTATCACTTGACATGTTAATGTTCCCACTATGATAATCAGCAAGAGTGCTTCCATGAAATTGGTTTTCATTTTGAAGACTTCGGCTCCTATACAACTCATTATAGTCACCCACTCCAATTTCTTCATTAAGAGAACAATCCATACCTGTACTCACACAAAATAATATCATAACGTTATTCTTGCCTCACATAATTCTCATATATATATACATATATATATATATATATGTGTGTGTGTGTGTTTGACTGATTGATTGATTGATTGAGAGAGAGAGAGAGACTCAATTAGAATTAGAATTAGAATGTACCAACGGTTTAAACCCTAACATACCTATGCCAAAACCCATAACCCATCTCAGTCCACATTTTTGTTTCTGGCAACTATAGTCATGCCCTTTAATGCATAATTGTGTAAACATCAAAGTGTGACAGTTTCTCTTTCTATCTAGAAACATGAATTACATATGTTAAATGCATCTACAAGTGTTACAACTTGATCCTTAAATTCGCCGAAATGCATTGCACCTACAAAAGTGAGCATCTCAAAAAAATCGACTCAACAATTATTCGTTACTCTCGTGAGCAGCCAAGCCTCGGAAGGCAGGAAAAGGATCATCAGTGGAAGGAATATCTACTCGGGCATAGCATGTTCCTCTGCTGCTGGCTCACTCTAAATCGAGAAAATGGAGGGCCCCAAAATGAATGAGAGCGGCTTGCCACACGCATTTCTGTAATAAGCCATCCTTCTCCAAACCTGAATGTACGATTTAGGTGGCCCGATCGGCACCAGGCTTTCCTAGCCTCCGCCACCACTACTTCTAGTTGACGCTTTTATATATATATATATATATATATATATATATATATATATATATATATATATATATATATATAGAGAGAGAGAGAGAGAGAGAGAGAGAGAGAGAGAGAAAAGGGAGAGTCTTAGCTGCATAACGCATCGTGGTGTATCATGTTATACCAACATTTTCAACATTGAATCTTTAAGATCGACGTTCAAATTTTGAATTAAATATATCATTATACTTTTGTACTCCATAAAAATGATGGTGAAAGGTTATCTATCAATATGCATTGCTAAGACTCCCTTTTTCTCTCTCTTTCTCTCTTTATATATACTTATTCTTTAAACATTTACACCATACAGATATTTTTAAATGATATTTTAATTTAAAAAGTGAAATACAGCATTCTACTTTGTCATTGAACATATATATTATATTTATATGTAGAGAGAGGTATACACTCAATCCAATCCATATTAAATCTCCTAAAGTACAATGAAGAGCATTAAATGAGTATGAAAAGTACAACGATACATCTGCTTTCTAAGATTGAAATCCCACTATTGATCGATGTGATCAAATACTAAAAATGTTTGAAGAAGATTACCACAAACTAGGCACTCTCTCTTTATATATGTATATGTATATATATGTATGTATATATATATATATGTATGTGTGTATATATATATATATATATATATATGTTTGTATGTGTGCATGCATGAATGTTTGTATGCACACATGTGTACGCACGTATGCATAAGAGATCTGTTCACTAATGTAGTATCCACAAAAAGTAAAATGACTATATATATGTGGAGAGAGAGAAGACTCACAAGCAATTCGAGTTGAGTATTGGTCAACTCGAACATTGAGTCAATCTCGAGGAGCTTAGTTCACTTACACCCCTAAACATTACATCCACGATCAGGATAAGCGCTAAAGTGACGAGTTAAGCAAGGAATGAAGCCAATTGATCCTCTTTCCACCATTAATGATCATGTCCTGCATAAGCCATGCATAGTATTCCAAGATGTGCAGGTCAAAACCAGAAGCCTGATTTTAAATAAGAAATCCTCAAAAACATCGAACACTTTACTATACTTTAAACTCAAGGAAACCGCAGCAGATAGTAAGGATGATGAAGATTTAAAACTGTTTTCCAAGTCTATCTATCGGAGACTAACATGTGAGGGCCGAAAGGACCCGAAGAAAGAACTCAGTTATTGATATGAATGTGTCCCTAATCTTCATTTTCATCTCCCTCTAGAGAAATATAATGAGAAAGTCTCGCCCCGCCCCCCCCCCCCCCCCCCCCCCCCCCCGCCTTCATCAACGTTGTTAGTGCAGCTTAGACATGGCCGGTTGAAAATGGACCGGTGGTTTCAACCGGAAGCAAACTCGATTAGAAACCAGCCAAAAGCAGAATTGAACCAGAGGTTCTAGTCTCACCTTCCATAGAACCGGAACCGGTATTTCAACCAGAAGTGCCAGACTTTCGTGTCGTATCTTGTATTGTCAGTTATTTAGTGAATCAGACTTGTTGATACCACCAGGTCGAGAAAACACACACACACACACACAGAATAGTAAATAAAGCTTCAACACTCGCTTCTCATCAGAAATCCATCTCTCTCTCTCTCTCTCTCTCTCTCTCTCTCTCTCTCTCTCTCTGTGTCAGAGACCCAGTTGCTCCCACTCGTCGTTGGCTTCTTTGGCTATTCACCCCCGTCTCCTCTTTGTCGAGAGAGATGAATACCGTTACTGCTTTTCTTCTTGTTCACAAACCCACAACTTTAGGCTTGTGATCTCAAATACTGACTTCCTCTTACACCCTTCACCGGTATTTCAAATTTCCGTTCTCCAATTGTAAGAGGAAGCAAATGGATGCCGCCCTCGACCTCATCAAGGTCCGAATGCAAGTCTGCAGGGCGAGACCCAGGCCTCGAATATCCGACCCGCACTCGCACTTCCACCCGGGTTCCGTCCATGTGCCAATATCTGCGCCGGCGGCCCGGGTGGGACCCACATGCCGTCGGCGTTGGGCCAGTCCAACAAGAAGGCGTCACCGCCCTTTTCTCCGGCGTCTCTGCCACCGTCCTCCGCCAGCTACTCTACTCCACCACCCGCATGGGCCTCTACGACATGCTCAAGACGAAGTGGTCCGATCCCAACGCCGGCGGCAGCATGCCGCTGACACGCAAGATAACTGCAGGGTTGATCGCAGGCGGAATTGGCGCTGCCGTCGGGAACCCCGCTGATGTGGCAATGGTCCGGATGCAGGCGGACGGCAGGCTCCCGCCAGCGCAACGGCGCAACTACAAGTCCGTGGTAGACGCCATCACGAGGATGGCTAAGCAGGAGGGCGTCACCAGCTTGTGGCGGGGCTCATCGCTTACGGTGAACCGCGCCATGCTGGTGACGGCCTCACAGCTGGCGTCGTACGACCAGTTCAAGGAGATAATTCTGGAGAAGGGCGTGATGCACGACGGGCTCCGGGACCCACGTGACCGCGAGTTTCGCGGCGGGGTTTGTGGCGGCAGTTACGTCGAACCCAGTGGACGTGATCAAGACGAGGGTGATGAACATGAAGGTGAGAGATGAAGATGGTAGCGGCGGTGGTGGTAGGGGAACGAGATGATGGTAACGATAAAATTTAGTAGATTATTGGATTTGAATTTCATATTTGTTATTTCTTACTATTTTTTGCTTGGAAGCTTACGAAGTATGTGAACAATGATTGTAGAGGTTGATTAAAGTACAAGTGTATTTTCTTCGCCTCACGTAGGGTTTTCTATGAGTAAGTTCCGCTTCTCCTTCTCTTCTTCCTCTGTCTCTTATCAGTAAATCTCTGCCTCTGCCTCTTATCAGTAAATCTCTGTTTTTTCTTTAGAATGGGGAGGCCAAAGCCAGATGCATTGTCACATGTATTGAACTCATGACGTGCAACTTGTGAGTCAACCCCATAGCCTTGTGAGCGATTCTTTCTTACCAAATTTATGGAAACTACATTGTCACAAAGAAACTGTTAGGAAGTGAGGCAACTTGGTCCCTTTTTTTGGCCCTCGTGATACATAGTTATCCTCCCGAATTTGTAGTTTAGCACTCCTCTCATCCGCCTGATTCCCAAAGGATCATGGGGCTTACCTTGGTTATCATAGCGTTTTAGGTTTCGGTGATTCTCTGCCTACATCAACTAAATGGTAGAGATCACTTGATTTTAAATTTGGCTTTTCTTTTTCTTCGTTTTCCATTTTCTTTTCAGAGGAGAGATCAAGGTAAGGTTGTAAACTTTGTGTTTACAGAGGCCAACAAGCTTCTTTTTTCTTTCTGTTTTGAAATTCAAATTGTCTCTACCAGTGCCAGTTTCAAGCTCGATCAAGAAAGGAGGAGTTCTCCATTAGAAGGCCAACGGGTAGACACAAACCTACGTTGGACATTGGAATTTGTATCATGTCGTAGCTCACCCCACTTAATGTGTGAGAAGGCTTGGTTTTGGTTTTTTATTAGATTTTCAGAGTTCTTAGTGGAGCTTAATGCCCACAAACACAGCCTAAGGATCTGGTGATGCTAATATTTTGCAGTAAAACATTTTCGTTGTTGGGACTTCTCTTTTGATACTTACATGAGTTTGACGATGGGGATTTTGCGCTTTTTGTTTTGTTTTCTGTGGATGGTGGTGACTGGTCCTAACAAAGTGTGGTGGTTGATGAGGGTGTCTCTTTCTCCGTTTTATTCTTTACAAGTATTGAGTGCAGTGTGCACAAGACACGCTTGTTATGCTTAGTTTATTCTTAGTCTCCATTATTGGGAGATGGGGTGATGTAAGCTAGCACCTATTCTTAGTAGTGTAGAGCTTTTAGAAGAGAAAGTTTGGGAAGAATTCGGAATTTTTGGGTTATTTTGCAAGTATGCTTCATTCCTTCAAGCCTCTAATATTGCAGGTGTACTAAAACAGAGATAATTTTGTACTTAGAATGTGAGCCCATTGGGCAGGGCTCACTGACTCCGACCATACAGGTGGCAAGTTTGATGTTCGGGGGCATGCATGTGTGTGTTAAGCTTCGGCCTCCTGTTCTAAAAGAAAAAAAAAGAGAAAACTTTAACATTAGGAAGAAAAGTGGGGATGAGAAGTGGACAGGAGGTAGGACTGCTTGTTTGTATTATTTACATATGTATGTGTGTGCATGCATACCTAACATTTTAGAGCAAAAAAGAAAGACCTTCACATATATTTATTGATCTAGAAAAAGCTTACGATAGGGTATCGAGGGAGGTTCTTTAGAGAACCTTAGAAAAAAGAGGTATCCCATTGACATACATAAACCTTATAAGAGACATTTACGATGGAGGACTATGAAGGAATGATAGACTTGTTTGACGATAATATTGGGTTACATCAAAGATCAACTTTAAGTCTATACTTATTTATAATGGTAATTGATGAGTTAACAAAATATATTCAAGATGAAGTACCTTGGTGTATGTTATTTGCATATGACATTGTATTAGTTGAGGAGTTTAAGAAAAAATTAATGAAAAATTAGAGTTATAGAGAGAAACATTAGAAAGTAAAGGCTTCCAACTTAGTAGAACAAAGACAAAATATATGGAATGTAAGTTTGATCATTTGGTTACTTCAGAAGGCATAGAAATTAAAATTGGCACACACTGCATCCCCAAAAGAAAAGTTTTAAAATACTTAAGGTCAATATGGAAGAATTGATGGAGATGTTACGCATAGAATTAATGTTGGTTTGATAAAATGGAGAGGAGCATCAAGTATTCTTTGTGATAAGAAAATACCGTTAAAGTTAAAAGGTAAATATTATAGAGCAGCAATTAGACCTGCTATGTTTTATGGTTCTGAGTGTTGGGCAGTTAATCATCGACATGTACAAAAGATGTCTATGACAGAAATGAAGATGTTTAGATGGATGAGTGGCCATACAAGAAAAGACCATATACATAATGAGGTTATTAGAAATAAATTATGTGTGGCTCCAATAGAGGATAAAATGAGAGAATATCGTTTAAGGTGGTTTGGACATATAGAAAGAAGATCAAAAGAAGAACCTATGAAAAACTAGATTTTGAAAGTATTAAAAGAGGTAGAGGATGACCACAAAAGTGTTGGAAAGAAACAATAAAGAATGATCTAGCTTATTGTGAGTTAACTGCTAACATAGCACATGATAGGGCTACGTGGAAACAAAGAATCCATGTAGTTGACCCCGTCTAGTATGGGAAAACGCTTAGTTGTTGTTGTTGTTGTTGTTTTGTTGTACATGTGTGCATGCATGTAGATGCATGTAGGTATTTGGATATAGCCTTGCACCTGTTGAATTTTTCCTTCATCAATATAAAATAATGTTAGTTGTTGAAAGAAAGCAGTGCATCAAGTACTATTGTGGCTAAAGCTTTTATTAAGTGAAAAATGGTCATGTCTAATTGCATTCAATGTTGTATATGACAAAAAGATACCATTAACATTTAAAGGTAATTCGGCGTGATAAGGCCAACAATTTTCATAATATCGATTGGGAGGTAGTTTTGCATCGACATCAAGGTGGGAGAATGACAATATCAAAACTGACATGTTGAGGTGGGTCCGATGCATGAATATACAAGAAAATACTATATCAACAATGGGGCTGTGGGTAAAAGAAGTCTGAAACCAATAAAAATAATGAGAGAAGTATAATTAAAGTCGTCTAGAAACTAGGAGAAAGAGATGCATGACATTCTTGGGAAGAGATGTGTCAAATTAAATGGTCATTCAATAAAGAAGTGTGTCAAATTTATATGATAAATACTCTAAATGGATAGAGGAAAGCATTTAAAGAGCTAGACAGAAACAATAAAACACCATCTTGCCTTTGTAGAATAAATGCTAATTAATATGAGACAAGATAGAACAAAAAAAAACAGTTGAACCTCTTTGTGCTAGATAAGGCTTGGTTTTGGTTTTGGTATTTCACGTTTAAAAGGATATCAGTGGTTATAAAATTCTTAGCTCACAAGCACCAAAAAAAAAAAGAGATGTTAGTCATGTTTTATCGTAGTGGATTTTGGGTAGGCTTAGAAAAATAACCTTTTAAGCTTGTATTTAAAAAGACTTTAAAAAATAAGGACGATATTGGGTAGCGAGGCCTCATGTGAACTTTTAAAGTTTAGTTTCGTGACTCTTTTCTAGGATGACAAGACTTGGACCATATTGGACCCGAAGCTGGGGGCCACTCTATTGGGTTACGGTTCCACCTTCCATGAAATGGGAACTGGCCGGAAACCGGAACCCAAAGGTTTCAAACCGCTGAATCCTTATATTTTTTTATTTCAAAATCATTTTATATATTCTTTCTCAGTTCTGAACAATTTAGGTCTCAAACCACAACCATACCGATTTAATTCCAGTTTACCCAGAAAAATAACGGGCAATGATGAAGACATCAACAGTCTCCATTATTTGCTTTCGAGTTTTCAGTACCTATCTGATGTACACGAACAACCCCCCATATAACCTTGCTTGAAATACAGTTCTTCGAACTTGAGCAAAAAGCAGCAACCACTCATCCCTCCAAGTCGCCATTGTGGCCGACTTGTCGGTGCCCTTTCTCCAAATCCGGCAAGCATGGTCCTACCTCCAGTCGGTGCACCACGCAATCCTGGTAAAACTATTGGACCCATCCTGGCCGACACCCTGCACATGTGCATTGTTGAGCTGGTGATGTGGACCTAACAAAGAGATGATAGATGGTTATTTGCACTTTGTCCAGTCTGGTAAACGAGCTGAATGAAGGCTGGTCATGGCTTATTCTCTCACTTGAAGACCTTGTTGATGCTCTGCTTGTTAGCTCGTTCAGTTTGAGTTGAACATGAACTAAACACGAGCTGAAGAGGAACCGGTCTTAAGTTATAACTGTTAATTTTCACGAACATTTTTTATATAGAAAGTTTAACTTCTTGATTAGAAATTTAAGTTAAAAGTTTCATATTCTGTAGAGGGTTTCAGTAATTTTGGAAGAATACACACCCAAGTCGTTGGGCAGCATAGTTTTCTTGAATATGTGTACGTGTTCTATGTGCTTTAACTAAGCACATGCCACTTTTCCTTGGAAATGTACTTGGCCTTCCTTACTTCCTGCTGAAACTTACATATTGTGGAAATGTGGCAGTGGGCTTCATGCATTAAGAAAATGCCACTTTTCCTCGGAAAGTATTTCATACCCATTCTAAGGCAAAGAACTTTCCCAGGGAGCATGCATTCAACGGTTCACTAATTTTCATGAAAAAAGTTCTTGTTTCTAACTTGATGCTGAAAGAAACAGCATGTATTTCAAGGTAATATTGACTAATTTTCATCCGGTCCTGTTTCTCACCTGTGTTGAAACAAACATATAGAAGGAAAGCAGTGAGACCCATATACCGAGTGCTCCTTCCTTTTATTCTGGGTACGATGGGGAGGCCAAAGACAGATGCACGCCCTGGGTTTCAAACTCATGACCTTCAACTTGTTAATCAACCCTATCCAGGTGAGGTATTGCTCCTTATGTGCACCAAAAACTCCTTTAAATGCCGAGATATGCTCTACATGGAAAACTTTGCCCACAAGGGAAGGTATTTGTCCTTGAAGGGCGTTTCGATGGAAAGTTGCTTACTAAATCCTACTTGCATTTCTGAAACATCGTAAGGTTTTCATGAGATTGATAATCTACCTTATTGCCATGAGACGAAGAGGACTGCCTTATGCCAAAATATCTCTTGTTACTTGCCTGCATTAAGTTCAGAATATTGATTGACAGTAGATCATTAAACCAACCGAAACATAAACCAAGCCTTATCCCACACCAAGTGGGCTTGGCTGCATGGATTCTCATCCATTATATGCTCTCTTTGACCCACATTAGCAATTGATACCACAAAAAGGCAAGACGGTGCTTTATTGTTTCCTTCCAACAATTTTAAATCGTTCGCTCAGCAAATAATCGTCAGACATGAAGCCAGAAAAGAACTCTAAGGAAATGGACATGGAAAACATTGAATTGCTTAAAAAGGTCCCCCCCTTTACATCAGCCAGACAAGTAAATAACTCATATTACATCAACAGAAAATCTATACTCATTATTTCCCCCTTTCTCTCAAATGTACCTGAACAGTGGGACCGCATAATCTCAACCAAGAATCAGAGAAGTGGTGAACCTTATTGGTTCCCGTCTCACTGAATATACTTGAAGGTAGTGTAATGAATACTTTAAAACAGAGAGAAATGCCAGCCAACAAAGTGAGTAGTTTACAAGAAAAGGCATAAAAAATGCAAAAGAGACTGGAATCAATGTACAGAGGAAGGGATACTGGCTTTAAGTTTATTTCAAAGAATCAGCTGCCTTCTGATCGAGATGTTAACTTGAAGGACTACTTCCGATCTTCCAAAATTTTCTCCTTTTCTCCATCAAGGTGGTGAAGCTCATTTAACAGCTGAGACTGCCGTTCCTTCAAGAAATCAAGTCGACTTGTCAACTCAACCAGCGTTGAAGATGTAGAAGCTGGTCCCTGATGTGGCCGGAGGCACATTGTAAAAACTCAGTGTCTGGTTCAAGGAAAAGAGCAACCCCAGAGGATGTAGCATGAATTATATGTCATAATAGACAGGTGAGGTGAACTGCACTGAACATCTCATGCTCAGTCGTCTCCAAAAACAAGGGGAGGATTTTTAACCGAATGACTTAGATTATGAAAAGAAATGGAAGACATTAACAAGCATCGCATAAAAAAAAGCACCATAAAATGTAAAAGAAAAACGAAAATGCATGCTCGTATTGTCATGTGTATGCAATTTACGTGAAAAATTCTATATACCGACATTAGTAAGAAGTTGCGTATGAAAAAGTTACTAAAGCTCACAATTTGAAATGACCCAAATGCGTAAAAAAAATTCATTAGCATTTCCACAATTGGTGTGGACAAATGTGCTCACACGAGGCACTGCTTAGAACAAACATTACGAGTCAGCCAAGTCAGTTTCTTTGTTGCCTAGAGCTTTGAAAGATTATCAGCAAGAGACAGATTAAGATCTTCAGACACTGAATCTAGCATTCTATTATAACTCCAATATCTCAAGTGAAGGTCCACCAAAGTATGAGAAGCCACTTACCTCATCCGTAGCAGTTGCTTCCTTCACAGGACGAGCATGTGTGGTCATGCTCACAGAGTCTGCTTGTTTCTTGGAAGATTTACTGCTCGGTAGAGATAGCACGCACTGTGACCTCGCAGACCCAGATTCAACTCTGAACAAAGTATCCTGCCTTCAACAGGAAATCCATTAACACCATGTGCCTCTATTGGTCTTTAATTTGACTGGCATTAATGATGTACATAAGGCTTTTATCCTTGAGCAACGCAAAAATGATTTTAATGCTTGAACCAGAGACAGGGATGATATTTGAAATGCACATAAAAGGAGAAGAACAAGCAAGAAAATGATGAATCAGCCAACACCAAGCCCATAATTTAGCTGTTCATATTGTTTCCACTTGTGTTGGAATTATCCGTATACAAAGTAGCTAAAGTTACTGTCTGCGTTCCTTCAGGCTAATCATGGTCAGCATTTCTCATGAAGTATGAATGCCCATAAAATTTCATTACCGCTACTCACCATCATGCAAAAAGCATAAGATACTTGAGGAAAGGCTGAAAAGGATATTTACATGAATTGCAATCCAAAGGATTATCAAAACAAATGCAAGTTGTCTACTTAGAATTGCATATTGCATGCACAGTTCAGTAAACTGATTCACACCAATCAATTTATTATGCATGATTACCATGGTTACTCTTTCTTTCCAGTAGGATAAGACCTCGAAGCTTGTACCATTGCCAACAGGAAAGCTAATGGCCACTCTTGTTATGATTATAAATTGGAAGAGTTAATAGTGTGACTGTAACTTCCTGCCCCACACAAGAAAGTGGTAGATATGGATAGCCCGGAGTGAATCAGCAAAACATGTTTGTAGTTATTAAATAAAAAATCTAAGAATTTTCTGGAGTCATGATAATAATGGGAAGCATGCAATACTAAATGTTTGCCCAGAATAACAAGCTTTTGGTAGATGCTCTCAGGCATCCAAACACATTTTTCATGACAGCATCGTGAATGAGAAATAAGAAGCTATAAAATTACAAATAAGCCAACATGGTCAAAAACATAGATTTTCCAGTTTCACGTCATTAGGAATAAAAGCAGTGCAAGTTATTGATCATGTGTTTCTGCAGTGAGAAGCAAGCAGACTGAGTGGTTCTTGGCTTCTGCATGTTTACCTCACTCTTCCCAGCCCCTTCATTGTGTAGCATACCACTAGCAGTTTCAGTATCTTGGTCATGCTCATGATTTTGATGCTGGCTGCATGATTCACAAATGGAGCCGAAGCCACGCTGGTGCTGTTGATTCAGCTGTAAATGAAGATCTGCGACCCTCTGTTTCAAGCTAATCACATCTGCTTCAGCAACAGCAATTTCCTCAAGCTCTGACCTGGTCTGCCAAGATGGAAAAACATTACTAGTATCAAAGAGACTACTAGAGACCAAAAAAGTAGCAAGGAAAACAAACCTTTGAATCGATGTTATATGACAGCAAATGATTTCCTGGCGGCATATTCAATCCAGCTTCCAATATCACCCTAAGGTCCCTTTCCTTCTGCAGTTGCCCTTGCAATCTTGCAACCTGTCATCACAAACAAATTAGCTACAATCAACACTATGGTAAGAAATGGAACGCAGGAGCAACACTTCTTTGTATCGATCTTGCTGATGGGTCATATTTTGTGAATCTATTCTTTCAGTAAACTTGTCTTCTCAACTTCTCAAAAAGGCATACTGAACATATGCATGCTGCAATACACCAACTTGTAAGCAGGAAACAAGCACGGTCATATTAGTTGGAAATTCGACTGCTCATTCTAAATTTCATGAGAGATCTGGTTAGGTTGCTTGGATGTAGCGCATTGGAAAATCAAGAACAAGCCATTAAGAAAGAAAACAACAACAATGTCAGCACCGACAGACATTCACAAACCAAAACCTTCTCTTTTCAAGCAAGATAGTTTTTATCAAGGTAAAATCATATGACTACCTACTATGTCACACGGGTGCGGGTGCTGGATACGGCAAATTTCAAAAATTTTGGGTGCGGCGACACGACTAGGGTATATAATATTATATATTATATATAATATTCAAGCTACATAAATCAATCATAATACAACTAGTATTTGCTAATTTTGGGTGCACGTAGGTATCAATTAGCAAGTTCCCTCATAATGATCTGAAACGTAGAATGATTTTACGAGCTGCCAAAAATCCAAGTTATGGATTCAAAGAGTTTCCAATCTTTTGTAGGATATAGCATATACTAGTATTTGTGCTAGGATCCACTAGTGATGTCATACTCTTCTGTTCTATTGATCTGGCAATGTTCTTGGTCTTCAAATGTGTTTGGTGACAGAGATTAAGGAATACAGTATGGAGTCAAGAATCCAATCAGATTGAGAAATAAGAAACCAATTGCCCGCACCCAAAATCATTCAAGCTAATATTGTATACAGCTACAATAGCAAGTACACAACTTTATATTAAAGCAAAACACATAAATGGTAAACAACTACTAATTTCATCATAAGACACAAATCAATCTTCATTATCTGGACCCATTTATCCATGAGTTAAAAAAAAATTACGTTTTTTTTTTGCCATGCCGCACCGACACGGTGTCGATGTCGCACCAGTGTCGAGGTCGACACAACACCCCTTAGAAGTGTTTGTGTGACTTAGACTACCTGGACCTCGAACATAGAAGCTTAGACCCTGTCACATAAGAAAATCTACGTTTGCATTTGCACATGCACACGTAATATGTTTTGGCAGGCATAAGGTCATTAACAGTCTCAAACCTCATAAGTTCTTGCATATTGGAAAGAGTGCTTGCATGTTCCCATTGCCAACAGCACGACTTTGAAAAGATCGCACCTTCATTACAATCCCAGAAAATTGCTAGAAAATGTGTTCTGTAATGGCAAAGAAATTTAAATGCAATGACCTTGAAATTTGATGATAACGGCCAGCATGGTACAAGCATTACTCTTTCTGAACTTGTTAAGCCATGGATGTTAATAACTAAATACACCTCCAAATGCAATGAAAAAAAGATGCAGACAAACTATGAGAACTCTTGCATACATATATAAGTGCACCCATGCACATGCACACATAAGTACGCGAAGACACATACATCTTGTTCAAGTGCTAATCGACGCTCATGTAAAGCTTGCTTTCTTCTTTCCAAACTAGCTTGCAGGATAGCATTCCCCTTTGCCTATATAACAAAAGTAAGATCGTTCAGAGTAAAGGGCACAAAATTTGCTACCATCAAGGGGAAGAAAAACACTTATACCTCTTTTGCAATTTTGTTTTGAAGATCATTTTTGGTGATCTCAAGCCTTTGAATTGCAATCCTGAAACAAGTCAAGAAAAACATATATAAGAAAACAAAAATGATAAAGAACTGGTTCTGATATGATCATGTATTTCCCAAGTTGTGGACCAGCTAGAGAGGGAGGAAATGACTTCTGTCAAGAGATTGTTCAAAAGAATTATAGAACAAAGTAAAAACGGAAATGAGATTTTCATTCTCCACACCTGAGATACCAGAATAATAAGAGAAGGGTGCCAGACAGACAAAAAGCAAAGAACGCTCCAAACAATCTATCAAGCCTTCTTTTAGGCAGGATTTAAAGTGTCAGAAGAATTGTAAACGTCACTTTATGGCTGTGAACAAAACATCCCCTGTCTAAATACAGACATATCCAACACATGCAGCTACAGCTCCTTAGCAGGCTAAATGATATGTATCGTGACCAACAAGCCAATGGCATCAGTATGATATATGGTGGGAAAAAAGAATGATCAAAACACAGTACATCTATGTCGCATGGGTACGGATATGATATTGACACCGGCATAGGTACAGGGTACAATAATTTCGAAGAATCTCAATTGAGAACTCAATCTCTAAGCCCTATATCCCCCTGTTTGGGTGTTTGGCTGGTTTATTTCGTTTCCCTTATCAGGCTCTGCCAAAGCCTTAAGCCAAAAGAGGTCGTGCACAAGGAGAAAACGCCGGTTTACTAACTTGGGTTGCTGAGGTTCCAATTTGCAGCTCCATTGGAACTTCCTAATAACTTGGAAAATTTGATCGCCCTATTTTGAAGGAGAATCAGTTAAGTGGGTCACTAAACTAAACTCATGCCAGCTGACCAAGCTATCAACCACCCCATAAAAACATAACAAATATATATAAAAATACATTTTCATAAGAAATCATAATAAAGAAATTAAATTGAATCAAATAGATTTTAACATGACATATAACTCCAACAAAAAAATTAATATACCAGTCTCATTGTCTCGAGCTCATAACATGTCACTTGAACATCAAAACATAACATCTCAAAATAAGACGAGGCGGCTGCATGTGTTGGAGTCGGTGCCAGAAAAATCCTAGGGTTGGATGAGTCGAGCTGATTGCAAAGATGGCTACGATGGTGTTGTTGAGAAGGAAGATGACCACAGCATGAAGGAGGATCAAGAACACAATAAAAATTTAGAGATATTAGGGCTTGGGGCTTTTTGGATCAAGTCAACCCATGCGGATATGGGTCAACTTGACGCATTACAAGTTTCAAAGAAAAACTTATATGTAAGCACCCAAACATACCCAAAATCCAAAAATTGAAAAATACATACCCATATCAAAGTTTATAGGTACATGTACTCATAATCGGTATGTACCAAATGAAGGTACTAAACTGGGAAAAACATACCATGCATCACAGTAGTACATCCGCAAAGGTGTGATGCAGACAAACAATTACTCGAGCTAATCCAACAATATGATTGATTGCTAATTGAAACACTCAAGACTAAAAGCATTTGGATAAGCCATTTCAGACTTTGATGTAACCCGTTGAGGATCATCTCGACTCAATCTGAATGAGCCTATATCTAGCCGAGTTTTTAAAGTAAAATTACAGCTGATTGGAGGCCTAGATGACACTCCAACACCCAAGAAAGAAACCAGTCAAGTTGGAACTGAAGTGGAGGACGAATCTGGACCAAACCAGATCCAGCTTTGAAATGTGAGCCCACATGAAATGTGGCAGACCCTCCTAGAACGTCTAAGGCTAGTCGATCTTACTCTTGATCTCATTTAAATTTGATTTATATTTATCTAGGGTGTCCTGAAGTTATTTTGAAGTTTTACGTTTATTTAATTATGACAGCTATTTTATTCGCTGAGGAGTAAGAAATGAATTGTGAAATAACTAAAATGTCCTTAACCTACAAAAGGGGATGTGCCTGGACAAATTTCCTACTAAGTCACACAGACACTTCTAAGGGGTGGAGTGTCGACACCGACACTGGTGCGACACCGACACCGACACCGTGTCGGTGAGGCATGTCCAAAAAAAAAAATTTTTTTTGTAACTCACAGATAAATGGGTCTGAATAATGAAGATTGATTTGTGTATTATGATGAAATTAGTAGTTTTTTACCATTTATATGTTTTGCTTTAATATAAAGTTGTGTACTTAGTACTTACTATTATAGCTTTATACAATATAAAGATGCTTCAATGATTTTGGGTGCGAACAATTGGACTCCATACTCTATGCCTTTGCACAGAATAATCTCTGTCACCAAACACATTTAAAGACCAAGAACATTGCCAGATCAATAGAACAGAAGAGTATAACATCACTAGTGGATCCTAGCACAAATACTAGTATATGTTATATCCTACAAAAGATCTTGAAACTCTTTGAATCCATAACTTTTGCAGCTCGTAAAATCACTATAAGTTTAAGATCATTATGAGGGAACTTGCTAATTGATACCTACGTGCACCCAAAATTAGCAAATACTAGTTATATTATGATTGATTTATGTAGCTTGAATATTATATATAATATATAATATTATATACCCTAGCCATGTCGCCGCACTCAAAATTTTTGAAATTTGCCGTATCCCACACCCGCACCCGCACCCATGTGACATAGATTTCCTAGTTTTTCAATATGGGTTCCTACTTTGATTTCTTTCTTCAATTTATCTTCTTCTTCTAACTATTGATTCTCAAATCTCACTAGATTTCTCTCCATTTATCAACCAAAACCACACAGATTCAAGCAAGCAATTCTCTGGCGATCACCAGAGGTTTCCGACTTCTTTCAGCCATTGAAATATGCTACCTTTGGTTTTGAATTGAAGCTGCTTTCCATATCCAAAGGGTTTGCTTTTGGTAGTTCAAATCAGATCACAAATCAACACGAAGTTGCTTCATTGTTTCAAACCACATCGAGCTAAAATTTTCTAATTAGATTTATTCAACTCCAATTCATCAGAAAACATTAAAAAAAAAAATTGTTCTGAGGCCGGGACACGTCAGATTTCTATGACCATTTCTAAGGGTTGATTGATAGTCACAATGATCTAATGTAAAGCCATAAGTGATATGTATGATGCATGTGCCACACTTCCATGCTACAATCTAGCACTTGATTATGCAGTTTCATGTTTTCTCCATATCGGTGGCTAGTTATATGGAAAGATTACTAGAAGGATCGTGATTGGCACTGCCTATAGATTTGCAATATGATAACAGCTGTAACAGTTAAAATAGAGTGAAAAGGGAAGCAAGAAATGAGAAGCATGAAATCCAGACTGTGTATGGCGAAACCAAATGAGATGACTAAATCAAATAGGTAAAACAAGACTCATAAAGTTCTCTAGTCTATTAATAGAAGTACTTGTACCAAGCAAAAGACTCCTAAAAAATGTAACAAATATGAGATCAAGTTTGATCCCAAACAGGACAAGATATCAAGGTGAATACGTACTCATCATCACTGGATAAATCGATGGATTCCATAGACAGGTTCTTTTTAGCCTGAAAGGATCACAGAAGTGAAAAGGATGAGCTCACACAAAGCTTATCAATTATATATACCCAAATATTTTATGATTAAGCAATCATGAGAAAATTTTAAAAAGGGAGAGAGAGAGAGAGACAAGGGACCACAGCTTTCAATCAGACAACAAAACACAAAAAGACAGATGTCAGCAATGTCAATAATAACTTTCCATAGCCTGGGCCACTCCATCACACTCACAAGCCCACAGATGGAAATAACCAAAGTTCCTCAGCCACTCTACCCCGACTAGTGTGCATAGAGATGTATGGACATGCATGAATCATTTAGTACTTACAGCAGTTCGTCCCCAGATTGTTCGTCGCCTTAAAGAGGGTGCAGATCCATGTGACTTGCTACTAGTTTTTGTAAGGCATGATGATGAACTTAAGCTAGGTGTATCGAGCTTTGGACTTTCGACAGCAGGAATATCACTGAAAGAATCTTGCAATGCCGTAGCAGACGCATCTGATACGTCTTCATTTTTAGGGAGTTTATCGTGCAGTGCAGCATCAGGGTGCTGTGATACAACATGGCCTTCATCTAGTTTCCGACTGATACTGCTCAGTTTTTGGTCATTCTGGATATTGAGATCTGAATCAACTCCTTCATAGACCTAAAACTCAAACATATACGTGCAAGCTCCATGTCAGAGAGGAAAAATACTGTATGCCACTAAGCTGCAAATGAGTGAAAGAGAGGGGTTGATGAGCATCTATCACAACTAAGAAATTGCAACCATTTATAGCCATACCTTCTCTCACCAAAAAGTCACATGCTAATCTTTCGTAGAGAATCAGAATTAGCATGAAATGAACAAGAGTGTACTCACAGAAATTAATTAGATATCAGAAAAGAACAAGGACAATGAAAGAATTTGTTTGCTTCATCAAGAAAAAAGGAATTTGTTTCTGAAACAGAAAGGCAAGTTTATAGCTTAAAAAACGTACACTTTCCAGAAAAGGCGCCTGAAATATATCAAGTTACACGGCCTTAGGATAAACATATAGCATTATATATACTTCCATGCAAAATGTACATGTTTCATGCGAGAGGATTATCATGATTCCAACTCAAACTGCCAAGCAATAGACTCCTTCAAGAACAAGGAATAATGACCACAACAACAATAACAGCGCTGGAAGGACAACTAGCAAAAACCTTGTAATTGTATAAATCCTCTTCACTTCCTGCACTACATATACTTCCACTGGGATTTCCACTAAGTGCCTCTTCTGGGTCACCCTCTAGGTCAGGGTCATCCTCTTGGTCAACGTCATTCTCTGCATCATGATATCCATTATCAGCAGCTTCGAGGATCTCCTCATCCTCCATTGAACCCTCAGTATAACTGCCTTCTGAATCAGAATACATATCAGATGAATGAGACCCTGTTTCATCCTGCATTAGCAATAAAAAAAATTAGGAACTCAGAAGAACAGTACCCCGCTCAAAATGCTAAAAGTGACGGAAATATGATGCTAACTACAAGGATAACACGAATCTTATGTTTCCAATTGCCTTGGAATTTATTGAAAATAAGAAGTGAACTCGTACCCAACAGCAACAAGCTGTATCTGAAGACATGCCTATATACTCGGAAGCACACATACAAAGACACGTCACCAAAAGAATGTCAAGATTCAGAGGAAGCAAAACGTGGCGCACCTGAATTGCTAAACTCATTTTTCCACTGAATGTCAAAATTGAACTGAAGAAACATCTTTAATCATACATGCTATTCGTGAAAGTCATCAAGTCCTTCACAGACTATAACGGTCAAGTTTAATGAGGAAAAGGTGCATCATGTTTAGCTGGTTAGTTATAATTCTTACTTCAAATATACTATCATACTCCTCCAGCAATGTTGTAACAATCGCATGAGCATGGTTAGCAGCCGCAGCTGCGGCCAACAATTGAGCAGAGCCATCCCCGCTAGTACCAAGTACATCATCCAGCTCACATTCACCTGCCAATAGAGGCCGAAGAAGCAGAGGTGCCATGCATGCAGCGACAGCTGATGTAGACATTCTATTCAGAGACTTGTGAGATGCAACAATGAGCATCATCTTGAGGAGCCTAACATCAAGACAAATGTATAAAAAGGGGGAACATGACATCTGGCAATAAACAACAACAACAACAGCTAAGCCTTATCTGGCAATAAAAGAGTGAACAAAAAATAGTAACTAAAAATTATAGTAGCAGAAAAAGTTCTTGTGGATAGTCCATGCAGTAAAAACGAAAATGCTCTATCAACCCAAGAACGTTTTCCCAAAGTAGAATGTGTACCTCTGCAGTAGCCGGCGATTAGGCTCTGGAAATGTCTCAAAAATTGCATCATGCATGGCATCAACCCTAGATTCACGACCACTTCCTATTCAGAATGCAAATGTTCCATAAATATATAAATAAAAGCGCAGATCACATCTTCTGATTAAGAAATTAAAGAGCAAGAAAGGCATCAAACCCCAAAATGATTACAAACAACAAGAAGTGAGTAGTCTCAGATGATAGACAATACAACATATCTTTAGGAAAGTCAAACATGAACTCATAACTTCTAGATATTTCCCACCAAAAGCATCACAAGACATAATAAATCTAAACTAACTTCAAACATGACCGAGTCAAAATAATTCGGTACATCAGTCTGCAATTTTATCAAAGATCTAATCAATATTTATTTATCGGAACATGAAAGGGATTTCTGGAACCAACATGAACCATTCAAAAGAAAAAAACCATAGAGAGCATGACCAAAAGGAAAAAACGTACTGTAGGCTTCTAGTAGTGCAGTGCAACAAGAAGCAGGAACAGGAGAAGAAGGCAACTCCCTAAGGACATGCTGCAAGCAATGGAAGGAGGCAAGGTTATATGGGAAACCAACAAGCTAACTAAAAGAATCAATCGGTCACATTTGGGCCAACTTTGACACATGCAAGAACAAAGGTACCTTAATACAATCGCCTACAACATGCGCATCTTCATCAGGAGAAAACTCAGTCTTCCCTGAAAATTAAAAATATATTACACCTCTGGTAAATGGCATACCAAGAAATCCAAGTGCAAAAAACTACATGCATTGGCTTCAGAAATTTCAAACAGTTCCAGAAGTAAAAGACTGGAAATTACCACCTGGAGCTAGCATGATGCACTTCCAGAATAGGAAAAGAAAAATAACAAGGATTCGTATGAGAACAGCCAAACCAGTTTCAAGAAAGAAACCTTGTTCATATTCTTGAACACGCAGCTCAACCTCTTCAACATCTGCAGCTAGCCTTAATATCCCTTCTACTTTTATTCCTGGCAAAATTATATCAGTGAGACACACATGCATTCACGTGTACACACACACACATATTTACCATATTGCTCAATGAATCTCAGAGCTTTCTCCAGAAAGGATGGGCTTCCATCAATATCTTCCAACGCAAGTAATATGGGCCTACCAACAACCAAGGACTTGATTGGCCGCCTTTTGCTCCCTGAAACAACATGAAGATACTCTTAGCACAACGCAAACACTAAACTGACAAATGCAACATAACTTAAATATTTTCAAGTCAAAACACAAGAAACTGGCATTGATGCAACTGTAGACATAGCAATAGCAAGAAATGGGTATAGCATGCAGAGAAAAGTTGTGCTAAACAATGTCATGTCAGTAGCATTGCATTAATAATCAGAACAGAACAGAACGCTCCTTTGTTCTCCAAAACAGGATCTGAATCAAGCGTTACCCATTTATTGTAGAGAAAATTCCAATGGAGCAACTAGTATTGGCAGTAGACAAAAGCATACCTAAAGATGGCAATTTGTTACAAACACGCCTAAAGAGTTGGTGGCATGCAATATTGAACCTAATGCAGAAATTTGCCGAAAGAACACCAAACCTTTTGTATTTTTAATTAAGATCAGTTGTCTTCCACTAAACATTCATCAACAATACCCAATGTCAGGTTAGTTCATTAAGTTATGTCTTTTCTATTATAGATACTTTTGCATGTTAGGTTAGGTGCATTAATGCAAGAGTTCCCTGAAGACTAAAATTGATATTCGACAAGACATTGACAACAAATCCTCAGAGATAATGACAGACCTTTCTTTAATTAGCCATGAAAGGACTTGGGTGTCATTTTCAACATTTTCCAAAAGTTAGGTGTCTAGTTGGATACTGCCAGTTCCTTATACAACAACAACAACAACTAAGCCTTTTCCCATACTAGATGGGGTTGGCAACATGGATTCTTTGTTTCCGCAGAGCCCTATCATGCGCCATGTTAGCAGTTAACTCATAGTAAGCTAGATCATTCTTTATTGCTTCTTTCCAATATTTTGTGGTCGTCCTCTACCTCTTTTAACACTTTCCAAATTTAGTTTTGTATACCTTCTTAAAGGTTTTTCTTTTGATCTTCTTTCTATATGTCCAAACCATCTTAACCGATATTCTCTCATTTTAGCCTCTATTGGTGCCACTCCTAATTTGTTTCTAATAACCTCATTATGTATATGGTATTTTCTTGTATGACCACTCATCCATCTCAACATCTTCATTTCTGTCACAGACATCTTTTGTACATGTTGATGATTAACTGCCCAACACTCATAACCATAAAACATGCCAGTTCCTTATGTGTGCCATTAATAATTACAAATGTTTAGTGGTCTTTTTATTATTGCCAATTCTTTAGGTACACTTCTGAAACTTTCTTCTTAATAAAGTTGAAGTATGTAGTTCTATAGTTAACAATGATAAACATATGTAGGCACACGGTAAGGTCCTGCATCAAGAATATGAGGTCTAAACAACATACATGTCAATTCACATACAAAACCATGTTGATGTTCAAATAATAACACAATATAAGCACAGTGATCAGCTAAATTATGTGCAATCAATCTCATCAGAACAAACCTGTACATTGTTCAAATGATCCCTCAATTGTATCAGATGCATCATTTCGAAAGATCCCAGTCTGACCTGTCACAAGATTCGCACTAGGTGCTTGAGCTAAAGCATTTTCAAGTGCAGCTTTCCATTCATACAAATCTTCTGAAGTCTCTGCCTACACACCAGGGAAAAGGATAAGGAAGAAAGACTCCAGCATAATGAAACAGAGTGATAAGGTATACCTTGAGCGTAAATCCCCTTCCACCACCTCCATTAGGAAACAAAACCGTTAAGAGCTTCTTATCAGCCCTCACAACAACACTGCACAATTGCAATTTCAAGTAAATACATGTTCACTTCCACACACATAGATATTCCCAACTATTTATAAACTACAAAATGCTTACCTTCCTGAATTATTAAGGTCGATTCCACCCAGAGTAAGATTTAATTCACCACCCTTCTGAGGGAGTGCGCTCTGTAACACATATCTAGTAATGATTATGATGTCATTTCACGTGCTGAAATCAGAACTTATTAACACAAGACAAACACATGTATCATGAATGGTAACCAATATCCCTGAATATAAACAATCCTTACAGGGTCACTTCGAAAGAAGACCAGTGATGTACGTGTCAAGATGAACCACCGTTTCTTCCAAGAAGTCCATCCTAACCCTGTTAGTGTATATACAAATGAATAAGCAATCAAAAGAAGCATCTGTATCAAAATACGCATGACCCAGCTTGAATCAAAAGGCAATGTGCTCACTTACCACTGGTGTTCAAAATCTTAGTAAGTTGACATTACGAGCAAAGGCAATGAAAACTGAACAAGCCACGTACTACAAGTACAATAACTAATTATGGTTATCATGGAACATGCTTAGCAGCATCAACACAAAATAAATTTTGAAGAGAAGAACTACTAAAAGATCATATTCCCCAAAGTAGGATAGACAGAAATAATGCTAAAAGATAATCCATTCAAGGCCATATTAGCTATTAAGCGCCAAACTGCAGTTTTTGTCCTTCACGTTATCATCTTTTGTCCACATTATAACAATTAATGAAACAATCATTATCAGTTTTGATCCTTGCTAGTTGCATGAAAGGAAAGCAACAAAAAGAACAACATAGCAGACCATCAACCTTAAACTGTATGTATCATAAAGTGGCTGGTCTTAACAGTCAACATCCTAGTCACCGTTGGGATGCACAGAAGGCAATTTCGCATGAAACTCCATGAGCTACAAAGCTTTCTGAGGGTATGAGAAGTCATCAAAGGTAATAATTAATAATTCTAGCACCATAGGTGAAAAAGAAACTCACATATGATCATATCCGTTAAAAGAATGAGAACTTGCATAGACATTCTGCAGGGTAATCCAAGTGACTGACGAACATGGAAAAGCCTACTGCAACTGACTACCATCTAGAACATAGTCAAGCAATAAAACTGGTACTACCTTTGGAGGATATGAAAAGAGGCCCGCACTTGAAGACCTGCAAAATGAATAAGGTGAGTTGTAATTTCACTATCCATGAAGAAATGTGAGCAGCAGCAGCTTAGTCCTTCCAACCGTGGATTGAACAAAAAGACAACTTACAAAAAGGTACAATTACCGACGGAAAAGGCATCATCCAAAAAGCCACAAGTTACCAATACGAACGGTAAAATTTTAGATTCGGAGATGAATAATTGTGAAAAGAGGAGCACTCCTTGGACGAATCATCAACTGGTAATCCACGTTTGAATTAACTATTCAATGGGACAAAAGGTTCATAAAGAAATGAGATACACAAATGAAATGGAAGCATTTTGCATCAAACGTGAAACATGGAACGTCCTAGATGGAAAGAGGGATTCAAGATTTTGCTCCAGTGGAAATTATTAGAGTCGGCATGAAAATGGTTGTAATGCAGCATAAGCGGCGACGAAAATTGGTGAGGCGAAACCCGCGAAAGAAAAGACTGGCCACAATAACGAAGGAAAGCAGAATGCAGGTTCACGTACGGTGTTAGAAGCCCGTGACTGCGGTCTATCGAGCGGCACCACTTGCGCCGGCAACGAGCAGCTCTCTCCCTGCTATCCACAATAACACATTGCATCGTGAATCCCAAGTCCTTCCTCTCTTACGACAAATTATCCACATATAATCCTCGAGGCAATCCAGAAACAAGCTAAAAGCGTAGAGAGAAGAAGAAAATGAGGGAAAAAACGTATAAATTTCCATACTACCTGAGAAGCGTCGGCATTGCGCGAAACCATCTCCGTAATCAATCACAAACATCAACCGAATCCTGCACTGACACCAAAATCCATTTCAAAAACAACAAAGCCATCTCAGAAAACTCAGCTCATGAAGACGCAAATTTAAACATCGAACAGAAATAGATTAAGATCTCGAACAAGTCTCTTTTGCAACTAAGATTCACGTACAGCAATCAAATAAAGGAAAAGGAGACGTTAAGAGCCCCGTGCTCGATGCATGGATGAGAATGTGCGTTCAGGGGCATCCAATCCCGAGAGAGACAAACAGAGCTGCAGAGAGAGAGAGGGAGGGAGAGACAGACAGGGAGGAGAGTAACTCCGTTCAATCCCGAAACAGAAGGGGGCGACGGTCAAGCACAGCGACTCTTTTTTTTAGAAGCCTCTCTCTTTCCCCACTCTTTCTAGGGAGAACTTTTCCCAAGAAAATTCACTTCTGGGTGGAGGTGAAGATGAGAAAATAACTCTTACTCCATTATCACACTACCATGTCATAATACAGCATAATCTTATTGTTTAACTGAGGGGTGTTCATAGAACCGGCAGAACAGAACCGAATTCCTTTCTAGAGGTCTGGCAGTTTGGTTTGATTCGGTTTTAGTTGAAATTTTTTTTGACAGTTCCGTTCACTCTTCAAGTGTTAGAAAGGAACCATTAGATATGTTCACATTTTACCGAACCATTATATACATTCACATTAAATGTATATAAGGTTGTAGAATCTATATATAAATTTTTTATAAGTTTATATTATTAGTTTTATAACTTTATATACATATAAAATGTGAATATATATATATAGAGAGAGAGAGAGAGAGAAAGTTTTTATATTTATATAAATTTAAATCTTAACAAATTTATAAGTTTATATGTGAGTTTTATATCCTCATATACATATGGATTGAAGATCCAAACACTCTACTTCATCACATAATACATTGATTTCGCAAAATCCTTAAATCCATAGAACCGTGGTTCTACATCGAACCAAACGAGAATCGATGATTCGGATCTTTAAAAGTTGAGAACTGAAACTAGTAATTTGGTTTGAGGTTGAGACTAGAACTGAACCAAACCGTTAACACCCTTATAACTATTGACAGATAATAGAGAAATTACATTTGAACTTAAATACCAAGATTAAAATCAAAACAAGCCTTTTATTCACCTTTGACGGGCCACCGTCATGATTCTTAATTGTCATCAAGCTCTATTTTACATATATTAGTATTTATCTCGAAAAAATAGGATCACATTTTATAGTTTTTTTCCAATGCTTTAAGACTCCTCTATCATCCAAATTGTGAATTAGATTAAGCTTCGGCCTCCCTTTGTATCATAAAATTAGAAATGTACTTATAGTAACAATACTAAGGGTCATATTATATATATATATATATATATAGGTTGAGTACTGTTCATGGCAAGTATCAAATTAGGTACCGGTGGGACACCTTATTCCTGTACCTGAACCTGATGGTGTTGGGTATTACTTGCCCCATTTGGATCAAGTTGGGTCCAGGTTGCACGGGTTGGGTCAAAATTGCCATCTCTGCATCGAATGTTATACAAAGTTAGTGGGCATATGACTCAATTGAGCACAATCAATTCAAATTCGGTGAAAGTTATTACGAACCGAGCTTCCGGCGAGATGTTGGTTGGTTTTGCAACCCACACTTATAACTACAAAATACAGGCTATGTTTATACTACTGCTAGTAATAAGAATAATAATAAGTATAAACAAGGAAAACTAAATTCACGCCCACTTCGCTCATTCACGTTTAATTTTTGGTGATATGAGCGTGATTTATTTTTTTAGTATATTTTTAAAAATATAAAATCATTATTATTATACTCATGTCGTTCAATAGAATAATCCAACCACTACTAATAATAAAAAAAATTTATCAGCATGATCAGGTGTACCAAGCATGACAGTGACATGTCGAGAGAGAGAGAGAGAAGCAAATTGAGGAAGACCCCAATATTAATGATAGTGAGGTCACAACAACGGAGGGTGTTGGGATCGCAGTGAAAAGTGAGTGACGACGAACGGGACAACCATGGCCTGGAAATTTAACGCACTCAACAACTTGGCCTCGTGTCGAGTCACTATCTGCCAAACCGAAACCGAATTGAGTCACTGAGTGGGGTTGGCTAATTGTTTTTTTGACATTAATGGTGGATTTAAGTTTTTTTTGTGCCAGATGTGTAGCCATTGTTATTTGTTGGCACAATGGAGAGGCCGAAGTCAAATGTATGTCTTGGTTATAGAACCCATGACCTTCAACTTGTGAGTCAACCCCAACCAGGCAAGCAATTGTTCAACAAAATAGTCTTCTGCACATTGATACCTTTTCATTGCTCATTTATTGTTGCCTTATAATGTTATTTTAATATAAATGACAGCTTTCGATAATGTGATCTATTGAATTGTCTTTTCTTTTTACAAGAGGAGGCCTCGCCTAACACCCACGCACTCTCTGGGAGTCGAACTCTTCACCAGCAATCAATGGCGCTAGAGCACCAAGCCATAGAGATAAGGCTTTCGGTGTGGTGACAGTCTTTCATACACACATGTAAAGGAGAATATGGTATAGACCGTGTTGTGCGTATAACAATAATGCATACTGTATTATATATATATATATATATATAAAATGAGGAGGCCAGAACCATATGCACACCCAGGGTGTTGAACTCGTGGCCTTTGAAGTGTGAGTCGACCTCCTAACTATGTGAGCCATTGTTATTTAATCACTGCCTTTTTTGTATAATAGCTATAATGGTTTTTAACCAACGCAAATTTCGCCCGACATGTGTTTCTCCCTATTTGATCTTATTTATCAGTATTAGATGCATTCTTGGTTGAATAGGAATTGATGTGAAGTTCAACAAGCTCAACGTGCAATATCGAACATAAATACCTGACATCAACTTTGTGCCCCGTGTAATCTATTGGGGACGAGTGGTCGTATAAAAAAAGACCGTATACATAAACAAATTAAGAATGACACCAATAGAGGATAAAACGAGAGAATATCGTTTAAAATGGTTTGGATATATAGAAAGATCAAAAGAATGAACTTGTAAGAAAGTACGAAAAGCTAGATTTTGAAAGTATTAAAAGAGGTAGAAGACGACTACAAAAGTGTTGAAAGAAACAATAAAGAATGACCTAGTTTATTGTGAGTTAAATGCTAACATGGCATATGATAGGGCTACGTGGAAACAAAGGATCTATGTAGCCGACCCCGTCTAGTATGGAAAAAGTCATAGTTTTTGTTGTTGTTATATATATTTCAGTTGAGTTCGGAAATTCTTACCCCATCCACTCGATACCCGGTCAAAGGTGCTCTGGCTTTCCCATTACCTGAACCCAAACCCAGTGACCCTAGGTAACATTTGGGTCATTTCCACAAAATGTAAGTACTTATAATTTGCTCCATTACAGACATCGATTATTAAATCCATGGTATAAGTAAGACTTAATTTATGCTCTTGTAAGAAAGCTACCTAGATCATATGCATTAATTTATACTCTTGTACAGTCGGGTACGACTCGCATACTGTAAGTTAATTGAACCAGGTAGAACTTACTTAATCTTTGGAACACAACTACACAAAATTAGGGAAGAAAAAACTGACGACTCCAAAGACATGTTATTAAATAATAATAAACTAGACTATCATAGTCAGGACTGAATACATACATTCGCACGTTCATATATATATATATATATATATATATATATATATATAGAGAGAGAGAGAGAGAGAGAGTTAGTACATCCGACACTTGGATTATCCATGCTTAAACAAGCTCGAAGATATCAGTCATCTCATTCTTTCAACTTACTTTTTTGCTTTTGAGATTTGAATTTGAGTCACTGATCTCGCCAATGGTTGAGATTTAAAAGCATGTTTAAGCATCAATTGATATGCACATGAACTAATCCCTCCCCTTTTCTACGTATAAACAAACAAATCAACATGTATATAGTGCATGTATGTACTCATCTATTCTTAGATCTACTTAAACATTTCTATCATTCGATCGGAATCTTAGAGATTTAAATTTAAAAAGTATTTAATGCGTTATTTATTATTCATCATGTTGATAATGAGTATGCACATATACTAATTTTTATATGGATAGATACTAGTTTCATGTACGTGCATCCGTTTATATCAACTAATATTGTGGATATCTTGGGAAGAAGAAGTGAATTTTTAGCCACCTAACTTAGAAGAAGTTTACGTAGTTTTTGGTTTGTACTGCCTAAACATTTGCACTTATAATGTCCTATTTTTATAGCCCTCCTCACACACACACACACACACACACACACATATATATATATATAGAGAGAGAGAGATTGGATCATGCCTACCATTCACGCGAAAGGAATATAATAAAAATATCTTTTATATTTTTTAAAACTTTAGAATTTTTAAATTATACCCATAACACATAATGAGTATGGTTCGTTATATATATATATATATATATATATATATGATTGTCATTCACGATGACAAACTCAATTCCGTTTTTAGATGTTAATATATATGTATATATATATAGAGAGAGAGAGAGAAAGAATAAGATTTTTCTCTTTTAAAACAAGTATTGCTAGGTAATCAGTACTACTTTACTTTACTGATGCAAAATCTGGATTATTAAATAAACAATAAAGCTTACATTATTATGGTTGGATATTAACATATACCTTTATCACGATTTCTCCTTTGCACAAACTAAATAATAACAAGATATTCAAATTAATACTTACTTCCACTATAGAGATTATGTGAGATTCATCCCACCATGAATAAGAAATGATCAAAGATTAGTTGCCATAATTCACAAGTAATGGTTAAGTTTTTTTGTTAGAATAGGAGGTTGTAGCCCAATGCACACACGCACGCACCCCCAGAGAATCAAATTCACCAACTTCGAGTGCGTGCCAAAGAGCCCCACTGTTGACTTAATGCTCTAGCTATAATTAAGAACATTTTAATTACAAAATACTTTGGCACAAAATCAATTTGTTTGTTTGCTTTCTTGAGACTATCAAAACCAAGATTATTTAGGGCCAACTGGAAACGATCATTATACTCATTTATATTATAATTAGTCTCATTGATGCTATATTTTAATTCAAAGTGGCTAACACTGGGGTGGCGGCATGACTGGAAGAAGGACCTCCAGTGGCGGCGAGATCATGTTTTATTATTTCCTTCATAAACGTGTGTGGCCTTTATTTAAACCTATATTTATTGTTTCATCTTTATATCAATTTTTTTTTATCACAAAGAGAGCTTGAAGCCTAACACACATGCACCCCCCGGAGTCGAACTCCCAACTAGGAGCAAGGAATTCAAAGCGCTCAGCTTAGGTGTATCTTAGTATTACTCTAATCCAAGCATGTTTAACTCCAGAGTTCTAATGAGATTCGATGCATCGATAAACCACTTTATCGCTATGAATAAATTAGCGTCAAGATATGAACTAAGTATACATTTTTTGAAGGGCATAAACTAATTAACTACAAGTTTGGGTACCTATATGCAAATCTGCGAAAGATCTGCCCTTTCCCGTGTCCAAAATAATTAGCATTGTGCTGTACGCAAGGGAAAGCATCGGCAGGCGCTCTGCCAAGAGAAGCCAGAGAGGAAGACGAATTCTCTCTCTCTCTTTCATGATCGGGAAACCTCAGAGATAGGGTTGGTCGAGATCGCTCCGCTTGAGCGACGATGATGGAGGAGGTGGAGGTGCCCTTACCGGCACCCGAATCGGCCGGACGTTCCCGGGTCGACGCCGAGGAGATTGACGAAATTCGTCTCCGGAAGCAAACGCTCGAGGCCGTCCTCCAACAGTTCCAGAGAGCCCTCGAATTGCTCAGGACCGTCGATGATCCAGCCGACCCCGATCCCACCGACGGCGACGACGACCCGTCCCAGTCCGGCGATACCGAGACGGACGAGGTCTTTCTTCCCTTCTTTTTTTTGTTTTATTTGCTTTAGAAGTTTAAACTCGTATTTCATCGGTTTATATATGCTCTATTATTCGGGCCAATGAGAATCTTGCTTGATTTGTGTACTTTTGTGGGGAAAGATAGGGGTTTGATGGGTGCTTTTGGGGGTCCTTTTGCATCTTTGACTCATCGGGTTGAATTGCCTGAACTAATGCATGTTTGAGCGTTATATTTTGGTAATCGTCGTTTTGACGGACCGATTTATGGCCGCACGCAGAGATCTGCATGGATTGCTTCTTCTTCTTTTTTTGAATTTTCGGGCGCGACTTTATGTGGTTCAAGGGAAAATTTCGTTTATTTGATCAATTTTGCCTCCGTCACATTTTTCTTGGCTAATATGGCGGTTTCCTCTCAAATTTCACTTGTGTTGATAGATTGGTGGAATGTTTGCTTTTTTTTCTTCTTTCTTTTGTACTGGCATCCTGTTGCTTTTAGGTTTTTTTTAAAGACGAGCGGGGGTTAGGCAGACTCCTATCTGGTGCACTCTCGGGTATCGAACTACAGACTTTTTGTCAGAGTCACCCCCTAGCCAGTGAGCTATGCCCCTTTGGGGCTGCCATTTTGCTTTGAAATTCGAATTCAGGATATCGCAGATGTCCTTCAAATCCTATGGTACAGAATACCAGATAAACTTGTATGATTTGTTATGTCACTCAATCTAATTAGCTGTTATTTTTATTGCTTAAACTCCCATAATCGTGTCATAGCATGCCTGAGGCTTCTCTTAAGTTTTCATCTCCACCTTCACTTATTTTCTAATCGTTTGCTTTTTGGTCAAATCAGTTTATCGAATTTGTTTGTGGTGTTTGCTTTTGCTTCTCTATGCAGCTGTGTCACCTTGTAAAGTCAAGAGTGGAGTCACCTGCATTTCTTGAAAAGCTTGGGAGCATCCATATTCCTGTTGCTAATAATGTTTCGGGTATGTTTTGATGGTAGACCCTTTACTCCCCTTTCTATGTTAGTTCTTCTTTTTCTATGTTTTTTTTGGCAATTTCTTTACGTGGTTTGAAAGTCCAGTTTTTGTGTTCACTCCACACAGATGTCCAGATCAGGCCTGAACGCTTGACTTGTTTGCAGATGAATGTTGCTCCTGGGATGTGGTTGATGAGACTGATCTATGGGGAGAACTCACTGATGGAGATAATGGTTCAGATGGGGATGGTTATATTGTAGTCCGGCGGGAGGACATAGTGGAAGGAGTTGCCTGTTTCATGGCTGCATATTTATTGTCACTCAAGGAAACTAGAGTAGGTTGCCGTTGACTTTTACGCATTAGTCATTGGCCTTGATTGGCTCTTTTTATCTTAAAACTGGGAATTTAGGGAACTTAATAGAGAAAAATGTTTCAATTTGCAAAAAAGTGTTTCATGACATTTAGTCAAGTTCTTTTCTGGGTTTGACATAGATCATGCTGTTATTATCATATTTGCCACTTCATTTTGATCAGGATAACACAATAAGCTTGAGTATATATGCGTGTTTGATTATCTCCTTGAGAAAATTTTTGATGGGCCTTTGTGGTTTGCAGGAACTGACACCTAATCAACTGCAAGAAGGTCAGTCCACTTCTCTTGGATACTTTATGTGTCCAACTATCAAGTGTCTTTGTGCTGTAGCTGAACTAAATTGGTTGAAGATCAAGTTAGAATATAGGGAGTATTATATCTCCCTCAAGTTATCGGAAGTTTGGGATTGATTTTATTTTTTTCACTTGTATTGTGCACCATGCAGCTCTTAGCAAGATGTTCTCTGTAAAAAAGAAAAAGGGAAAACTAGGGAGGGCATGGGATGGAACGAAAGTTATCTATAATGTAGCATCTTGGGGTGCCACAGCCATTGGGTATGTCAATATGATGTTAATGCTTCTTGCTGTTTCATCCCAACGTGCTGTTTTGTTTCCCTGTTGTGTTGGGCTCTTTCAATTTGTTTTTACTCATGCCATCATTTTCTGTTTTCTGTCATTAGTTTGGATTTCTCTTTCGAATTATAAGTTTGCACGATCTCCTTGTATTAATTCCTATATCATATCTTGCATACCTTGAATTTGGTAGTAACTTGCGCATGCTCAGAGACATACTGACCTCAGTAACTGCATATTCCTCTGGTCCCATCGAGTGTATTGATTCTTACACGTGAACTAAAAATCACATGGCTTTCTTTTTTCCCATCCTTCCAAGAAGACCTACAACCTGCAGGCACCTCATATTTGACACAATTGATCTGAAAGTTACCACCCTTATCTGAATACTTGGGGCTGAATGATCTCGACTTCCTTTTGAAATGCTGTATTTCCTTGTGCTCAAGTGATGAACATTTGCATTCCACAAACATGAGTTTATCATGGTCATCATAAAATATCTCTTGTTACAAGACCACTTTTCTTTCTGCTGTATATTTAGCACAGGTACATCTAAGCTAAGGACAATATTCGTAATTCATGGCGTGTTGAGAGATTATAGTGCTGTGCTGGGGAAAGTGGGAATTGTATACATATTGGATGCAATTGGCTTGTAATGTTCCATTAACATCTGTAGACTGTATTTCCAGTTCAAAAAAGCAGGGAAAGATCCAAAAGTTTTGAAATGAATAATACAACATGATCTTGCTTGTTTGGAGTTAAGTCAAAACAAGATCGAAAACAATGAATATTAATCCATGGAGCGCACTCTACTTGGTATGGAAAAGGCCTGTTTTCGGTTTTGGATATATTATATGTATGTCAAGGTTATAAAGCAACGTTAACAACAAGAATGCTATGATGCCTCCTAGCTTTGAGCAGTTAGATGTCAGTGGCAGAAACGAAGACGGAGATTGAATATAGGCCATGAAAGAAAAGATGAGAGTCAATAAGCCTCTCAAAGAAAAAGTTGGTGAGAAACCAAATTAAGGAGGTTGCACATTTGAAGAGGCTGCTATTGGGCTCCGGTGAGGTGCGAAACTGAACGATGGACACTTCAGAAAAGCAGGGAAAGATCCATTTCTTTCTTGTTTGGAGTTAAATGCAAATATGACACAAGACCAAGAAAACTATGTAGCGCACTCTACATGGTTATGGAGAAGGCTTGGTTTCGGTTTTGGACATATAGCTGGTCGCTGGGACTATAAAACTTTTTGTTGTGTGTACCTTTACACTCATACACGCGTCCGTAACATAAGCTGAAAGTCCAGCTGTACTTCTCATTCACGTGGCTTGCCACACAAAAACAAAACAGCATGATGAATTAACTTGTGCCCTCAACCTAATTCTCTCTCTCTCTCAGGATCTATCAAAACCCTGCACTCCTGAAGGCAGCTTCCGTGGCGTTCTGGACATCGTGCCGTGCCATATCAAAGCTATTATAAACATCTTCATGGTTCTTGGACTCAATATGTTGCGCCGTGATTGCTCGTCATTAATGTATATAGTTTGTGGAGTTTGCGGACGTTTTAACCTCAATTCACCCAATCAAACTAGGAGGGTGATTGATTCTTCTTTCTTTTCTGTATATAAAACTTGATTCTCCTACAAGAAATTTGCAGATTTCACTAGCGAACAGCTTGCTTTCTGCAATTATGATTGCTTTTTCAAGTGTAATGACTTTGCTATTGCTCCTTGTATATAATTGATTTGGCTTCAAGCAACAGCTAGTTATGGTGAATGTGGCGATCTATTTATATGCTTGCCTTCAATTCCAAGAAATTTTGGGCATACTTGATGTCATTATCAATGTTTCATACGTACATCATTCTCATCTTTATCCTTTCTAGGACGTGGGTAAGATCTTTAAGTGTGTAAACGCTCCATTGTTTCAAGCATTGAGTTAAAACATTTTCCTTTCTTGGGAAGGCAAGGTGGTGTTAGGCAGACCCCTAGCCGTTTGTTGCTGAAAAAAGCTCTCTGTGGCAAGCTATATTTCCTATCCAAAGATGGTTTTATCTTTTTTTAAGAGATTATGTGGAAGGAAATGATAAAAACATGATTGTACTTTTTTTTCTTTAATAGTGACACAAGATAAAGCGGCGACGAAGAATGCATATAGGAATCCCACTTAATGTGGAGTAAGGCTTGGTTTGAGCCATTGGTTTTGGCATCGAGTCTTCATTGCGAATCTGATGTAGAGCCACGGCTCTTGCTCGATCTCCATTCAAGAGAACCTACATGACAGAAAGATCTGTCCATCGTCATAGAGATGGTCTTTCCTTCATCACATTTGGTAATTCAAACTCGCTAAATAGCCTGATTCAAGGTCAAGGTTGGTGCACATGCTGCTTGACTCAAACGATCAACTCACTCCGTGAGCAAGCCTATATTGTCTGTTCACATAAATCCCTTCAATTCTATGTCCTTGGCTACTAAAACCGCACGCCAGCCCGGTCACCCAGTTTCAGATGCATACTGCTGACATCCACCCAGCTTCACAAAAACCATCTCATTTTTGTTCCTTAAAGAAAGAAAATGCAATCGGTTTTTCTCAAAATAAATAGGGAGAAAATTTAATGAGAGCTAGCAAGTCATTAACACGTTTCTTTTCATTCAAAAGGATGATCGTATTATTAAAACAAAATGATTTGTTTAAGAAAAAGAAAAGACGGGACAAATACCTCTTACAATTAGTGAACATTGTCAACAGGCACAATGCACCTCTTGATGCCTTTCACCAGGATTACGAAAGTCTGAAGTCATAAATAAGACCGTTTTGTCAACCTTGACAGATGAGAATGCCTTTATAAAGCTCACGCAAATAGATCATCAACATTGCATTCTCCAAGGAAAACCTTGATGCTTCGTGGTGAGCCACAGGTACCTTCTGCTATAATGGCTCTGTCATTGGCAGCCATATGTGCAATGATCTTGTATATCATTTCAATCTGCATAAGACCCAGGCAGGGAAAAGAATAATGAAAATGCTACATCAAGAAAAAGTGGTTGCAGAGAAGGTATGATAGTACAAAACATACTTCTTCTGGTGCATGGCAACGATCTGCAATTTCGTCCAACGTCAATGGCTCAATGGGTTCTTTGCAGCTATGGAACAGAATGAGGCAATCGATCATTTAACCAGAAGAAAACCATTTAGAAACTTGACGAGCTCATTGAAGCCCCAAAATGCTCATGCCAAAAGAAAAGGAACGGAAGAGAAAAGAAAATGCAGATGCATGAATGTGGAAAGCCTGTATTCTCATGTTATTCACAGATAAGTGCAATTATCACTTCCAGGAAATAAAAAAAGTATTCTCAAAGCATTAACTTGCTTTTATTGTTTCAGAAAGAGAGATTATTCTGTCTCTAAACAATATCACTCGACCCTCTTAGGATCCCTGATGACGAAACAGTACAATTTGTTTACAGGATCAACTTTCTTTGATGATCATAAGAAAAGGTGATCATTTTCTCATGTAAGAAAATTAGAAAGCTTTTTCAGAAAATCATCCTTTCAAGAGATACGCTCTTAACATTTCCTTTATGGTCCCTCTTTTACCCTCTCTAGTTTGAGTGGACTTGCATGTATCTGATGATATTTCCATTTCCTAGTAACATCATCACATGGTCATGTGCTATATCATTATGAATTTGCAAAGAGTTAAGGGACATGATAAGAAATGGCCAGTTTATCACCTAGAAACATATGCACAGGATTTCCATTCAGAACTTTAACTGAATTCTTACTTTTTTTTGGATACAAACTGAAGTTCAAATTGTTGAGAAGAGGTGAAAAAGGCCATGAATAAGACCGGAAAGCACAATTTCAAGGATTGGTGCCAGAAAGCAACTAGAATTCTACAGAATTACATTTGCATGATCTTATTCAAGGCTTTTTTCACCTCTTATGAAACATTATTTTGAACTTTGGTTATCCAAAATAAAAGGAGGAATTCGGTTAATTTCTGAATGGAGATCCTGTGCATATGTTTATAGGTGATAAATCTGACCATTTCTTATCACGTCCTTAACTTTTTTCAAATTCATAATGATATAGCACAATTTCAAGGATTGGTGCCAGAAAGCAACTATAATTCTACAGGATTACATTTGCATGATATCGCGAGGACTCAAACATGTTACCTGGCCTCATTCAGAACTGCAAGGATCCTTTTTTGAAGAGCCAATACTTCTCCTGCTGCCTTCTTCCCAGCCTCCACACCTGAATGTACAATGAACGAGATCAGAAAACCAGTGATTGAAGATGACATATAACTCCTAGTGGCTGTAACATGGTGGTTGTTGACTTTGTAGATGATGAAAAAAGAGTGTGGATGAAGAAAAGTACCAGGCTGATGGTACGCATTGATGTTGACTAGAGATGCATATATCCCAACAGCACGCTCATAAAGCGCTACTAGTGCCCCAACAGATCTAGGAGTTACTTCCTGAACTGTAACTGTTATGGACTCACGGTTGTTTGCATAAAGTGCTGAGCGTGTTCCCTGACATTTTACATTTAAGAGTAAGTATTCTGACCAGGCAAAAGTTAATGAAAGAAATGATATAGAAGATACAAAGAAAGATCTATTTCTAGATCGGACTTTGTGGATCCAGAACCCTAGAATTAGGGAGAGGCATCAAGTTATTATAAGCTTTCAGATCATTAATAGTCCTATACCAATCGGGATATTCAATTCAACCAGCATTATACGAGATATTAGTGTTGAACAGGAACACTGAAACCACACTTAAAGAACCTGACAGTTAGCATCCATTCAGTATTAATATAAATACCTGCAACATGCCAAACAAGTAGTCCCCACATGTCACACCAGGCTCAAGCTCCCAGTCATGGCCAGGGGGTCTGTCACGGAGAACTTCAATGAAAGTAACAAAAAAGTTGTGGACACCCTCTCTCAACTGTTGAATGTAGCTGTTAACAACAAAAAGAGAGTGCAACCAAGTGAAAACTCAGTTATTATAACTAAAGAAGCAAAAGCCTTAAAGTACAAAACAGAACAAGAACCCACGCATGTTGATCGGTGCTTCCTTTGTTTCCATACACAGTAAGACCTTGATTGACCTGTTAAGCACATAACCTTCTTAGACCATCGAAATGGGAGAGGCCAATGTATAGGAACATAATAGATACAACAGTTCATTATTGTTACGTTTACAATGTCCCATAATTATACAACAGAGCTTCAAGCAGTGGACATGGATTAGACGGTTGAAGTTGCAGCTGGACATAAGACACATGACCTAATGATCTGATTCATATATCATCAAGCTTATCAAATTACACATGTAACTCTAAAAGTTCAACGAAATGGTTTCCTGGCACAGTTTTCCCTCTTTTTCCGGTATTCATAATCGGCTATCTGATGATAGCTGAAGTTTGGCACCTCTTCTCCTAGCAATATATATATATATATATATATATATATATATATATATATATATATAGAGAGAGAGAGAGAGAGAGAGAGAGAGAGCAATTAGGACAAGATGGACGTAATTTTGGAGGTTGCATCTACGCACAAACACAAATGAACAGGTTGTTCACAGACACACCAGATTGCCATCTAGGTCAAACTCCTTCCCAAGGGATTCCATGACAAGTTGCTGCAGATATCTACTGAAAAGAAGAAGGCTATCCTTGTATGGAAGTACAACCATATCCTGTAGAAAATCAAACAGCAGAAACATAAACGATAAAGAAGACAGAGGAAGATATTGATGAACGTTAAAGAAAAGAAAGAAGTTTGAGAGACACAGACCTTGGATCCAACACCATCAGAAGCCCAATACCAGCATAAAGCTAGCAAGGCAGCAGGATTATTCTTAACCTGCAAAAACATATCAACGATGAACTCACGGGAAATATTACAGATCATGCACATGAATATCCTCTCCAACACCAAAAATTGATATTTTCGTTATAGAGAAAGAAACAAGAAGACCGACAAAAAGACACCATATTATCATAGAGTTATTGAAAGAGAAAAGCAATATTATCAAATACATAATCATAGATACTTACAACAGTACTCCGAGTTGCCTCATCCATCATTGATGCACCAACAAGCATTTCTCTGATGTCAATTCCCTGAACATATAATAGACTGCAAGTAACTAAGTGCCCATAAAGGATTAGATAAGTAGATTATCAGAGAGACATACCTGCAAAGCAGCAGGAAGTAAACCGACCGCGGACATTTCTGAGGTCCTTCCTCCCACCCAATCAAACATAGGAAATCTTGCCAACCAACCTTCTATGTCTGCTGTCTTGTCTAACAGAGATTTTTCTTGTGTAATAGCAACCCCCTAAAGAAGAAAATCACAATAAATATTAGCTACAAAAATAAAACAGGTTGGGAACGGGAAACATGATGACACTTAGCACTTGGATATCATCAAACTAGAAAACAAAAATAGTATCCACTATTTTGAACTTTCAATGCAACCATGGCTAAAGTTTTGGCCTCAACAGTCAAGCCAATCAATCACAACTAAATCTTAAATTACCTTCTTCTTTTTTGTTGCAACATTAAAGTCGTGAATAAAGGACATCTTAAATGGAGGAGCTACTTCTAGAACTGGTTTCCTGAGTATTTGTACTTGTAAGTTTGTAACCATTGTGCATAATGACATGAAGCTTTTCAGCCTGCATATGTCTTGGTCCAGTCATACATGCATGTAAGCACCACTCACATCACTTACTAATGGTAATAAAAGATTTTACAGAACTTATTAATGATCATTGCAAGAGATGACTTAGTTTACAAGGCATACTTTTCAAGGAGAAAGAAAACAAGTCATCACATAGAACTTAGACTAATGAGTTATTTTCTTCAAACATTTCCATCTAATTTCTCATTAGCCTATGTTTAGATATTCATGCATTCAAACTTCAAACCAGCATATAGTTCTTTCTGTATATTATAATAAATGAAAAGTACTTCGTAGGAATGCAGCCTACACCAGTTCACTTAGTGATGGACAGACTCACCAGATGCTATATAATAAACTTCAACAATGAGCACAAGTTTCCCCCTCAGCTGCTACCACCTTCAGGTTATTCTGCTGTTAGATGATACTAAAGGCATGTTTGCTTCACCATGTTATGCCTGAATTTTCACAAGAGGCTGTGATTTTCACAGCTTCCACTTCCACAGGTAAAAGCAAACCAAAAAATTAAAAATTATATGAGCTGTGGTTCTTTTGCTCTATCAGAGAGAATTGAACCCTCAAAACCTGTAATTTCATATCAGAGGAGAGGAGCTATGATATGAAATCACACCATCAGAAATTGCAGGTTGATGGGACCTCACACTTCTGACCAAAACAACCATGTCCTAACTTAGTATCATGTTCTTATTTAATTTTAAAAAGACAGGCAAGAACTTTTACTGGTAACCTTTTCTTGTACATTATCTTAACAAAATGGCATACTAATAGTTGTGAAAGAAAAGAGGCTCAGCAAAACTAACAAGTTAGTGCCAGAAACAAGTGAATCATATCTTTCAGCAACTATTTCTTACCAGACTCGGCAGAAAATGTAACAATGTACGTTGCAAATGGAACATCACCACACCACTCTCCATTAATTTGAACCATAAACAGCAAACTTTATACATTTAATTTCGGACAACTCACAAACACCATGACTCAGGTTATTAAAAACTAGAATAAATCAATCAAGAAAAGAAATATGAGAACTAAAACCTGTTTCGCAAAATCAAGTCCGGCTTCCCGGAAAGCCTTCTGTACTTCCAGCAAACCATTACGAGTTTCTGGTGTGCCTCCACTCTGAGCTACAGAAAAACTAAGTCACACTCAATGTGAATTAAATGACTCAAGTACTTTTAGATGTTCGGGATGGAAGCATATATGTATACCTTTGAAATCACGATCACAAGGGTAGAGGATAATTCTTCACCAAGTTGAGCAATTTGATGGTCAATTCCAGCTGGATCAGTATTGTCGATGAATCTTATCTAAACATGCATTAGACAGAAATGAAGTCGGAGCAAAGCCCATTGAGCTATGAGTAAAAAAATATGATCCAAGTAAAAGGCTACAATCACATTACATGGTAGTCCCCGAACCCTGCAAGTTAAATGTACAAGCTGATGGCAATCAAAGAGCAGCCAGTCAAAACAAAAGTACATCTTACAAATAACAAGCAAGTTCATGAATAAGAAGTCGCTGCTCTTTGCTGAATCCATAATCTGTAAAACAGCTAGAACGTGCAACCTCATCATTCTTCAAAAAATACGAACAAGAGAAAAAACATTTCTGAAAAAGGGAAACAATGTTATGGTGGAAAAGGGATGATGCGTTTTGATATAGAAAACACGTGTTGCTACATAAATTTAGCATGTTGAACAAACATTGATAAACTGACAGCTCCATGGAATACTTTGGTGATGAGTCATATTACAGTAATACGTTTCCTATTGGCATGCGCAGAAGCAAACCGAGTAAAAGACATAGATCACAGATTAACAAAAAAAACTTTTAACTTTCCAACATCAACAATCAGTACCATACCTTCAAAGGAGGATTATCAGGAGCTAATGCTTCTGCAACAAATTGCGGTCCCAAAGCTGATCCTCCAATCCCCACCGAGAGGATCTGAGTGAACCGACCAGCTGAAGACGATGGTGGTTTAATCTGTTCCAACGAAGTACAAAAGGGATTGGTTCAGTATCAAATAGGCTCAACCTTCTTATAAGAAAAAGGCTAAAAGAGAAGTTTTTCACTACAACATATTCAAACCCAACAAAGAGAACCATTTGCACGAGGTACCAAAAACACAAATAGATACACAAGGAGAGACAAGCCTCCATCTTTTACCTTACCACCGATTACATCGTCGGCGAACTTGCAAAGGGAGTCGAGGGTCGTTTCAATCTGCCTTTGAAGAATCGGTTTGGGGGCCAAATGTGGGCTTCGCAACCAGTAGTGTCCGACCATCCGCTTCTCGTCGGGATTAGCGATGGCCCCCTTTTCCAGCTCCTGCATCGCGAGGAACGCCTTCTGGAATCTCGGCTCCATCTTCTCCACGAACTCATCGGTGAACCCAATTCGGCTAACGTCCAAAAAGAGCCCCAAATCCTTGTGCTGGTAAAGTCTCTCTACGTAACGATCCCAGAGAGCGATTGGATCCTTCTGCAACCCTTCCATCTTGCCCTTCAGTATTTCTGCTCGTGACAGATCGGCCGAAATGTCGCGGGCGACGAACAGCGGCCGAAAATGGGTTCGTCGGGAAGAAGAACGGAAGGCAGTTGGATTCCTGCCGAATGAAGTGGGAGCACGCGGCGAAGAGCGGCTTAAGACCTTCTTAGTCGTGAGAGTTGACGAGGAAGAGAGGCCCGGCAATGACGCCATTGTGAGGAGTAAAGGACGGGAGAGGAATTTCTCTCCCACAGAAAATTTAACGCCCCTAACAATGAAATTCCCAACTGAAGAAAACCAGAGTTAAAACCAGAGAGAGAGCTACACTGCTAATATTCTTCAACAGTCCTACAAAAATCTAGCGAGACCCTGGAAATGAGAGAGAGAGAGAGAGAGAGAGTGGATGAAGAGTGTTCCGGGGCGTTTATAAGTTAGGTTGGTGGGCGAGGGGTATTGTGTGAAGTTGGCCTCGTGCAGATAGATGACGAAGGTCGGGTGTGTGATGTTGGCTTTTTTGTCAGATTTTTGCTGCCTACACAAAATGGCTGAACTCTTTGACGGTCGGTTTCGACCTTCTCATTTCATTATCTCATCGTTCGTATAGTACTTTCGGGAGAGAGAGAGAGAGAGAGAGAGAGAGAGAGTATATATACAATGAGAACATCTCATCCTCATAATGCAAAATCTCACTAAAATTGAAATCATGGAAATTCAAATATATATATATATATATATATATATATATATATATATATATATATATATAGAGAGAGAGAGAGAGAGAGAGAGAGAGAGAGAGAGAGAGAGTATATATACAATGAGAACATCTCATCCTCATAATGCAAAATCTCACTAAAACAGTTTTACCATCCAATCTTTGAAATCATGGAAATTCAAATCACCTTTATTTAATATATTTATGTGTATTAAATACAAGTACATTTTCATTGTTGATTTCTAAAATGAGGCTCTAAAAAATGTTTTAACAGATTATGCACCAAAATATATTATACAATTAAAAAACCCTCTTTTTCTCTATATATACTTTTCATTTTATTTACTCGTCAATACTTAAAAATCTCAATAATTTATCTTTAAAAATAAATGATAAAATTCAAAAGTAAAGAATATACAAGACCAAGAAGCCAGAGTTAGCAAGTAAATAGAGAAAATACTATGGGAAAAAGGTCGACATCTACATTTAAAAATTGAAAGGCTTACCTAATAAACACTCGAAGGCCTTAACAAAACAAAGATGCATCACAAAACCTCGAGAGATACTAATGAGCAAAACAAAAAACTTAAACCATGATTTCAATAAATTCTTAAGTACGAAGTAATAGTGAAAAACAATTGGCACGTTCTACTTGAAATACATCGAAAATGAAGCAAAACAACAAGAAAACAAAAGTTATTGAGAATTGTGTCCTCAAAAGGCACATATTCTCCACTGCTTCAGTAGAAGTTCTTATTTTTTTCTTACATTATTCTTTTTTCGTGCTTTCTTAGAAGTAGTTGTAACTTAATATTTTCGATGCCTATTCGAGTACACTGAGTGCTCTTTTGTGTTCGTACACATGATTTTGTCGATAATTGAGATATACATGATCGAATTCTTGACAACCCATTCTCATCACCTAAAGTTTTATCCCCCCTCTCCTTGAGAACGAGGGTTATAGTTCTGTGTCACGACCGGCCTCACATTTTCTCTTTGAATTGCAGTTTATGCACAAGGACAGTGGCATGGATTTGCCTCATCTAGCAGGGCTCTCTTAATCCCGTGTTGCTGGTGGTCAGTTGGACGCATAATACAACCGAAGTTTCAAGATGGGTATACACACAAATCGAATTTAAACAGGGTTGCAGGAGTCTAAAACTCGGTTGCAAAATATCTTGTTACAATTGTAATCCTGAAAACCCAGTTCCTGAAAATTGCAGAAATTTGGAGAGCATTATCTTGAAACGGATTAAGATGAGATGGCCGTGCATTGCCTCAAACTTTGCCAGTTATTTCATTCTTTGTTTGCTTGCTTTAAATGTGCTGATGTAGGGAAAGATCCAGATCTGGATCCGAAAATGGAAGGTTGAGAATTCAGAATAAGATTCATGACAGAGGGCTGGAACTGGATTCCCCAATTTTCTCCTTTTGGGATCCATATCCAAATTTGAATCTTGCACCCAAGTGGGTGCAGACAGTGCTAGTGCATCAGGGCAGCCAAATGAGGTGAGCTGCTCCACGATTGGCTCGTTGGCTCATGCCACACTTCAATTGGGTTCGGTTCGGTTCGGTTTAGAAACCTACAAATAGAGCCAGGCTCAGGTCGTGTAACACACGGGGCACGAAAACCTCACAATTAGTTAGATAGGTTCACAAGCCTTCAGCAAGTACTGGTCCAATGAAAATCCTGATCTCAGCTCGGTTTAACGAGATGAACGACGAACAAACTCACCTTGGCACATTTGGCTCGATTTACAAACCCATACGACGAGGTCGTCAACACAAATCTGAATCGGGTGAGGATCCCTGGATGTGGATCGGGTAGCTAATAGGACCAAATTTCGGGAAGCCATATTTCCTGATCCAAATTTTAGTAGGATCAGGGGATCATCTAGAGTATGTTTTAGTGCCTAGTTGACAGCTGTCCATCTATATCAAGGGGCAAAATCTACCCCGTCCATTCATTAACATTTATGGACACCAACCCCTTTGCCTATTCTAAAAGCCAAAATTCAAATGTCAACGGTCGAAAGTCGGGTTCTGGTTATGCACTATTTTACCACGTCAATTGAAGATGGAGCTCTGCCCAGAGTGTGAATTGAACCTTTCATGGAGGATTCCAAGCCCAATAAAATAAGATGATCGAGAACATAAAATTTTAGACCTTTGTGGTCGAGTGAGAATATTAGGACCCTCGACCATCAAGAAGTCATCTTTGAGCCCAGAGTGTGAATTGAACCTTTCATGGAGGATTCCAAGCCCAATAAAATAAGATGATCGAGAACATAAAATTTTAGACCTTTGTGGTCGAGTGAGAATATTAGGACCCTCGACCATCAAGAAGTCATCTTCTTGTGCCTTCTAACGGACCCCATCTAGCATGAGAAAAGGCTTGGTCATCTTCCGGTCAATTCGTCACCCAAATGAAATTCAAGCTAGAAAGGATAACGTACATGATAAACATGTTATAATCAGGATTAGATTGTCCACCATACATTCTCAATATCCTTAATCCGTGTCCAATCTGTGTACCAGTCAACACGGTTTTTTCAACCAAATCCAACAGATTGGAACCTGTACACACACATGCACATAGGATTTGTGGAAAGCAAACATATTAAAGAACGATGATTGGTAAATATATGATTTCAGCAGTAAATCCGTCCTCAACAGCTTCATAATATGTGTTAATGGTTCATGCTAAATAATTTTTTTGGTTCTCTTGGCTCACCTACCTGAGCAATTGTCAATGGCCATCAACAATTTTCCTCACTAGCATGGAAGAAAGAAAGGTAAGTTGGAAAGGGCAACTACATCTTCTCCTTGCCTACCAGGTATCTTGCTGTTAGGTGGTTCTCTTGGCCAGTGTTATAAATATGAAATATTACAGGACAAAATATATTATTACATATCAAAACCTAGATTTGCACTCAGAGCATTAGCTCATCTGGCAATGCACTCGACTCAGAAGATGTAGGTCATGAGTTTGATTCCAGGGGGCATGCATACCTGGCTTCGGCCTCTCCACTGCTACCAAAACCGAAAGAACCTAGATTTTGCAATGGAGGCATCGGTATCTTCGTGTATGGCATCATTATATATGATATTCACCTTATTGTATATGATCTTATCTGTATAATAGAATAATTTTCCTTTTTTGTGATAAATTTTAACCTCCAAATTTATTCTGGTTTGGGGGCACGTTTGGCTCGTTCCAGAGAACGGAATCGCGAGAAATGTGGTGCCCACTGATCCCATGAATCAAACACGAAAGATGAATTCAGCAGCCATGTTGACAAGGAAAGAAGTTCTTTAGCAACCGAGCAACTTGGATTCTTGCAGATTGCAATAATCGAAATCAGAACTGTTACCATTTCACTTTCACTCATGAACCTGTGTTTAATCTAATAACTAAAATTCACCAGGCATTTTGTGCCTTTTGGCTCGCGAATCGTGATTCACCTCACTCAGGCGGGGTTCAAACTCGTGATCTCCTATGAAAGAGCAAACTAATTTGGTGTTGCAATAGAGAAGCCCACTTCGAAAATTAAAACAAATGATCTCCAGGTATCGAACTCCTGACCTACAAAGTTAGCAGCTGACCTGCTGGTCAGGTAAGCTATGCCTCCTTTGGTCTTGCTTCTTGGGGTTGCACAGCAAGCCGAGCTACTCAACCTCCACTCCGGATTAACAACTCCCTAAATTTAAGATAAGACTTCATGGTTGATGAAAAAAAGCATAAGCTGAAAAATTAAACGAGAATAAAATCAAATAAATTAAATTGCCACCCTTTGAAGAGAAGGGAAATGTTACCAATACAGAGCAAGCTAAAGGGAAAAGAAAGAAAGACATAAAAAATAATAAAGATTACTTACCAGAAATGAGTTCATACAAAAACCAGCCTTGCATATTTCAGGATATTTTGAAGAACTTGATCAGATATGAAGGCAGCTTAATTCAATAGGATTTTTGTAAGGTTGCAGACATACCCACGGAAGCATGAAAGCCACGATCCTTCAGAAAATCGATTCTTATTTGCCACAACTGCAAACCAGAGACTACTGGACGAATAACTTGCGATGGTTTTGCAAAGAGAGTAGGCAGTTCTAAGAGACGATTCTTGAAACGAAATTGAAAATTTCAACTCCAAAGATCGGCAAGGTGATGAGACATGAAGGCACTATTAGGAACTGAAAGTAAAGGATGATGACGACAGAAAACATGAATAACCTCCTCAAAGTTCCCGACTGTATCCAAAACACAAAGCTGGAAGAGACCCAAGTACATTAATCATCAGACAACCCCAAAATCTTTTCCCTCATCTCTGCAAGTATACCCGCCAATTCCTCCCTCCTTTTCTGCACACACACACAAAGTTTTAACAGGCAATTCATGAAGGAAAGTTGAGAAAACCTTTTTTAAGAGGTCGGTGGTCACCTTGAAAAGCAGGTAACGATAGCTGAACCATATTGTGTAGGACAGACCAACGACTTCCGTCAGTTGTGGAAACTGTTTGTAGAGAAAATCATCAAATCAATTTACATGTTTCATGGTACAAGTAGGAGAACCGCTCATAAAAGTCAAGGGCATCATACCACAGGGATGGCTTCTAGAGCCCCCACGATAATTGATGAAAACCATAGAGCCACCAAAGCACCAGCTCCATATAAGAAGATGATATATATGATTCGTCTGATCCCAACTGCATATAATGAAAACAAACTGAACATGCGTACTTCCATGCATATTACCTTCAGCAACGTTAAAGAAACAAAACGACCAAAATACAAAGGTGAAGGCCATCATGACCAACAGAAAATACAAAGTTATGCTGAAAAAGGCGCATACAACTAAAATGAAATGTCTACATATAGACATTATATCATGTATATATTGAGTTATAAACATTACCAATATGTAGGCATGGACACGAAAAAAAGCATGTGTATATTGAGATACCTTGGATTTTGTGTTTGTTTCACTGACCCAGACTAAACCAGACCCTTGAATCTAAGATATGACATTCAAATGCAACATTGGTTAAAAAGGTCCGATCTTGCAAAATGAAAGGGATCAGATGATGTTGCCCTACTACTGTAGATAGGTGAAACGAAACTTATTAGATATTGTAGCTTGCCCAACCTTGTATGTAATTAACACAACAACAAACTGGTTTTTCAAAGAGGGAAACAGAGATATCTCTACTGTTTGAAATAGAAGAGAACAATGAAAGAAAAAGAAAGCATCTACCAATAAAATTTGAGTAACCAGATTTAAGATATTATCATAGAAAACATATGCATCATCACACATATTTGGAACTTATTGGGTATATGAACTATTGTCAATGAGGTAAATAATAAGAGTACATAATCCATTCTTAATGTTTGATTGTGGAATATTTTTTTATTGCGTGCAATCTTGTGTTTACCCGGTCACAAGCTTGGATAAAGGATGAGGGTTGCGTTAGGCTTCCAACAACCAGCATAAAACTTTATTGAACTTATCTATCATGGATTCTACAAATTATGATAGAGCCCTATGGAAACAAAGAATCCATGTAGTTGACCCCATCTAGTATGAGAAAAGGCTTAGTTGTTGTTGTTGTTGTGCAATCTTGTGTTTCATGTTACCAAGATTGTATACCATAACAAAATGTGCACATGTAAGACCGTCAAATGTTATAGTCATCTACTTTTGCTTATTCGTGTACATACATACATATATGTATATATGTTGATTTCAATTATTTATTTAATGATAACTTGGTTCTGTTAGAAAGGAGAAATGCACAGATTTGTCATTTATATTCTAAATAATTTTAATATTTCCTGGGATTTTAAACTTCTCTTTGTAAGTTTTGTATCTTGCCCCCTTCTTCATATGGATTTTAGTTTTCGTTCTGTAACTTCACTTATGCATGCCTCTTTTATTTAACAAATAAGAAACCTTTAGGAGCTTAAAGCTTTTATCGAAAATACAAAAAAAAGAAGTAAGAGATGATGTGAGACACACTTTACCATATGAAACATGAACCCTCATAATTAATTCAAATAAAAAAGATCTCTTAAACGAAGTGGTATATTTGTGTTTCTATGCAGGCATATGTTCTTCACTTTTTCTTTTTAAGGTGAATGAAGATTGAGCAACGCATCTCGCCTCTGTCCTCATTCTCTTTATCTACTGAAGGTGCTTCGATATCTGATTCCTCTTCAGAAGCATTCCCAAATTGAACAGAGATGCCAGGCAAAGCCTCCTCTGTAGCTGTGGAACTTGAAATAGGAGAACAATGACATTGCAACCCTACATATGCAAAAAAGAATACCAGCATAAATAAAAGAGGAAACCAATCATGATTTCATACTGCATCATTATCTGCAGACAGTGGCAGTCATGAATTTTGTAGGAACAGGAAAACTTTGAAAAGAGAAGAGGAGACAAGAAACATGACACCAGGAAACAGCAAACAAGCTTGAAGAAACATTTAATCCATTAAAATCTATACTTGTCTCGGAAAATGATCATAAGCTCAGACACATAGTCCAATAAAGTATTACGCTATGCAACCAATCCCAAACTCCACCTTATGATGAAAGCACCTATAGTCAACCTACGAGGTATATTCGCATTCTTCATACAACATTCGAGCATGAAAACAAAAAGGAAAAGTGTGATGGTACACTCACCACCACCATCTATCAAAAACTGAGAACATGCAAAATCGACAAATATTAAAAACAACAAGTACATCCACCGTTCACAACGGCAAGAGCCAAAACCAACATTTGGAAACGAAACAATACATAGATGGTTAAAGGAGAAAACAATCAACCATGAAACCCATGTCAATAGCTATTTCAACTTATTCGAATAGATACAGAATGAAAAAGGGAAAACCGGGATTGAGAGGACGGTAGAAACCAATAAAGAGTGGAAATAGCCATGCGCACAGTCAATGCAACAAAAAAGGAACAGCCCACCAATTCATTCTGCACCACCATGCAAATTGGCATTTTCAAATGAATAATGACAAACGGAAAAAGGAACAGAAAAAATGCATCTCTTGGTAATATGCCATGGAGAGAGAACAACAGAAACAAATTGTTTTTATTTTTTGAAAACAATTTTTTGTGGAAATTGAGATTTTTGTTTTTCTAGTTTTAATTGAAATAAATTAATTAGATGAAACAACAACAACTAAGCCTTTTTCCATATCAAATGATGTGTTTAATTAACTCAACATAAGTTCCTTTTAATACAAAAATGTTATGAATGTTATGGTCTTCTTCTTCTTTTCAGATTTGCACAATTTATTTATTAATAGAGTTATGTGAGGAGAGAGAATTTTAACCTAAGATGAGCCGGCCACCTAATGGACGGTAGGGGCAGTCGTGCTGCTCTTTTCCGATGTTGCGTGGTCTCTTCTTAGTGGTGGCAAATACCGAAAACCCTCTTTTGAATTGCTTTAATAAATTCTTTTTGTGAAACATATCTTTAACTTCGCTCATGTAGGAGATCGACGATGATTTCAAGCCCGAATAAAAGATGATTTGTATGAGGCTTTCGACTGCCCGTAAAAGATGATTGGGATCAGGCTTTCGGCAGCCCTCGTAAAATTTCGTCGGACTCATAATAGATTCTACCACAAAATAAATAATTTATGTAGCCAACTCCATCCAACACGTAAAAAAGGTTGTAGTAGTACCGAGTGGTGTTGCGGGTTGCCACCATCGATGTGATAACAAGTTCTAAAAATTAATTAAATAAAAGTGCTTAAATGTTACAAAACACTTGAACAACTTAAAGGACTATTAGCCCTACCTATACAGTCAGGTTCTACATGAAGAGTAGGGGGAGGGGGGTCGTTCCCTTAAATTTTGACATTTCAATGTGGAAGGCTACATTTTACAGTTCAATACATTGTTGAGATTCATGTTTACTAATATTTTAGATCCACTGTTGCTTGTATATTAAAATTTGTAGATCCGACACGGTGTGTTCGGGGATCATTCATTGAGTTGAAAAGAACAATGGATTTATTCGTTTTGGGGCATTAATCCAGCATGAATATTCTTGTAAACCTTTTTGTCTTCAATTTTGTTTCGTTGTATAGAGGTGTCATTTCTAATACAATAATAAGTTACAAATACTATATTCATCTTCAAATCCACTTTATCATCTCAACCGTTAATCTTTGAGATTCTCGATTTAGGTGATAAAGTAAAAATCATAAAGTATGAAAAATACAAGAGTATTTTTTAGTTTTTAAATTTAAATATTCATACGGTAGATATTTTTAATTAGATTTGAGCTTATATATATGTGTGTGTGGTATACTTTTAAATAACCATATTTGATCTAGACAATTGAGAACGACACCAACAAAGTGCCATCATTGTTAAGTGGTTGAGCTTGACATCTTTTTGACAGCATTTCTAATCATCTATAAACATTTGATCGAATTGTTAGGGTCCCTAAAGATCCAATTATTCATAATATATGTATATTATATGTGTGTAAAATTCAATAACAAACATTTTTATTTAGGTACACAAAACAAGAACTTTATTCACTTCACTAACATATTTTATCATACGTACAGACATGTTTTGAAACAAAAGACATGATTTAAAATCTTGTGAATATATATATATATATATATATATATATATATATATATATATATATATACACACACACACAAGAGAGAGATGATCTTGCATATACATGTGAATAATGAATTCTTGTTCTCTGTTTATATATATATATATGTGTGTGTGTGTGTGTGTGTGTGTGTATGTCAAAATTTGTTAATATGTACATGTATAGATAAGTAGATGGAGAGATGGAGAGAAAGAGAGAGAACTCATGTTGCAACTATATATGTAACAGAAAACAATATATATGTGTAGAGGGTGTCTTAGCCGCATAATGCATTTTGGTGCATTATCTTACACCAAAATCTTTATTGTTCAATCTTTCAAATCGATGGTAGAGATTATTAAAATCACCTTGTATTTAATATACTTATGTGTATTAAATGTAAATACACAAGTATATTTGATTGAAATTTCTACCATTAATCTTAAGGATTGAATGATAGAAATCTTTGTAAAAGATTATTGCCTGGAATCATGTGCTTCATGATGGAGGACATTCCCAAGGGCCATAGCTTCTGTTTGCTTTCATTCCTTTCCCTTCAAGCTTTTCGTTCACAACAACAAAGACTGAAAAAACGTGTGGACTTGTATACAAACAAACAAAGTAAGCAATTCAACCATGCTGTTCGGTCCAGTTCATCACATGGATGGGCCCGATTAGTAGGACCCTCGACTCGACCGATTGCTCGCGCTTCAAGTGATCTAAGTGGTTGTGATCTAGCACGAAAATGCATGTCATTTGAGTCATCTCGAGATGGCAAGGCACCGGTCACATGCATTTTGGTTGGTGCCGAGATAGCGGGAATTCCGATTCCAGATCATGATCACCCAGATCACCTGACCCAACCTCCTTTTGATCAATTGCATCAAAGGCACTCCTACTCTGACCTCTCTCAAACTACTCCACCACTACCCCAATATAGCCTTAGTAGTGAATAATACATCAAAAATCAAATATTTCAAGTGATTTATATGTGCGTTTGCTTGCTCGGGTCTCGTGGCTTTTCAATCTGATTGACCAAAGAAATTGAATTCCAAATCCTTAAGTGAAAGACCAAATATGATCCGATTCAACGATTGATCGTATGTAGTTGTAGATTAGATTGTCAAATCTATTCTTTTATATATAGAAGAGAGCCATGGCCTGAAAATGCATGGCTGGTAATATTTCAAACCTAAGATACAATATGAGTGTAGAGTATGATAAATTAAATAAATTAATATACAAATATGCCATATTATATATATGTATATATATATGTGTGTGTGTGTGTGGAAGTGATTTTTCTGAATATTAAATATGACAACATTACATAAAAGGTACTAAATTGGAGGACATAAATTTTAACATAATATGTAACCCAATAAGAAACTTAGTGATTAAGGGCCTTCTTCGGTTTTGGATAAAGTCAATTCATATGGATCTACTTAACCCATTAATGTAAGTCTTAAAACAACCTAATGATACGAGTACATGAGATCACCCAGCATATGATACACATATCCAAATTTCAATTTTTTGAAAAATTGTCGTAATTGGTATATATATATATATATATATATATATATATATATATATATATATATATATATATACGATAAGGATACTGTTACGAAGAGAAGTACCCTGCATCGGAGGAGTTGGCATAGGGTGTCACTGATGGGCATTTAGACAATGTTGTATTATTAACAATTATCATACGATAAACTGCTGTGTATTTTAACGTAGCATCAATACGACACATCATACAATACATGATCATGTCGTATATCATACGATAAGCCATAATACACTAATATACGATCCTGGCAATTTGTGAATAGAAAATAACAGTTTGCCGATCAAGAAATCGCCTTGACCAACACATTAGCCTCTCTTAGCAAGAAATGAATCGACATTCATTGTTGAAAAACTAAGTGCCTATGCATCACTCTCAAATTTTAAAACATCCTAACCGTACTTTCCTTTGACGTTGAATGTTAATGTCCTCAATATACGGTAGGCAATTTCTTTTCTTTTCCGTTCGTGCTTTGTCATTTTGTAATTGTATAAAAAAAAAGGTAAACCTTGCCGTGTTAGCTCAATGTGAGGGCGTTCTAGTACCGTTGTTGCTGGTGGGGAGTTCGACTCACACCGAGTGCATGTGGGTATGAGTGGTAGGCTTTGGCCTCCTCTTGTAACAAAAAAGAAAAGGGTGTTATATTTCAAGTAATTCGGTGTTTCGGGTTGTCTATGAGCTTTGTTTCAAAAAAAGAAAGCAGTTCAACGCAAACACGAACAGGTAGAAGCATAATCAAGGCAAGATCAACTTGATTCAATGGTAGATCTACATTGAGCCGAGGTAGAGAGGCCGCCTCAAACAAAATATGAAAATCGAATGAAAGAGTTATATAGCTTGGAGTTGAGTCTATGATCATAATCCGTAGTTCACCCCGCCCTTAAATTGTCCCATGTTCTATTCATTGTCACCCTACACAAATTTCTAGATCCACCACTGATTTGTTAAATAAATGCTTAACTAAAACTCGTAATTTGCTCAATCTAAACTCTAGCTCCTCTATCAAGTTCAAATTATGCCTTGAGCCAAATTGGAGCTTTAGTGAACTCATGGACGAATTCAAATAAGCTCATGAACAAGCTCATTCAGGCTCATGAGCGAGTGATTCGACGAGCTTGAGTGAGCCTAGCTATAATATGTGCCTTGAGCCACATATTAATATTTTCTTAATCTAAGAAGATGTTAAGACTTTCATATACAAAATTTGCATGAAAGGCTCACAAACAACTTGAGTCAACTATTAGTAAGTTCGAGCTCAATTCGTTCACAACAAGCTAAACTCAAGCCAAAGTGCCGATGAGATTGAACTCGACTCATTTATACATGTTCAACTTGATCTTGACAGACCAAATTCAATTCAAGTTATCATCATTCAGAGCAGATTTTCTAATCCACAACTAATCGAATCGTGTCGTGTCCTCACATGAGCTCTCCCAGTTCAATTAGTCCATTTCTTTCTTTATCAATTCACACCCTAAACAGTAAAGTGTATGAAAGCTCAAAAAAAAAGTCTGGGAAGGAATGGAAGGAAAATTCTCTCCTTTAAAAGAGGGGGAACGGAAAAGGGAGAAGGGAAAGAAACTGCAAAAAGAAGAGGAAGAAGAAGATGACGCCGGAAGGTCTGAGCAGAGAGCAGTGTCTGTACCTAGCCAAGCTCGCCGAGCAGGCGGAGCGCTACGAGGAGATGGTGTCGTTCATGGACACCCTGGTCAAGTCGCTCGGCCAGCGAAGCGAGCCGACAGTCGAGGAGCGCAACCTCCTCTCCGTTGCCTACAAGAACGTGATCGGCGCGCGCCGCGCGTCGTGGCGGATCGTGTCGTCAATCGAGCAGAAGGAGGAAGGGCGCAAGAACGACGAACAGGCCGCTTCGGTCCGGAATTACCGCTCCCGCGTCGAATCCGAGCTCTCCGACGTCTGCTCCGGGATTCTGAAGCTGCTCGAGTCGAACCTCATTCCTTCCGCGGCGTCCCCTGAGTCAAAGGTCTTCTTCCTCAAGATGAAGGGTGATTACCACCGGTATCTCGCCGAGTTTAAGGTCGGAAACGAAAGGAAAGAGGCCGCCGAGGAGACCATGGTCACCTACAAAGCCGCTCAGGTTTCTCGCTCATTTACTTACCCTATTTCCCCTTTTTTTTGTTGTTGTTGATGTTTGATTGGAGTTGAACTTTGGAGCTTTCAGGATTTTGGGTGTCTTCTTTTCTGAGTTTTTGTTGATGGGTCGATTTCTGAATTGAAGGATATTGCTTTGGCGGATCTTCCTCCGACGCACCCGATTAGGTTGGGGTTGGCTCTGAATTTCTCTGTGTTTTACTACGAGATTCTCAATTTGTCGGAGAAGGCTTGCAGTATGGCTAAACAGGTCTCTCTCTCTCTCTCTGACACACACACGCACAAACTCATTTTCTGTTGCTTCTCTCTTTCCTGATCCGATTAAAACGGGATTGGGAGTTCGTTTTCCTTCATCTTCGCCATTTCCGTGAGAGATTTCTAAAAGATCAGACGAAAGAGGATATTTCCGTCAATGATTATCTGATGAATTGTTGAGAGATGTCATTTCCTGCTGTTATGATTAAGATTCGCAAGTGAACAGAAAATTCAATGTGTATAAATGAGCACGCGAAATCAGTTCATTTCTGCCTGTTGTGAAGGACCAAAACAAAGAAAAAAAGGAATCATGAAATTAAATCTGATGATTTGGCAGAAAGATTTGCGTATATGTGATCTGGCTTATTGTGAGTCATCTGCTAACATGGCACACGATAGGGATCTGTGGAAACAAAGAATCGATCAAAGAATCGATGTAGCCGACCCCGTCTAGTATGGGAAAAGGCTTAGTAGTTGTTGATTTAGCAGAAAGATTTGCGGATATGTGACTATTATTGGATTTTCAGATGCTAATTAGTAAACTGTCTCAATAATACGTAGGTCTGCAAATCTTATTCTCCACCATCTAAGATTTAATTTCCATAGTTTTGATTGTTGCATATCTTGCGCTAGCTGGTACCACCACCACTAGATCAGTGTAGAGGACAGATCCAACTTGGTAATGACTTTTAACGAGCTAGCTTGCAGCTAGCGCTATCTGCTTCCATTTATCCTGTTTTACTGAATGATAACGTTTTATGTTCTTCCTTATAAATATCTAGTTTTAACTCCACCCATGTAAGGCAAGCCTGGATAAAGAAGGAGGGTTGCGTTAGGCTTTCGACATCCGGTCAGACTTTGAGAATTATGTTGGGGTATTCCCTCTTAGTGATACACTCCATAACCCGAACACAGTGAAAAATAAGCAAGGGTCACTCTATCTTCGTTCGGACGTAGTGAATCAATTGAAAAGAGGGTTCCCACATCATGGACGGGTGTGGGTAAAAAAGTTAGTCTCGTTATATTGTCGCCCAAATGTAATGAACAAGTTACATCAAGGGTCTTCGTATCTTCAGAATGGACGGATGCGAGGGTAAGAAAGTTAGTCTTAGATAATAAGTTTCGTATTGGTACTTGGAATATTGAAACATAAATTAATGGAGGTGGTGGATACTATGATTCGGAGAAAGATTCACTTTTATGTTTATAAAAGACAAAGTGGATTTGAGAAAAAGCAAAGGAGATTGAGAATAAAAGTTTTAAATTTTGGTACTCGACAAAGGAAAAGGTTCGAAATGGAGTTTGTATTATTATAAATAAAGAATTAAATGACAATGTAGTAGACATACGGTAATATGGTGACCAAACTATGATGATGAAATTTGTGTTAGGAATAGAGGTTTTGAATATAATTTGTGCTTATGTACCCAAAGTATGATTAAAAGATAGTATAAAGAAAGCTTTTGGAGAGGAGTTAGATAAGGTAATTCAAGGAATTCCATAAAGGGAGATGATTTGTTCAGGAGGAGACTTAAATGGATGAAATTTGTGTTAGGAATAGAGGTTTTGAATATAATTTGTGCTTATGCACCCAAATTATGATTAGAATATTGTATAAAGAAAGCTTTTGGAGAGGAGTTAGATAAGGTAATTCAAGGAATTTCGTAAAGGGAGATTTGTTTAGGAGGCGACTTAAATGGACATGTCAATAAAAATGCATTAGGGTATCAAGGTATTAATGAAAATTATGGTTTTGTGGATATAAATGAGGAGGATAGGGAGGTTTTAAATTTTGTCATGGCTTTTGATCTCTTTATAACCAATACAATTTTCAGAAAACGAGATGAACATTTAATTACTTATAAGAGTGGCTCATTACAAACACAAATTGATTATTTATTTAAAAAAAAAAGATAGATTGTGTTTGTAAAGATTGTAAGGTAATTCTAGGAGAAAGCTTAACTACTCAACACCGATTTTTAGTAATGAATTTGCTGGTAAAAAAATAGACAAATAAGAATAGAGTACATAGAGTTATTCACACTAGATGGTGGAACCTCAAATGTGAGAAATCATATATATTTAAACAAAAGTTCTTTAAGGAAATTATATAGGTACACCTTCTGATACGTGGAACAATATGACTATACATATTAGAAAAGTGGCAAAAGATGTGTTAGGCATATTTAAGGGAGGCATACCGGTACAAAAAGAAGTTTGATGGTGGAGTGAAGTGGTGTAAGATAAATTCAAGGCAAAGAAGGCATGTTACAAATTGCATTATGCTAAGAAGACTAGTGAAACTTTGGAGGCTTATAAGAAAGCAGAAACAAAAAAGGTTGTTAGTGAAGCAAAAGCTAAAATTGAGGAGGATTATATAAAAGCTTAAATTAAAAGAAGATGAAAGAGATATTTTTAGGATAACTAACACTAGAGATAAGAAAATTAACTATAGATAAGAAAATTAAGGATGTTACTTTTGTTAGATGTATCAAAGATAAGGATGAGAAAATTTCAATGGTGAATGATATAAAAAATAGATGAAAAGTTATTTCTATAAGCTTTTTAATGAAAATGCAGATGTTAGTATTAGCTTAGAAGAGTTAGCCAAATCAGAGAATTATATAAACCATAATTTCTATCGACGTATTCAAAAGAATTAAGTCAAAGAGACTCTTACATATATGAAGGTTGGTAACTGTAGGACCAGACAATATTCCTATAGAAGTATGAAAAATCCTACGAGAGGTGGGGCTCATATATGAAGAACCCCAAAGATGCTCGAGGAATGGAGATTGAGTCCACTTATACCCATATATAAGAACAAGAGTGATATTTAGAATTGTTTGAATTATCAAGGTATCAAGTTAATTAGTCATTCTATGAATTTATGAGAAAGATTTATCGAACATAGGTTAAGACAAGTATCGAGTACAACAGAGAACCAATTTGAATTCATGTCTGGTAGATCTACTATTGAAGCGATTCACCTATTTTATGACTTATGAAACATTTTAGAGCAAAAAAGAACCTTCATATGATATTTATTGATCTCAAAAAGGCTTATGATAGGGTGCCAAGAGATTTCTTTTGAGAACTTTAGAAAAGAGAGGTATAAATCCTATAAGAGATATTTACGATGGTGAAAAAACTTGTGTGAGGACATATAAAGGAATGACAGACTCCTTTTAAGTTAATATTAGGTTACATGAGGGATCAACTTTAAGTTTATATTTATTTTTATATTGGTCATTGATGAGTTAACAAAACATATTCAAGATGAAGTACCTTAGTGTATGTTATTTGTAAATAATATTGTATTAGTTGATGAGTATAAGGAAAAAGTTAATAGAAAATTAGAATTATGGAGAGAAACGTTAGAAAGTAAAGTCTTTTGACTTAGTAGAACAAAGATAAAATATATGAAATGTAAGTTTGATCATTTTGGTACTTCTGAGGACATAAAAATTAAGATTGGTACACAGTGCATCCCTCACAAGGAAAGTTTTAAATACCTAGGGTCAAACAACAACAACAACTAAGCTTTTTCCCATACTAGACAGGGTTGGCTACATGGATTCTTTATTTTCACATAGCTCTATCACGTGCAATGTTAGCAGTTAACTCACAATAAGCTAGATCATTCTTTATTGTTTCTTTCTAACACTTTTATAGTCGTCCTCTACCTCTTTTAATACTTTTAAAATATAGTTTTTCATACCTTATTAGAGGTTCTTCTTTTGATCTTCTTTTTATATGTCCAAACTACCTTAAACGATATTCTCTCATTTTATCCTCTATTGGTGCCACACCTAATTTATTTCTAATAACCTCATTATGTATACAATCTTTTCTTGTATGACCACTCATCCATCTCAACATCTTCATTTCTGTTACAGACATCTTTTGTACATGTTGATTAACTGCCCAACACTCATAACCATAAAACATGCTAGGTCTAATTGTTGCTCTATAATATTTACCTTTTAACTTTAATGGTATGGTCTTATCATAAAGAATACGTGATGCTCCTCTTCATTTTAACCAACCAGCGTTAATTCTATGCGTAACATCTCCATAAATTCTTTCATTTTTGGGGATGCAATGTGTGCCAATTTTAATTTCTATGTCCTTTGAAGTAATCAAATGATCAAACTTACTTTTCATATATTTTGTCTTTGTTCTACTAAGTCGGAAGCCTTTACTTAAATACTTAGGGTCAAAGTGATGAAAAAATTGATGGAGATGTTTACGCATAGAATTAATGTTTGTTGGTTAAAATGGAGAGTGGCATCAAGTATTATATGTGATAAGAAGATACCATTAAAGTTAAAAGGCAAATATTATAAATCAACAATTAGACCTGCAATGTTTTATGGTTCTGACTTCTGAGTGTTAGATAGTTAATCATTCACCTGTGTAAAAGATGTTTATAGCAGAAATGAAGATGTTGAGATGGACGAGTGGTCACACAAGGGAAAACCTTATACATAATGAGGTTATGAGAAATCAATTGGAAGTAGCACAAATAAAAGATAAAATGAGTGGAAATCGTTTAAGATAGTTTGGACACGGAGAAAGATGACCAAGGGGCGCTCTAGTAAGAACATATGAAAAATTAGATTGTGAAAATGTTAAAAGAGGAAGGGGATGACTACAAAAGCGTCGAAAAGAAACCATAAAGAATGATCTAGTTTATATTGAGTTAACTGCTAGCATGACACGTGATAGGGTTCTCTGGAAACAAAGAATCCATGTAGCCAACCCTACCTAATATGGGAAAAGGCTTAGTTGTTGTTGTTGCCTATAAATCTCTAGTTTTGTAAATTTTGCAGCCTTAGTTTAGTTTAGAGGCCACATAGCCCGTTGTTTCTCTAAAATCCATGGATATGAAAGTTGTCTTACGGTTTTGTTTCTAGATGGTTGGTTAATGGCAACTTACTAATAAGTATGCATTTCACATGGTTGTACATCATAGATTTAAATTATCCGATACGATAATAAGATTCGTATTAGTTCTTGAAATATCGGAACATTATACGGTAAGCTAATGGAGGTGATAGATACTATGATTCGGAGGAAGATTCATATTCTATCTTTACAAGAGACAAAGTGGGTTGGAAAAAAAGCAAAGGAGATAAAGGATATAGGTTTTAAATTATGGTACTCAGGTAAGAAAAAGGCTCGAAACGGAGTTGATATTATCATAAATAAAGATTTAAAGGATAGTGTAGTAGACATACAATGATATGGTGACCAAATCATGATGTTGCAATTAGTGTTAGGAGCAGAGGTTTTGAATACAGTTTGTGCTTACGTACCCGAAGTAGGACTAGAAGATAATATAAAGACAACTTTGTGGGAAGAGTTAGATAAGGTGATTCAAAGGATTCCACAAATGGAGATGATTTGTTTAGGAGGAGACTTAAATGGACATGTTGTTAAAGAGGCATTAGGATATCAAGGTATTCATGAAAACTTTGGTTTTGGAGATATAAATGAGGAAGGTAGGGAGATTTTAAAATTTGCCATGGCATTTGATCTCTTTATAGTCAATACTGAGATGAACGTTTAATTACTTATATGAGTGGCTTGTCACAAACACAAATTGATTACTTTATTTGTAAAAAAAAAGATAGAGCGTGCGGTAAGGATTGCAAGGTAATTCCAGGAGAAAGCTTAACCACCCAACATCGACTTTTAGTTATGGATTTACAAATAAAAAAATGGACAAAGAAGAAAAGAGTGCATCGAACTATTCAAACAAAATGGTGGAACTTGAAAAGCGAGAAGGAAGATATATTTAAACAGAAAGTCCTTCAAGGAAATGTTTGGAATTATGTTGGTACACCCTGTGATATGTGAAACAGTATGGCTATACATATTAGGAAAGTGGCGAAAGATGTGTTAGGTCTTTCTAAGGGAGGTGTACCGGCACAAAAAAAGCTTGGTGGTGGAATTAAGTAGTGCAAAATAAAATCAAGTCAAAGAGGGCACGCTACAAATTACATTATGTTAAGAAAACTAGTGAAACTTTAGAGGCTTATAAGAAAGCAAAAAAGGAAGCGAAAAAGGCCGTAAGTGAAGCAAAAACTAAAATTTGGGAGGATTTATATAAAAAAACTCAACTCAAAAGAGGGTGAAAGAGATATTTTTAGGATAACTAGGGCTAGAGATAAGAAAACTAAAGATCTTAATTATGTTAGATGCATCAAGGACGATGATCAAAAAATTCTATCGGCAAATGATGATGTGAGAAATAGATGGAGAAACTACTTTTATAAGCTAAAATAACGATGTTAGTATTAGCATAGGAGAGTTAGCCAAATAAGAAAAGTATATAAACCACAATTTCTACCGATGTATTCAAAAGAATGAAGTCAAAGAGGCTCTTAAACATACGAAGGGTGGTAAATGGGTAGGATCATAAAATATTCCTATAGAAGTTTGGAAAGTACTAGGAGAAATAGGAATCACTTAGATCATAAGACTATTTAATGAAATATGGAGAAACCAAAAGATGCCCAAGGAATAGAGAGGGAGTACACTTATACCCATATATAAGAATAAGGGAGACATTTAGAATTGTGCGAAGTATCGAGGTATCAAGTTAATGAGCCATACTATGAATTGTGGGAAAGAATTATCGAACGTAGGTTAAGACAAGTATCAAGTACAACAGAGAACCAATTTGGATTAATGCCAGTCATATCTACTGTTGAAGCGATTCACCTTTTAAGACGTCTTATGTAACATTTTAGAGTAAAAAAGAAAGACCTTCACATGATATTTATTGATCTAGAAAAAGCTTACGATAGGGTACCGAGGGAGGTTCTTTGGAGAACTTTAGAAAAAAGAGATATCCCATTAACATATATTAACCTTATAAGAGACATGTACGATGGTGCAAAAACATGTGTGAGGACTCATGAAGGAATGACAAACTTCTTTGAAGTTAATATTGGGTTACATGAAGGATCAACTTTAAGTCCATACTTATTTATAATGGTGATTGATGTGTTAACAAAACATATTCAAGATGATGTATGTTATTTGCAGATGACATTGTGATAGTGGAGGAGTCTAAGGAAAAAGTTAATAGAAAATTGGAACTAGAGAAACATTAGAAAGCAAAGGCTTCCAACTTAGTAGAACAAAGACAGAATATATGGAATGTAAGTTTGATCATTTGGTTACATCAGAGGACATAGAAATTAAAATTGGCACACATTGCATCCCCCAGAAGGAAAGTTTTAAATACCTAAGGTCAAATTTTCAGAGTGATGAAAGAATTTATGGAGATGTTACGCAAAGAATTAATGATGGTTGGTTAAAATAGAGAGGAGCATCATGTATTCTTTGTGATAAGAAGATACTATTAAAGTTAAGGTAAATATTATAGAGCACCAATTAGGCCTGCCATGTTTTATGGTTCTGAGTGTTGGGCAGTTAATCATCAACATGTACAAAAGATGAGTGGTCATACAATGTGTAAACAAAGAATCTGTAAGAAGGTATCAAAAACTAAATTTGTAAAGTATTAAAAGAGGTAGAGGACGACCACAAAAAAGGTATTGGAAAGAAATAATAAAGAATGATCTAGCTTATTGTGAGTTAACTGCTAACATGGCACATGATAGGGCTATGTGGAAACAAAGAATCCATGTAGCCGACCCCGTCTAGTATGGGAAAAGGCTTAGTTGTTGTTGTTGTACATCATAGAATGGATATGAAAAATAGCTAACAAGGCAATCTAACTTATTGTTGACTTCACTGTTAGTATGATGATACATGATAACATGATCGATTGAGCTCTATGGAAACAAACCCATCCCATCCATCTGGTACGAGAAAATGTTTAGGTGTTGTTGTAAGGCTTGTCTTTGGGGGCATCGAAACGTAGCGAATCTATTGTTCAGCCACAAAGTGCTGGTTTACAACAGGGAGCCCAGAGCTATGTATGCAAGCCCTGAGAATTGAACTCACCCTACATCTGATGACGTTGAGAGCCCTGTTAGGTGGGCTGACGCCCTGAGTGCATGTTATATGATGGTTTCGGAGGCTTAAAATAAGGCTCATGCCAAAACTTTTGAATCCGAGTATTAGCTTTACAGGAAAGAGATCTTTTCACTGGGGTAGCTTGTAAGCAAGGCCACCAAGGGGGTGTTTGATTCGCAGGTCAGGACTATGGAACTAGAACATGGCCCCAGTCGGACTCGTAATAGTTTACCGTGCACCCGAGGCCCGTGTTTGATTGCAAGCGGAACTGTAGTACTTGTTCTGTAGCTCAAGGCCTACATAACTGCCTTCAGGTTTTCGAATTTTAACATTGTTATGCCTGAAATTTTCTACGTTGCAAATTTTTTTAGGCCTTTAGGTTTCCAAATTTGGACCTTGTTATAACAAATCTTTTATATTACAAATTTTTTAAACACAGTTTTCTAGGCCCCAAATTTTTAGGTCACTCTTATAACACCTTAGTTTGCGGAAACAAGGGTGCCCAGCTGATGCACTTAGCATTTTAAGCTCGACAACGACAGGTGACCATGTTGTGGAGCCAGCTTGTGTTATGATTGTCCACTTATTTGAAGATTCCCTATTATCATGCCTCTCCTACGTCGTGCTTTCATGAAAATTAGGTCGCCTGTTGGCAACTGGATCTTTGCGTCTCTTTTTAGGACCATTTATTTCTACAGCTGCGTAAATGAGAAGCCGTGACAGGCTTATTAAGAAATTGTTGGTGGTTGACGAGAATTATGAGAAAATGAAGGGGGCAGAATGAAAAAGTCAGCATCATTATCATCGTGCCTTGTCCCATCCAGGGTGATGATGTGCACGTACAATACAGACGCAGATAAGGATAAAGAGGATGAGAAATAAGGGTTAGCAAGATACGACACAAGGCCAGCATGGATGCGACACACCCATAGAAAAAGAAAATCGGTAGATTCATTGATGACCGATCATTGCTTCTTGAGGACATGCACGCACATTCTTTTTTAAAATCCTTAAAATTTTAATTTCCATTGAGAAGTAATTTGAAGGTGGTTCAGGAGTATTCTCGGAGTACCATGTCACTTACGTGTTATAAGCGTATGTGTGTATATATGCATGCATATGTGTTTCATAAGATTCTATATATTTCGTTTTAGCAAGCAAGTAGAAAAGATAGAAACAATTACAGGACAGCGTTTTGTTTGTGCAACCTCTGATTGTCCCTCAAAGGCGAACGAACGGTGGTCCAGGAGTACTCTCGGACCATGATGTCATTTATAAAGTTATAAGTGTATGTGTGCATGCATGTGTCTGTTACATAAGAATGTATATATTTAGTTTTAGCAAGCAAGAAGAAACAATAGAAACAATTACATGAAAATGCTATCTTGAACTGGTAGTGGTGGTTGATGTTTGTGGCTGTCATGGCACTTCTGTTACTAGAACTCTTGTGATACTTCCCATCTTTTGAAAGAATTGTTGCCCTGTCGCTGATAAACATCTTCTCTCGCTGCTTAGGCATTTGAGGAAGCCATAGCAGAGCTGGATTCATTAGGTGAAGATTCATACAAAGACAGCACTCTCATCATGCAACTGCTAAGGGACAATCTCACTCTTTGGACTTCGGATGCACAGGTGAACAGATACGAAACCTTGTTTCTGTTTGATCTTTAGCATAAGCATTCCACTTGAAGCTGATAGCCAAGCCATTGTTTTCGAAAAACCCTTCTACACATTTGAATGATCCTTCCCTGATTCGGTTATGCAGGATCAACTCGACGAAGCTTAAAAGCAAAAGGTGTGGGATTCATTTCCTTTGCAGGCAGGAGGTGGACTTATACGTCACCACTACATGTCTATAGCTTGCAAATATGTCTGGATTCACATATTTATTTTGTGATTGTAAGCACTGTTTCTACATTCTGATTGTGTTATGTATCAGTAAGATTCTTTGCTTGCGTTTGGTGGATGATAACGGGTCCTTCGTGCTGCACCCTCTAGCTGATCTCACCTAGCGGGGGAATGGGCTTGGTTAAGGAATGAGAGGCTCTGGCTTACTCGTATTCATGATTGGCTGTGCTGTGCTGTGTAAAAGCATCCAATAGAGACTCGCGGCTCTTGATTATCAGTAATTCTCCTTCAGAGCAGTGTAATTGCTACCAAAACATTCACAAATAGCCTAAAACAGAGTAAGGTTTGAAAGAAATAAGCATTTGCCAAATTCATATATGAGAGAATTCTTAGATAATATTCATTATTGTCATGGCCCCAGCAAATGCAAGTTTTCTTCTTGTGCAGTGAGTCTATCATTGAGCACAATAAACAGTGATAAATCACAGTGGTGGACTTCACAGTCTTTCTGGGGTAAGGAGTTCAGCAGCTGCCTGCATTTCACTTCAATGACTGCATCTTTGATGCACTGCTAGTACATCACCTGAGAATTCTTAATTGGCTGGTTGTAAATAGCCCCAGGCCTATGGAACAAAGGATTATCCCGGATCTACACCGAGGTATTGACGGTGATTCTCAAATATCGCAGAACAGAATGTCATACGATGAGATAGAATGCAATAGAAACAAAGACAGGGAACGGGTTACCTACTCCTAACGGTCAAAGTGAGCCCCTTCATTAATCTCCCCAGGTAGGATTCGAACCTACGACCAATCAGTTAACAGCCGACCGCTCTACCACTGAGCTACTGAGGAACGGAGATTAGATCTCCTAGAGTTTAACTCCGTCATTGTCAATTTACCTTAAGGGGTGTTTGATTCCAAGGCCGGGACTGTAGTTCCAACGGCCGACTACTACTGGTGGCTGTAGGTGGGCCTCATGGGTAAAAAATAGGATTGTTTACTGTGCACCAAGGCCTGCATTTGATTGCGATGGAAACCGGAATTTTAGTTCCAGTTCTGTAGTCCTAAGCCTTGGAATCAAACACCACCTCGATCCTTAAGATCGATATGTGAAACATATCGGATGTATAAATCCAACTACAGTGTGTTTTCTTGGGTTTTGGGTTTGGCCTTATTGTATTTAAATCCTATTTTCATAATATCAGTAGTATCAAATACAGTTATACAACAACAACAAGCCTTTTCCCATACTAACGGAGTCGAATACGAGTATTTTATTGTGTATATACAGACCTGCTAGGGGGGAATTAAAGATTGTAGTTCTATAAATCCGTCACAATCAACCAGCATCTTACACGACGCTGCCCTTCCTTGCTGCATTTGTTTGATACTCACGCCCTGTCAGACTTTCAATAAATGCTTTTTGCAATGAGGCAGATCCAAGAAATTTAAGTCTCCTTCCTAAAGAGACGAAGATGAGTCTGTAAGATGAAAGAGCATAAACTTTTTCTTGTTCTAGATGAACTTCGGCTGACCGAATTTGTTTATTCTGCATTTGTATCAGAACCTCAACGTAACCGTGTTTTTAATAGGGATGCAGGTGAGTCGAGCTTTAACCGTGCTCTGTTGCATTCAACTGGAGCTCGAGTTCACTCATACTCGGCTTGAGAAGCTCACAAGCCTAATATATATATATATATATATATATATATATATATATATATAGAATATATATATATATATATATATAGAGAGAGAGAGAGAGAGTGTGTGTGATTGGATCTAATCTATCGCTTATGGCGTTCGCTTGTGATTGGATCTTATCTATCGCTTATGGCGTTCGCTTGCTCACGTATGACTACTACTTTTTTTGAGACGAGTCTAATGTCTTACGTACTTTTTCAAAAACTTTTAAAATTATATTTATGCTACCAAAAACAATTATTAAATACATGAGTGATGAGCAAGATTTGATATATATATATATATATATATATATATATATATATAGAGAGAGAGAGAGAGAGAGAGAGAGAGAGAGAGAGAGAGAGAGAGAGAGAGAGAGAGAGATTGGATCCTGCCCACTACTGATACCTGCCATCTATTGCTTTTGAATGGGTGGATCTGATTTGTTGGATTCAGTATCCGAATCCGTATCAAGATAACAAGTCAGGATTTTAGATTCAGAAATTGGAATTTGAATATATCCAATGGCTTTTGAACGCTATTGTGGAATAAAACCTAAGATTTGGGTCTGTTCCCTGAGACCCGAATATGACCCTGACCACTATCAGAGACAAATCTGCTCCAAAATCTTTAGAACTGGCAATATAAGATGCAACACTAAAACCCCACACAAAGATTGGGTCGTGATCGGGTTGAACTGTTGTTGACAAAAATTAATGCAAAGTGACACAAAATTGCGGCCGCTAACATCCAACACGAACTCCGGACCGAACATGGCCGAAAAACTATATGCCCATGTCCTTTCAAAGTAACATGAAAATAATCGTATCGTGATTGGGTTTACCTGTTTCTGATTCAAACCCGAAATTATACACATAACACCACCAAATGGCCACCCTGGTGTGCACCCTTGCTCAACTGGGTTCAAGTGGGTCTGGAGAGCTTGAATCATTAGTCCGATAAATGAGGGCTCAGGGACCGCAAATTTCATTAAACCGTAGGGTCCAAGCCGGCTGCACAATCAAGTATTACTGTGTGGACTCACTTGGCAGTCTTCTGTGGCTTACCTGACCGTTCAATCAATGACCTTGCTGGGCCTGAGCCAAAGGTATTTAGCTGTATTGCAGCCATGGTCGTCCTTGCCATTTCTTCAGTAGCAACCATGGTAGTCAGCAAGTGGCTCTCTGGGTTGCAACTTCTTATCGTGATGGATTTGTCGTGTTGTGTCGTTTCCATGTTTGTGTTGGAAGCAGATTCCACATCGGGTGACATGAACATGGAGTTTTTGAGGGTTCTGTGCCTACGTTTATATTGCTTATTATTTTTTCTGTTTCGAGTCGTATTCATGTATTATTTCTGTGCTTGTACATAAAACAGGTCAACCCGAGCATGACCAGAGCTTGTTTACACGTTACTTCTTGTCCTTTCTAAAGAGGTTATTCTTTTTTTTTTGTACAATGGGGTGGGTGGAGACAGATGCCCACCCCCTGTATCCAACTCATGACCTTCAACTCGTGAGTTGAATCCTAGCCAAGTGAGGTATTGCGCATTGTGCTGAACAGCTTATTGTTTACTGCCAACTTAACCATGGAATTACAAATGGTGGATCCACGGGCTCCGCTTAGATGAAATTTAGAAACTTAACAGATATGCTATAGCCCACAGTCAAATCCGTGGATCATAATAGAGAGAGGGAGAGAAATTTCAAATCCGTCACAAGGAATTATCATGTTCTAATTTCTTTTGCTTGTTGCAAAAAAACCTTCAAAACTTGTGTCTATTCAAACTTCAAAGATCTCTCTCTCTCTCTCTCTCTCTCTCTCTCTCTCTCTCTCTCTCTCTATCTCTCTATATATATATATATATATATATATATATATATATATGGAAAACTAGAAGTTGACACTCAGTTGTACCAAACTTTACTAGACGATTTGCGCTATTCATTTGATCATATTAACGACACACATCGAATTGTCCTCAATATCGATACGATGATCGATGTCATTTAATACACGTGAATATGAGAGCCTTGATCATCACCATCACATTGATTGCACTTACAGTGGTGATGATCAAGCAATGACTAGTACGAGAAGTCTAACAGCTCTCACTCTCTCGACATACATACATATACATATATATATATACACACATATACATATAAGAATATATAGAGAGAGAGAGAGAGCACGGAAGACATGGCGGATGTTCTGGACAGCAAGCCCAGAGTCAGGAGGGCTTCACGTGTTGGGGAGCAAAATAGCTACACCTTATATGCACTGAAAGGGACTACCTCACCTAGTGACAACATTCTTAAATATTTTTGAGCTTTGTGTTGGCCATTGTGGGTCAAGAATGAAAGCCATGGCTCTTTGAATTTACAAGATTTTCTTTGCAAACTTTACCCGTGAAAGATGGACCCAGTTTGACTGTTGTCAATCTTAATCCAATGCTTCCTTAATGTTATCTGGACTAAAATTGAAGCTCAAGCAATCTATGTTGTAAAGAATAAAGTAGACATAGCCAGTTGGGAACCAAATCAATGGCTTGAACCGAAACCGAACCAAACCCAAAAAATACATGAAACTGGAACCAACCAACCAAACCCAACCACGAACCTCCTACTGCCTCTCATGGAACCATAATTAGATGTTCAAGTGAAGGTTTTGGTTCCATTTTATATGTTTTCTTAATATTTTACCTAATTTGTTTTCTGAAAACTTCCCAAAAATATCCTTAATCCGATGTGGCACCTCACTTGTCACTCATGGCATTTAGCACATCATCTACCACACTATCATGTTAACTTATATTTAATATTATACCCAAATAGTAATTATTATTAAATTTAAATATTAAATATTCATTAATATTACTATGTATTCCTATGTTAAATTTAAAGGTTTTCATTTCTTGGTGGTTCAAACCGAATAGGAATCTGGTTTAGTTAGTACATTTTAGCGTTCCAACGAACCGAAACCGACTTTTTTAAACCAGCATTTTATGTCTAGATACGGGGCAAATGAAACCAAAATATAGAAACTAGCAAACTTAAAGATGTCATGAAGCACCAACCTTTATTCCACATGAGTTAACTCATGGATTCTTAGCCGTCATTATGTTTAATCATTTATTACAACAATTTTAAGGCCTTCATCTCCCCCTTGTGAAGTGGTCATATTATTTCTTAAATATTGTCATAATAGTTCTATCTAAGTCATCACTTAATTTGCGTGACTACCCAATGTTCTACATTATAAATAGTTACCACTGTTACTTTATAAAATCTATCTTTCAATTGTATTGATGTCTAATTGTCACACATAACATATGATGCACCTATCAATTTTACCGACCCGACTTGATTTTTGGATATCTTTTGTCAATTCTCTTATATCCGTCAAATACTTATGGTAGGTATTTTCTTTAGTATTGGAGAGAATTTTGAATAAATTGGAGGAGATATATATATATATATATATATAAAATGAGCGACCTTAGAGAAAACAATTGTCGGACAGGAATTGCAATGGCAAGGATGAACAACCTTAGGGCAGACAAAGTCTCGATAGTGCTGGATCTCAGGGTAATAGAGTGGTTCTAGATCTGACTTGGATTTGATTTGGATCCATATTACTACCTTTTTTATGCGATTTACTATTGATACACAGATTTAATTCCATATTACCTCATCGCTGGTTCTGGTTTGCTTGGAGCCAGGAATCAGGACCGGGTTGATTCCAGTTTGAGGCTCAAACCATCTGAAACTCTGGGAATATAAAAAAATGAAAATAAAAAATATATGAAACGGGCGGTTTGATACTGTTGGTTTTGGATTCGGGTCGGTTCCAATTCCATTGAAGGTAAAACCAAAATCAAACCAAGTGGTCCTTGTCTTCTGGCCCAGTTTGGCTATGGGTGAAACCTTTGTGCCAATTCGAAACGGACCATGTTTGGTTCTGCTCCGGTTTTACTTTTTATAAGACGAGAACCGGCCGTTACCGTTGGTTCTGGTCTTTTATGATTTTTATATTTTTAATAAAATTACCCTTTCCGAGAGGTTTTTGATTCAAATCGGAACCGACGGTTCTGAAACCGTAATAAGAACGGAACATGTCTAAGTGCAACCCTCACATTTAATTGATGGGTTATGGACGTGGACCCGTACTTGTACCTACAAGTGAGTTCATTTCCTCTTTCGATTTCAAATACAATGGAAGTGAGAAGAGAGGGAAAGGGTAAAAGTGTTATTTTATCACTGTTCCGGACTTATTTCTGGGTTTGATTGATGGGTTATGATTCCGTGTTTTGGGTTTTGTTCGTGTCGTGATAAGCATGTCATGTTCATGTCAGAAACAAGATAGATCTCAAACATGACCCATGACACTTCAGGTGGACATGAATATGTATTTCTCGAGTCGTGTTTTCTCTCGGGTCGTCTTCATATCTGCAAAATTGCCAGCAATAACATGTGTTAGTGGCAAAATCGTGTCACCTGATAGTTCATGTCTCCAGGCAGGAACCTGGTCTTTTTAAATGTGTTCGTGTTGGGTTGTCTTGTCTTGTATTAAAATTGTTATCCCTGGTACACACACATAGCGTCAGCCCATCTGGCAGGGCCCCATCACTCCCATGGATCTCGGGTGAGTTCGACTCCCGGGGCCTTCTGTGTGTGTTAGGACTCGGCCTCCAGTTGTTTAAAAAAAAAATTGCCACCCCTAGTTTGACCTGAATCGAAATTTTATTGGTTGGATCCAAAACCCATAATATGGGTTTCAGATTGTGGCATGAGGTTCTGCACGATTCTAATTTTGAATCTAAACCTGCAAATAACTGGATACACTACGAATCAATTCTGTAAAAATATGTCCAATATGCTTTCTGTATTTGGATCCGGATTTGGATCTTGCTGACTGGATCCGATTTGGTGGTGATGCTTGAATCAGTTTTGGGTCCAGTCATATTGCGTATGCAATAGGATATAGGGATAAATAACAAAATAACAATCTAGCATACTCAAAAATCAAGGCAGCGGCCATGAGGTAAGGATTTCCAAAGATCACAGGAATCCAATATCCTCAACCACATTTATACTAAACTTGGACAGATCCGGCTTTTGCTCCTTTGGATATGTTTAATGGATTCCCTAAAATATATTTGATATATATCTAATGTGATGAGAATGTGGTAAATATGCACACTCAACCACTCCCTTCTGCTCTCATCTCCATTAAATAAGCAAATATATTTTGGATTCAGAAATTAAAAATTAAATATCTTGTTCTTATATCAATGCTAAAATCTTTCATAAACTGCAACGTTCTAATGTGTATATATGCAAAGATTATACAATGTCGGAATTATGGAAGGCCAAGATCCCATTTTCATGTCATCTTTAGGTTTTTCCAACAAAGCATCTCTCTCAGAGTTGCGCACACTGTCCACTCTAAAAACCTGCCATCTTCTTGTCTCCTCGTCTCTCACGCTTTTTTGCTTCAATCTTTCCATGGGGGAGTCTTACAAAAGAGACTGAAACTAGTCCAGGGGAAAGGAGGTAAAGGGGTGATTTTAGATAGGTGGTGCTCCCGTTTAAGCTGTAAAAATGGCTCCTAGTATCGACTGTGTGCCAACTCTTTTCTGTGGAGAGGATAGCAATAGCATCATGGGTTGGGACGATGCGGTTGTAGATGAGAGTGTGAGGGAGGAAACCCATCTCTCCGATGGTGTGATTATCGTGAATTTGCCGTTGTGTAGGGATGAATGCATTGAGGCATGGTTGAACAAAGAGACGGATTTTCTTCCCCAAGATGATTATGTTTCCAGATTTCAGAGAGGGGTTTTGGACGTTTCGCTTCGTAGAGATGCTATAGATTGGATTTGGAAGGTGTCCCTTTTTAGTTCTTCGATTTCGTTCTTTTCTCTCAAACATGTGCTCTTTTTTCTCCCTGTTTTAGGCATCTTGTTCTCTTATAGTGATGTTTCTACAGTATGGTTTTTTAATGGTGCCTGAAACAGGTTCATGCCCATTATAATTTTGATCCACTGAGCGCGTATCTGGCCGTTAATTATCTGGATAGGTTTCTTTCCAGATACGAGCTTCCTGTAAGTTTGGATTGTGGAAGATTAAGCTTTTGTATAAACTAATTTCCTTATGTTGGTCATCGATGAACATCTCAATGTTGTGTTTTTTAGATTTCTGATTATTGGATTTTTGTTTTATTGCAGCAAGGTAAAGCTTGGATGATGCAGTTATTGTGCGTAGCATGCTTGTCCCTCGCGGGAAAGATGGAGGAAACGGATGTTCCACTGTCTATATATTTACAGGTGAATAAATGCAGCAAACAAAGAGTCAATGGTCTTATTTCGATTAGTTGCTCTCTCTCTCTCTCTCTCTCTCTCTCTCTCTCTCTCTCTCTCTCTCTCTCTCTCTCTGAAACTTCCTCTTGTTTATTTCTTAAGGTTGGAGAAGCAAAATTCCTGTTTGAGTCTCGTACCATTCAAAGAATGGAACTCTTAGTTCTTAGAACTCTAAAATGGAGAATGAGCTCAGTGACGCCTTTCTCCTTCATCGACCATTTCCTTCGTCAAATCAACAACGATAACAATCCTCCGTCCCAATATGCGATTTCCCGTTCTATCGATTTGATACTAAGCACCATCAAAGGTTTGTTTTTGTTCTTCCTTTGCCCTTTTCTATCCATTTTCTAATATAGGTGATTGATGGTATGCCTATATTGAAAACGGTACGCAGGAATCAATTTCCTGGAATTCAGGCCGTCTGTCATCGCTGCAGCAACGGCGATATCTGTTTTGGAGGAAAACCAATCAGTGGATTTCGATAAAGCGGTCCCTCGTTTTCCCCTACAAGTAGAAAAGGTAAAAGCAAAAGGATCTTTGCCTTCTGCTGCGTCCTTTTTTTTTTTATTTAGCAGCGCATAAGTCTCTCTCTGCCTGTTTCTGTTGTTGGTGTGCCTTGATCAATGCCTTTGTTTTGGTGGAGGGGAGATTCAATGCTGATGGCATGCCTCATATCCAACCATTTGAAGCATTAGTCTCTCTGCTTTATACCTTCCTCTTTTGTTGGTGTGTCTTAAATAAAGCTTTTCTGTTTTTGGTGAGTGTTATTTGTTCTTTTGAGGAAGATTTACTTAAAGAATGTGGTGTCATCTGTTTTGCAGGAAAGCATTAGGAGGTGTTACGAGATTATGCAAGAAATGGTTTTGTTGAGGAACCCAAATAGAACTAAAAAAGATATGAAAATCTCTGCAATTTCATCAATTGCAGAGAGCCCAAATGGAGTCCTGGATGTTGCTTGTTTAAGTTGTAAGAGTGAAGAGACAAAGGATGGATCATGTGGACGTTTTTCTTGTAATAGTCCAGTTGTTAAGAGGAGGAGATTGAACAGACTGAGTTGAGGGAGTTGAATAGGGGAAGAAAATAAGCCCACATTTTGTTAAAAAAGTGTTAGCAATATCTTCATTGAGATTAAATTTTTTTGTTTGGTTGAGTGAGGATTTCGGAATGGTTGCCAAGCTGAAGAGAAGAGCAACAGATGCCAGAGACTTACTAAAAGTGCAGGAAAATAACAAAAGAAGGTGGCTCGATATAAGAAATGGATAAGAGCAAGGCTCATGCTTTTGCTATGAATGAACAGTTAACACACGGGCTGTGGCTGGAATCTTGCATGCCACCAAAAAAAGGACTACAGCAATTGGAGATTACGCGATAGAAGTTGCAGATTGTGGTTCCTGTTAAATATACAAGGAAAGCTAAAACTTTTTTCTTTAGAGGAAAACTTGTTGAGGTTCATATTTATTCTTTCCTTCGAACCACTATGAGAGAGAGTGCTCTTTGCAATCGTCTGTCGTGAGTACCTTACATTTAATTGGTATTACTATACTATAATTACTAGTTGATGCTACTCTTGGTTTGACCGCCAGTCTGGTCAGAATCTTGGGTCCTCTGCCTCTGTCACAAAAGAGGATTCATAAGCCAGAGAGCGCAGAATTCATCTCGGGAAAACGCATTTTTTTATATGCATATACAGAGAGAGGAGGGGGGGTAGGCTCTCATTCATATCATTCTGGAGGTTGGATGATCGAAGAGGTCAATAATACATTAAAAATCAAAAAGTAAAAAAAGTATATTTTTAACTCATTTTTTCATAAAACAATTATTATTTTTTATTTAAATAATTGAATATAACATGATTTCTTTACATTCTTTATATATATATATATGTATGTGTGTGTCTGTGTATATACGTATAGAGAGAGAACTTTTCATGCGTTAACGTTTTTATAGTTTGTATGATATTGGATTAAGTTTTAAAAACGATGATTGATCTAACTCTATCTGTTTAAGAATTGAAGGGTTGATTTTTAGGAGTAAAGAAATACCATTTACCGTCTACTAAGCTATATATATGACACTCTGAAAGCTATAGGTCTTAGTCACAAGAAACAGTAAAGCTTAACGTAGGAACCAATACCTACCTACACACGTGTGTAAAACAAGAGTGTGTAAGCGCGAGCTTTCAATAATTAAGTGTAGAGAGCCTTTGGGATTTTCTTATTGTATTAAAACAGGTAAAATTGATGTGGAATCACTCCCTGCTGGCAGTTCTATGGATTCATTGGTTTTTAATAGTCAGCGTTGTCAAATTCAGCCACGGCCCACTGGTTTTCTTTGTCTATAATAGTTGAGCCCTTGGTGGGGAAGAAAGAACACCGATACCACTTTCTTTGCCATAAAATAGAATGTGAAATTTCTTACTTGATCATTGAGCCTCGACCTTAAAGATTGTTGCTCAAATGGAAGTATGGAAAGATACGAGAGTAGCTTTGGTTGTTTTACTTCGCATCATTTTTGTACCATTCTCTATGATAAGGGTAAGATCCTGTGGAAACTCTATATAGCACAAGAAAGGAATTCCAAGTTCTCTGTCTCGGATCGTAGGGCCAACAAAATCTGTCTGTGGAAAGATTTAGAGCCATCTGCAGAAGCCTGAAATAGGTCACTTGGCTAGGGGGTTGGCTCACAAGTTGAAGGTCATGAGTTCTATACATGGGGCGTGCATCTGGCTTTGGCCTCCTAGGTGTACCCAAAAAAATGTTAGAGCCATCTAGAACTTAAATATGAGACAATTGACCAAGCCTTGGGATTACGTTTAATGGACCAAAATCTAGACTGAGCAAGCCCAGTCGGTGCAGCATCAGTGACATGGATCGGTCCAAGCTATCTGTTTAAGTCAAAATTAACCAATCCGAGAAACATATGGATCCAGCATTAACCCAATATTCACCCAAGAAAATCAGCTGCATGATAGGCCATCCATGAGTAAAGGGACCCAAGGAATATGATTCATTAGCAGGAAAAGAGGCCAACCATCACAGGAATTTACATGGATCATTCTGGACAAGGACTGCTGTAAGGTGAGAATAAATATGAGCAACAATAAGAGATGAAGGGAGATGGATAAAGGGTTTTGCCGATACCCTGGAAGATTGCACCTTCTTCTTTGCCAAATTATGGGGCGCGCTGTTCAGGATCGAATCGGGATGGAACCTGGACTTGAGAGAGAAATTACTGAAACAGATTCTCAAGCTACTTCAACAGCCATCTCCTCTACCAAGAACCAAGCTTATAATACAGTCAATCTGAAAACAGAAACTGGCAGGTGAAAGAGACTGAGTACCTACAGGGAGGGTAGCAGATGTGACGGCGAACTTCAGGACACCAGAGGATTATGTATTGGACGATCCCCCTCAGTTGATGAGGCCAATGGAGGAAGACGTCAATGGGCACGTCGGAAAGTGTGTTGAGTGAGACCTTTGTGAAGAAGGTCGGGGTACCCCAATCAAGGTCTTCTTCCAATGCCTCTAGACCCCATTCGATCACCAAAAAGAGAAAACAATGGTGGCAACCTCATTCAGCTTTGGCTAGCATGTAACATACCTTGGTCTGCACCTTCTGGGGGTCTGCATAACCAGTATTATTATAAAAGAACCAATTGCATAAGCATAAAATCGTGATAATTATATTTCACACTTGAAAATTGTCACACTTTCAATTGCAAACCTTTTTTTCTTTAAATGTTTGACCGCATTTTGCAAAGTTACAGAACCTATTTTTAGTTTAATCGTGAGTGTAAGAATAGATAAAAAATCAAGCATTTGAATTTGATCATTCAGTTCAACCGATACCGACCTAGAAAATCAATTAGAAAGCACATCAATCTAAGGAGCCGGATCCAAGTCTAAGCTAAGGAAGTTCGACACATTCCCAAGTCACCCCATCCCAAATGCACCACAGTGACACAGAGCTTTAATGTAGGATTCCGCAATGCGGTTGTTTGGCTTCAGGTATACTCATGGCCAACCATAAACCTCAATAAGATACCTGAATGAGCCCCATTACCGGCCAGGAAAAAAATAGCTTCAAACCTGCCCCAAAGATACTGTTTTGTGTGCGTGTTGGGGGAGGGGCAGGTCAAAGACATTTGAGGTTTTCTACAAACCCTAACGCATCATCGAAGAACACTTAAGATGAACGAGGCATCACAAGTAACCACGGAATTCAGAATATAAAACCTCACCAATGGCTTACAACATCCAAAATTCAAACTCCTCCATTGTCTTTTACATAGCAGACGAAACCAAAAACCAAAACAGAACTAGCTCACAGACCGCTGCTTCATGAAGGCCTCTGAGATTTATATAAACCAGCAATCTGAAGCAAAAAAAGACAGTGAGGGCAGCAGCAGCACCAACACAATGGCAGGAATGAACATATGAATCGGATAACTACCATAGCAAGATCACTGGAGAGAGAGAGAGAGAGGAGTGACGAGGACAAGAAAAAGGAAGATTACCTTTGAAAGGGAGCACGCACAACAGCACCCCGAGAATAGGAGTCTCAGTCAAGAGAGAATTGGGACAAACAGGGGACATTATGGGCATCTCTGAGGAGCATCAGATTTGAAAAGCACATCTCCACTAATGTAAACACCATTCATTTCTCCAATTTCTTTTCGTTTTTGCTTTCTAATACACTAGTGGGAGCTCGCACCTTCATGATTTTAATGTATGGTCCTCGAAATCACGGAGTTGGCATCCAAAAGGGTATCCTAACTCCTAATCATTCTCTCTGGTGAGCCCCATCAAAATGGAGAAAGAGAGGAAGAGAGCTGATTCTCTCTTTGGAACTTCCTGTTGAAGGATTCTGTGAACCGGAAAGAGCAAAGATCGTATGTTTATTAGTACTGTACCTACTAAGATATAGGATAGATAACAGACACCCTCTTTTTATTTTCCTTGGTGTTCCCACGCTTACCAAGGACTGCGCTCCAGTGATCCGACTTTGAGCTTCAGTGAGCGTAGGTACTGAATAGATTCATCTAAAACCATAATGGCATCCATATTCATTTCTCCATGAAGCATGCTCCGGAGGATGCTGACCGTACTCCGTATCTTCTCCCTCCGCAATCTCTTCACTCCAAAGGATGATACCACTTCTTCTGGATCCCCGCTACTGCCTTTCTCGTTCTGTAAGTTTTCACCAGGACCACCAGAGCAAAACGACTGTGAATTACCCAAGTGAGATGAATCTGTTGATTTCTGAGATTTGTATGATGAACTTGCTGTGTCTGCCAACTCATTTCTGTTCCCTTCACCTACATCCTCCATCTTCCTTCTCTTGAATCGAGCAAAGCTCTCATCCCTCTCTTCTTTCAGGCGTGAAGTTATAATGCTAGGGGAATAGCATGTGTTACCTACTTCCTCGTCATAGTCATCGTCAGACGGGCAGAGAAGAGCTTCCAGATCTTCAGTATTCTCATGCATCTCACTGTTCTCATTGGTTGAGGATACTTTGCTCTCCTCCGAACTAGCCTGGTCTGATGCATGATTAGGAACAGCAAGCACATCATGGCCAAACCTATGAGTAGCTGGCGGAGGTCCATTTGCTGACCTGTCGTTGGAATATTCAAGGGGCGTGGGTAGATATAGTGAGTTTATGGAACTTATAAACATGCTCCTCTGGCTTTCTGATTGATCGAACACCAGGAGTTTCTTCTCTGAACTCTCTGGTACCCGTAATGGTGCTCCTAGATTAAGCTTCATGAATCATAAATGGCAGTCACAAGAAGTTCTTCAAGCCTCTCCCGATGAAATGCAATTGACTGAACAGATGAGCTATGGGACTGGTAGCGCCATGGTTGAAACTCACCATTTTGAAACTGATGATAATCAACAGCAAAACCATGAACCACTTGTAATGCTGAACCAGAATTGGAATAGCCAGTGGCATCAGCAGCAGGATGAGCACCACCCATGATTGATCGAAGGCCATGATCATCAGATGGCAAGCCTCCATAACTCCATGCAGGAAGCTGCCGTGGGGAATGGCCATATAGTCCCAAACTGTGGTCATTTGACATCTGATAAGTATAGTCGCCCGGAGGCAAAGGCAGTTGTTGTAGTGTCTGAATTAACAAAAACATGTCAAATAAACAGTGACTGAAGAGAAAATAAGAAAAACTTAAATTGCTAATGGGGTAACGGTAAAAAAAGAAACGTCAAAGCATACAGTTGAAGAGATTCTATGAACTGATAAAATATTTAGCAATCTGACTAGAGTAGTGCTCCGTGGTGATGGATCCTTCCTTATTGCTTGATAGAAATAAAGTAGAGTACAACAGATTGGGGATGCCTCTATGTCACAGGTTTCAACAAATGGCGGAAGTACTCGGCCTTAAAACAAGGAAAAAATCAGTAAGTAACTACAGCCATTAAACTGGTCCCTTCGCAAACAGATCTGCGTTAAGAATTGACTAAAAAAGAGCAATATGTGAACTTACCTGATAGTCTTGAAGAGGTTGAAAGCAAGCTATTACTCTAACAATGATAGTAGCACTCCCCTCGATACTACTTTCGTGTTTTAATGCTCGAAATCTAGTTTGACTTGCTGCTTGGCACACCATCACTCCCTGACACTCAATTCACCAAATTTCCACCTCTGAAGCTACCGAATAACCTGAGCAATCAGAATCCTATCTAATAGAGTTCCATAGGTGAAAATAACAAACCAGCAAATATCCTTGATGGTGACATTAAACAGAAAAGTTTGCTTCTTAAGAAGGGTACTGGTGGTAGACTTTTCCAGAAAGAGAAAATAGAATTGAGAAGCAAGGCCTGAACCAGAAGACAGACTCCCTAGTGGGCAGGACTCCACTTGCTCGGAGGAAAACAAAAGGAGATAAAACAAGGGGTTCTGCAGCCATCAAACAAGAAATCCCGGCTAATAAATTGGCGAAGACTAAAGACATTTACAATATGACTTTGCAGTATAGGTTCAGGGATATCACTTTCCTGGACACATCGAGACACTGGCAAAACCACCACATACTGCTGCACTTCATGAACTAGCACTATTTATCCACTTAAAGTAATGCTTATTCAGTTAATACCCACATAGTTGTACTTCTTGCACACAGAAGGACCGATATCAATGTGGAGTTGTGTAGCCAAGACGCATGATTTCTTTGCCAATAAGTCATATTACCTGAACCAATAAATGGGGTCAGAGAGTGGAAGGAATGATTGCCATGCTTAGCTAAATGCAAATGGCCTCATATTGCCAAGGCAATACCACACTGCTTTGATATACTACAAGTTGAAAATTCAATTAAAGCATGATTCATAGAAAAAGAAGTAATGACTCATGAGTTCTGAAGCAGGGATATCATAAAGCCCTTAAAGGAAAAGGAATCTGGGACAGATCTCGCTTAATGTGGGAATCTGAGCGTGAGTGTCGACACAAACAATTAGGGAAATCAGATGCACGTAAAAATGCTATTGCTGTCCGGCATACCAGAGAGAGAGGGAAAGTGCTGTTTCTCCATAGCGACCTATTAACCGAAGGAAGAAAAGAAAATGGGAAATTTTAGAGAATCAAACCGAAGAAAAATCATGCACGAAATAATCGGAACTTCATGGATCAAGTTGAGAGATAGGGCAAAGGATGGAAAATGCGGTGGAAGTATGAGATTTCGCATACGAGAAAAAGGAAGCGTAAGAAAATAGTAGATGATTTCTAACAGAAACCCAAACAAATACCACAATACTTACAGTATCCATGCGAGAATAACGGTTTCAAACACAAAACCTATAAAAAAACTAAACTTTCGATAAGCAGAAGAGAAAAAAAAATCCAGACGTAAGAACTTCACCTGATCAAGGTGACAAAAACAACAAGAAACAACGGAAAGGCATTTCGAAGAAGCAAGAATGCTTAAATAAAAACTTTTGTAAGCAATAATCAATAAAGAAAACCAAACGTTGGAACGTCATTACCTCACGCGCAGAGCAGAACGACCGAACGACGAGAAGACGGAGACGAGCAATAAGCTGAAAAGAAAAGGAAGCGGGGAAGCATGAAATAACGATCCTACCCTCCACCTTCCCAAAGAACCAACCGTCTTAACACCGTCCCGTACGTTGACGTCCCGTGAGACGGGCAGATGAAATATCAAACGTACCCCTGAAAGTGATGTATACATGTATAAATAATGACAGATCGAGGCCTGATATATAAACAATGACAATTCAAGTGCAACTATTGTTGTGTTCCTTATTTCCTTTTGTTTGCACGCTCCTTTTCCCTCGGTACACAATCTCTTTCATTAACTTAAGAGTATCTCTCTCTATACATAGAGAGAGAGAGAGAGAATATGTAGAAATAGAGAAAGAACATCCTCAATTATGAGAGGCAGACAAGATCGGTTCTAATTCTTAGAACCGGAACCGAATCAAGACCGAATACGAGAATGGTTGCAGTTTTGATCCAATTTTAATTTCAGCAAGTTTCTAATCCGATTCAGTTCCGGTTGAAACTGTTGCACCGGTTTCAAACTAATCAAGTCTAGCACAAGTCTTATTCTGATTCTTAGTTTCAATAAAACCAAAACCAATCATGCCTACATCCTGTTAGTTTAAGAGTACTAAACACCATGGTTAGTATGTTTAGTTCTTTTCTTTTTTTTTTGTGTTACAAGAGAAGGTCAAAACTTAACACATACACCTTTTGAGAGTCGAACTCTCCACCACCACCACCACCAGCAACGGTAGAGTCCAACTTCCCACCAACAGCGACGGCGTTAAGAGCGCCCTACTACTTTCAATGCAATATGCTTAGTCTGTTCACGCATGCGCCTTCTTAGAGTCGAACTCTCCACCACCAGAAACGGAGGAGTCGAACTTCCTGCCATTCATCTAATTCTCTTGGTGGTGCAATACGCTTAGCCCGTTTTGATGCCTGTTTTCTCTTTCTAACTAAAGAAAAGAGGACACTCTATTCAACCGTGTGAGCTCCACGGAGTAGAGGTAGTACGTGTCATGTGAAAGTCGTCTTCTGGAGCAAAAAAAAAAAAGACAAAAAAAATAGGAAATAAAGATGGGAAGCTTTTGTTTTAACTGCATAACTTTACAGAGAATTTCATAATGCTCACACAAAATACTAGGCTTTTCGTCTAGCCGCTTGCATTTTAAGGAATTAAAGTAACAAATTACTCGACCACTTATTTAAGCATATGAAATGGATTCACCAGCTATTTTCTTCGGCCATTTGCTTACTTATCGATCCTGTGGAACACGAAGCTTCAAAGAAGAAGAGATAGAAATGTGAGTTTGAAAGAATGGACCGAAAGACCATCCTCACCGGTAGCGAATCTAGAATTTTTTGTGGGATAAGGTGAATTGTTTGCTTGATCATTTAAAGTAGGGCGAATTATGTATAATAGTCATGAATTTAATGTCTTGCAAAAAGATTTCGAATTTCAGTTGTGGAGGCCTTCAATGTAGATCCACCACTGCTCCTTAACATACCTCACTTTAATACTGCTCCTCACCATCCCTCCTTTTGAACAAGATGTTTCAATGATAATAGTGTAGCATGTATATGCAATGATTTGCAAAGATAAACAAATGAGTTGGGTTTGACTGAAATCCAACACATACTCAAGAATAGCGGATATTGGAGAACTACACTGTTGTGAGTTAATGAATTGTAAGTTCGGAATCGAGAGGGATGATTAGCTATATCAATCGTTTCCGAATTATATCGTTCAAAAAGGTCGTCACTGCACCGAGAGTGTTGATGCTCTAACATTGCTGCTATTGATGAGGAGTTTGACTCTCAAAGAGTGGCATTGCTCTTTTGCACCAATACCATTAATATATGCAAAAGATTCTTAGGGCAGAAATGACGAGGTTGATGTGTCGTATAATGAAGTTAATATAGAAAAGTCGTGTTACACTTATAATAGAAGATAAAACGAGAAAGACACGAGTTAGAATGTTTGAAAGTTCAAGAGAAGAATGTCCAATGCAATAATGTGAATAAATTGTTCTTATTTCTTGGGTATAGTTCGGACATAATTTGATTGTTCTGGGACTTGTGCATAGTTTTCCCAGTGTGCATTACCAAATCCAAGTCTCGTATTTGGATTCTTATGGGTGTGTTTGGTAAAAGATCAAAGGAGAACTGGACTTTGATTTTGAGTGCTCAGAGTTGTAAGTTCCATGGTGCACTTGTCATTGATATGAAAGTGTAAATGCATTGGCTCAACTTGAGTCAAAAACTTTGATATCAGGAGAAAGTTGGCTCACACGAATCGAAACGAGGAGCTCACACACGTATCACAACCCAAACATCAGCCCTAGTAAGTCAAAGACGGAATCACAGTTCCTTGGAGCCATGGTTACAAGTTCACATGGATTTAGGCCTACAGTTCTAGTTAGGGGTGTGCATTGGTCAGTTCGGTTTTGTCGAACTGAAACAACTGAAAACCAAATTTCATCTGAATTTGAAAACCGAACTTTAACCGAACTGTATAAGTATCCGAATCAAATTATTTATAGGTATCATAAATACTTGTCTAGCCTTTATGACGGAATTCTTTCTCTTTCTATAGATATGTGTATGTATATATATATTGGGTTGTTCGGTTTATTTAGTTTTAAAACCTTGGAAATCGAACCAAACCGATAAAATGAATTTTTGTAAAAGTTCAAACCGAAACCAAACCGAATTTCAGTACAACCAAACCAAAATATAATTTTCGGTTCGGTTATATCCGAATAATGCTCACCCATAGTTTTAGTACCAAGGTCCAGACAGCACGAATCAGACACATCTAAGGGATCCGATCCGCTGGCACCCCGGTGGTTATACGAAATGTTTTGTAACTGTCATGCATTCAGTAATTTAAAGTAAGCGTGGCGGTTAAGCGTAATATTGGAAAAAGAAGGTCCAAGATGGGGTGGGCATTAAAAAAAATACGAATAGGGAGAGAGAGAAAGGCGGTGGCGCGCAGAGGACGTGCCATCATCGTCTTCCCTTGGTTCTTGTCTTCTTCGCGATCGAGCCTGGACACGTGATCGGATCGCTTCAGAGAATCACCATCTCAGTAGGGTTTCTTCTCAGATGAGAGATTTCGGTTTTTCCGATGGCAACATCTCCGATTTGCTCGCCAGACGGACCATCAACCCCGGCCAGGTGTCTATGCTCTCTGGCTCCGTGCTTCATTCAAAGAGTTTCTTCGTTTCTCCTTTCATTGCGTCGAATCGGCTCGATTTATGTTCTATCTTCATTCCCTATGCTTCGCTATGAAGGGATCAAACTTTGTTTCTTTTTCGTTTTCTTGATCTTTTCAACATAACTAAAGGCTCTTGTCCGTCTTCTCCTTCTCATTCCATTCCATTTGCTTGGAATTCATCGAATTCTGTGTTTCGACTTGCAGTGGTTTGTCATTTAAGGTACTTGCTCCCTTTTTTCTCCGTATAATTTATGGGGAAGGAACCCTATTGATGTGTGGAAAATTCGGTAATTAGAATTTCGATCTCATAAATCGATGGATTACAGTGGATAATGGTGTTTTTCGGGGATTCAAGGGTGTGCCGTGGGAGATGGGTATTGTCTGACGACTGCTAGCACTATGATTGGGATATATTCGAGCGCGCAGTTAGCAGGCGGTGGATATAGCTCCGATGAGTGTTTTCTGACGGATGACCTCGTTGCAAAACGTGGAACTCGAGTGGTCTAAATTTGTCGGTTGATTTCCTTCATGCCAAAAGAGGATTCATGACTTGTCCGAGATCCAATATAATCATTAGTTCGCACCCCCTTGACAGGTGAATGAAAACGAATCCCTGAAACTTCCCTTTAGAAGCTTTCCACTCGTATATGTCCCTAAACAAAAACCCCTCGACAAGATTCTCCCGTTGTTTCTGATTTATTAAATGCTAACTGAGCCATTAGCATGCTCCTGATTCCTGTTTCCAGTCCATGATGATTCAGCAAGAGAGATGGTGCCGAAGTTGGCATATGTAGCAATTGTTGAGTAGTGGTTCCTATGTGAGAGGTGCATCAACGTCATTGGAATTTACGTTTGGGTGTGAGATCCATCATGTTGTCCAGGCTAGGTATTTTCTTTTCAGTGATGCTTGCATCATCTATCCTAGATTCACCTGGACTTGTTTTCTTCACTATTTGCTGTTGAAGAGATTCTGCTGGTGCCTGGAAGCCAATTTAGTTTAAAATGAGGCATGAAGATGAGTGTTTTTCTTCTGGTGGCCTGAATTTTTAACACTGATACGAATAGGAGTGGTTTGAGGAATAATCATGATGAAGGAGATTGCTTCCTCATTTAGAAAACAAGGAATAGCTTTCTTGGCCTTTGTCTTGGCAAAGGCTATGTTGCTGGAAGTAGGCAGCTGTCTAGGTGCTAAATAAGAGTGTTGCTGCTTTGCTGGAAATCCCATAAAGTATGCCAACTGCTGAACGGATCAACATTTTCCTTGGTGGCTGAAACTTTTTAAGATAAAATTGTAAGATGGTAACCCTCTAAGCCATACGAATTCGAGAATGTGATAGGTTAGGTACATCCTTTGTGTTTTTATTTTAGTGTGGTTTTCTATGCCATCATTGCAGGTTGGAGGAAGTTTTCTCCGTACTCTAATAGTAGATATTTAGTCCTTGGACATTGGCTTGCATGTATTATTTATGGACATCTGGCAGCATTAGTGGCATTGAATAGATGATGATGAATTATATTCTAGGCTACGCTTGATAAGTTACTGTATGCTACCATTTCTGTTTCATTCTTTATATGCTTGAGGATGTTTAATCAACTTTTTCTTTTTTTCCCCAATTAGAAAGTTGGGATTAAGATCATGTTACTTGAACAAGGTATTGACTAACAAAGAGTAGTGGCACTGAAAGATAAATTTACATTAGAGGCAAATGATTTCAAAGGCATATACACAAAGAAGGCATCTGCATGCAATTGATGGCACATGACTTCAATACCTGCAAAAGGTACCTCTTGAGAAGGGAAGAAAAATATAGAAAGTGAAAACTTTTGAAGGCCAGAAGGTGTACCATGCCCACGACAGCCACCCATTCATATGCACCATCATGGCAAAAAGAGCCAATATGAAGTAGGGATGGCAATGGGGTGGGAAGCCCACTCCCTCCCCGCACTCAAACTTCTATTAGAGTCCACCCTGTTCCACCCTGTGCTGTGGGTCTTGGGATGGAACCCCATACCTGCCCCGTACTCATCCTTGTCTAACCTGTTGGCCGACTTCAACTGACACACGTATTATTTTTTAATAAAAAGTAAGTAATCATAAATTTTACATAAAACATGTAATTTACTCTACGGTATTACATATTGTTAAATTGGAGGATGATGTATCTATGGGAGCTGGGCGGTCTGGGTTTACCCTAAACCTGGCACTGTTCCGCCCTGCATGTGGGTCTTGCCTTGCCTTCGCCCCCCTGTTGCCATCCTAAGATAAGAAAAAGGTGACCGCTTTGCTGACCAGTCCATGCCTTTTCAGTATCAAAAGTCAAAACCTGTTAGCCGACAAGCATATGCTGGTTATTCATTGAAGGTATAAAAAGAAGCAATAAACAGAACCATCCTGCTATAGATGTTGTCCTTTGCGTTCTACTCTACCTTCTGGATTAAACTACTAGTATATTAAGAGCTGCTTAGTTAAAGGATAACTTAAATGAATCTCTTTTACATCCTTCTGTTGTGGACAGAGAAAACTTATTTTCAAGGGCTTTCAGTTTCTTATTGAAGCTTGATGTTTAATATCTTGAGAAAATGTTACTCAACTTTCTGCTTGTATTTTAGAAGTATTATTGAAGAATACTTGATTTGCTGTTATTATTGCTGTCATTGAATGAGTTGCATTTGGCGTTTTTCATAGGGTGTGACTCATGAGTTGCAGATCCCCTCATCACTCTTGCAGAGGCTATCCCTTGAGCAAGAATTAGAGGTTTGTGAAAAGATTCAGAATCTCCTGCTAATATGTACCAGAAGTTAATATTATTGGTTGAGCACTTCTTTCTGTCTTCATATGATATAAAAGTACCTTTTTTCTTTAATATTTTTTCTGTTGCATATCTATATTAATAATGTGGTATAATATCGCGACCACATTAGTCAAAGGAAATACCAATATAGTTAGACTGCCATGTCAATCTGAAAGAACAAGTGACTGAAATATATTGATGTGTGAAAATGCACAATGACAGCACTCGTTATGCTGCAGAAGCTAAGTGTAGAACAGAAATTAATAGAACTTGATCTGCTGCATATCATCAGTTCAGTCAGGTTGACATCCTGCATTTTGTTAGAAACCTTAGTTCAGATCCTGCTCCTATTTGATCATGTATTGATCCAATAGGAGCCATAAGACATATGTTCTTTACTATAGGGATAGATTAGTCCTTTTAATGTACATCCTTTTTTTTAACAGCCCTACTCCTATCGTGTAAAAGAATCAAGGAGAGAAGAGAGAGAAATAGTGAAGGGGGCGGCAGCCAAGACTGCTCCCATTCCTCCTTCGATGTATTTTCACATTCATTAAATGAAGATTTGGGTGAAAAACCAACATGGTATTAAATCTAATCAGCGTGATTAGGGAAGACTTGTGGACACACAGCAGCGACATACGCATGGTAGTGAAGTTTGAAGCAGTCGTGCAGTCGAGCGGCAGTTTGCAAGGCCAACACTCATAGTAGGACAAATTTGTGACTTATACGAAAAGAAAAAGAAGGAAAAACAGATAGCAACCTAGGGTAAGGGGCGATTATGACAGAAAAATGGAAGATCATGGAATATGCAGAAATTTTCAAGACAGAAAAGGAGAAGTTTTCATATCACAAATATAAAACTGGATGACAGAAATTATTTGCAATGGGTGAGATTAATAGAGCTTGCGATTATGGCTAGAGGGCGATGGAAATACCTAACAAGTAAAGTTCCTACTCCTAGTGTTGATGACCCAACTTATCCAAGGTGGCATAGAGAAAATGCTTTGGTAAGTGCATGGTTAATCCAATTTATAACACCTACACTTGGCAGCACATTTATGTTTCTTGAATCAACATATGAAATATGAATGACAGTACATGATGCATATGCTCAAAGGAAAAATTGCAAAGAAGTACGAACTTTTAGAAAAGATTCGAAAATGTAGGCAAGGAGGAAGATCCATTATTGAATAATATGCAAAACTTAGAGGCCTTTGGGAGGGTTTGCAATTTTTCTCCGAGACAAAATATCAAATGTGCACTAAAGAAAGAAATGAGGAGTTTGAAGAACAGAAGGTTTTTGATTTATTACGGGGCATTTTTATCTCAATATGAGGCCACAAAAAACAATATTCTGAGTAGGGAAGAACTTCCTTCATTAAGTACTGTCTATTCTTTACTGTAGAGGGAGGAAGATATAAAAGAAATTTGGAAAAGGAAGGGAAATTCTGTACAAAAAATATAATATTTGTACGAATAAATCCTACGCATGGATATAGAAGAAGAAGAGGATCTAATGGCAGAGGTAGAGGTAGATCTCATCCCACATATGATTAGAAAGATAAACTAAAATGCACACATTGTGACAAATCAGGTTGTATAAGAGAAACTTGCTGGGACCTAGTGTGTTGACCCAATTTCAGTCAAAATAAAGCCTACTATAGTGATCATAATGAAAAGATACCACTTGAAGTGGGATTAAGGTCACTAGCAGAGACGAAGAAGAAGTTTGAGGAGCTTGAAAGTCAACTAGCACATTCATGGGCAACTTTATCCTTTATAGTTGCAGATTATGAAGCAACTATGGCCTACTCATTCCCTTTTATGCCAAAGGGTAACATATACTCTTCTAGCTCAAGGGTTTGGGTAATTGACTCAGGTGATATAAATCATATGGTAGGGATAAAAGAGTATTTTCATGATTATCAAATAATTCTGAAAACAAATGAAATCAAATTAGTTGATGGATCAAATATCCCTATAATGGGAAAAGAGAGTATTATTACAACTTTTGGAATACTTCATAATGTGTTATATGTGCTTAATCTTTCAATTGATTTGTTATCTATACATGCTCTAGCCAGAGATTTAAATTATATAGTAACCTTCGACTCCATCCATTGTGTATTTCAGGAATTGAAGATGGGGCAAATCTTTGGTTAGGGTAGCATGAGGAGAGGGCTCTACTTCTATGAGAAAACTAGAGGGACAAAAACAATCTACCTTCATGGCAACATTGTTTTGTGGCATCATAGACTAGGGCATTTGCCACCCAAGTCCTTATCAATCGTTTATTTGGCATGAACTTTATGTCATTTATTAATGATTGCACTCGTTTCACCTTAATATATTTGTTGAAATCTAAGAATGAGGTGTAAGACATATTTACTATCTTCCATAAATTTGTTGAGACTCAATTCAATGCAAATATTAAAAATCTCCACTCTTATAATGGAAGGGAGTATCTTGTCAGACTCCGAGTAGTTATTTACAACACCATGATATTATGCAGCAAACCACATGTCCATACCACTCCTCAACAAAATGGGGTAGCTAAGAGAAAAAATAGCAATTCTAGAGATTGCTCGAGCATTGCTTATTGAAGCAAATATTCCTAAATCTTTCTGGGGGAAGCTGTCTTGGCATCTATATTCTTAATAAATCTACCTAGCCAATATATTGCCCAGTAGATTGCTAAATAAGAAGTCTCCCTTTCAAATATTTTTACCTGGCCAAAGAATATTTTATGAAACACCTCATATATTTGGTTGTATCTCTTATGTTCACAATCATACCCATGATAGAGATAAACTTAATCCTCGTGCCATAAAGTGTATCTTTATTGGTTAGTCTTTGTCTCAAAAAGGGTATAAATATTATGACCCTAAAGCTCGAAAAACGTATGTTTCACTTGATGTCTCATTCTTTGAGTCCCAATCGTATTATGGTAATAATGAAGAAACACAATTTGAATATGTTAATATTGAGGAACGAGGAGTGCGGCCTATTGTTCCAAGTTATTCTCAAGAAGACTCATAAAGATACATAAGGAAGTAAAGTTGACTTATCAGACAAGGAGATTCAAGAGGAGTAATTGAAAGGTTTATCATCGTGGTACCATAAATATATTTTATCCCCGTTGAATAAATAACCATGCTCAAATGCTCCAATCCACCTTCAGATAGCTTGAGATCCATCCATGGAGGAGCTAGAGTTGCCAATTGCAATCATAAAAGGAAAGAGAACGTTGAATATCCTATCTATCAGTATGTCTCATACGAAGGTATGCGAATTACAAAAGGTTCATATTAAATGCTACTGTTGAATCTATACCTGAAAGTGTAGAAAAGTGATGGTGGATCCAAAATGGAGAGAAGCAATGAAAGATGAATTAACTGCTCTTAAAAAAATGACACATGGGAATTGGTGACACTACCACCTAATAGAAAATCAATTGGATGTAAATGAGTGTATACCATAAAATATTAGACAGATGGGAGCATTTAAAGATATAAGGCATGTTTGGTGCAAAAGGATACAATCAATATTATGGAATAGGCTACAGTGAAACTTTTGTACCAATGGTAAAACTAACTGCCATCTGTGTGATTATGAGTTTGGCACAGAGGATGGGATATATGGCAATTAGATGTTAAAAATGATTTTATTTAAGGCAACTGAAATGAAGAGATCTCAAGGACCTTGGAAAATTACATTACTTTATTGGTGTTGAAGTTTTGCAGTATAAGGCAAGTATTTTTCTTACCCAGAGAAAGTATACTCTTGATTTGTTAAAGGATACTAATATGGTTGAATGCAAGCTTAGTGAACTTCCAATAGAAGTTAATCATCAATTAAATTCACATGGATAAGAAATATTCAAGGACATTGGGGGGTATTAATGGTTAGTTGGTAAACTTATAGATTTAACTATTACACGTCCTGATATCTTGTATGTACATCAACCGTCAAAGTATCATATCGAAGTTGTATATAGAATTCTGAGATACCTAAAGTAACCTTAGGATATGAAATATTTTACTCCAAGGAAGGACATCTAAACATTGAAATATTTATAGATGCATGCTTGGCAGTATCTAAAGAAGATAGAAAGCCCACCTCATCATACATTACAAAAATAAGTAGAAATATAGTATCTTGAAAAAGCAAAAAACAGACAGTGGTTGCAATATCTAGTGCAAAAGTTGAGTCAAAACCATGACACAAAGGGATGTGTGAAGGTCTCTGATTGAAACTGTTATTAATAGAGATTACAATTTAGTGTGAACATCCTATTATCTTATTCAGTGACAACAAGGTATCTATTCAAATTGCTTAAAGTCTAGTTCAACATGAGAGGACAAAACATATAAAGATTGACTCATTTTATTCGAGAAAAAGTGAACACTGGAGAATTTCATTTAACATATGTGACATCATGTGATCAACCAATATATATATTAACTAAGGCATTACCTAAAGGAATCTTATAATCCATGTTTAGCAAGTTGAGAATTATGAGTATATTTCTCTCAACTTGAGGGGGAGTGTAGAAGATGTTTAGTAATATCAGATCCTGGATGTTGGATCCATTTCTTTTATTTTTTGGTCCAATTATTAAGTATACTTAAGTAAGGGTATATTAGTCCTTTAAGTTACAAGAGGTCTATAAGTATCTCGTTTTAGTTTAGGGTTTAGTGTGTGTGAGAAAAGCAACAACAGTCAGGAAGGCTATCGACACACAACGTGGGGTTGTGTGTGCGGTTCCAAGATAAAAGTTGTAATTCTCTGTTTTTTGTTATTTCTGCGTGTGAATAGAATTTATTTCAACAATTGCGAGGTCCTACCATGTGACAAATTTGGGGACACTTTCCTCAAAGAGGGGTTTCTAGCAAAATAGCCCAGGGGTCCAGTATAGTTCAACGTCGAAGGGTTACATTAAGTGCTAATATGAAATATGATCAAGCACAACGGCATTAAAGATCATTTTGGCGTAAGGCTTGGTTTTTGTTTCAGGTACACATACTTGCACACACACATATTTGTCATGTGTATGTAGATCTATTTATTCTTTTTTCAAGAGGAAGGAGTGTGTGTGTTGTTGGTCTTCCTTTCTTATTTGTCGAGAAAAAGCTACTACTCATGCTTGTGATGCATAGAACTTCTAAAATCTAGACAATCTGGTGTTGCCAAGTTAGGAATGAAGAGCAGCTGGGAAGGCGAACTGACGGCTGAGTCTCATGGAATTCAATATTAGGGTTATGAGGAGTAGCCTTGAACTTTTGAACTGAGCTGGAGTGTCTTGTTTTGCTTGAAAACATATCAGAACAGACATTGAATGAAGATAAAAAAATGAATTGACCAGTAGCAAATAGGAATCAAGTGAGTTACTGCATAAGAATCATAACACAATGCCAATCAATAAAATGCAACGTGAAAAAGATCTGGATAGTTAGGCATTGGGTATGAAACCAAGCAGCATGTGCTCTTCACGTTATCCCATGAAATTTTAAAAGCTTATGATTTAAAAGTCAAAATGTAAACTGGTATTACAGAAGATTAAGTCTTTGATTTTGAAACGACCAATGAGAAAGCCATCAAATGTTTAGCAGCCCCATCATGAAGTTGTTGAGGGACTCGGTTAGCATCTTTGGCAACTGGCGATGTCATTAATCTTTTTTGGAACAAATGTAGATGCCTCTACCCAGTCTTATTTAGAGAATCTTTAGAAGATTCTAATCCAATCCTCTGAAATTAAGATTTCAGGTCCAGCTGCAGGAGAGCCTACCAATTCCATGATTTGTTTTTTTTAAGTTTCGCCTGTGGCCATTGATTGATATACGTAGCCACCACCAATTAGCCAAAACTTTATCATTGTAGAGCCTTTAACTTACAGTTCTAAGACTAGCACGTTGTACTGCACAAAGAGGGTCCTCTAATCTGATTTAGAGATGGCTCTCCCTAGATTTGTTGGGCTACTTCATTGTAATTTATCTTTATGCTGTCTCCTCCCTAGCTTTATAATGGTTTCTACAGCAAAGTAGCTAATGTATAGGAGATGCGCATGGATGGAGGTAAATCTCAGTTGGTAAGTCCATGTTACTGAAAAGTATTGGGTAGTTCACTTGATCCCCTCTGACCAGATGTTTTGAGCTCTCTTCCGAAGTAGTGGCTTTCTAATCATAGTTGTCTTAGTGTTGAACAAGCTTCCATCCGCGGAAATTGATCTTGTTAAAAGGTCAGCTGCCCAATCGCCTTGGACAAGGAATTCTCTAAAAGAAATCAACCAGTGGTATGTGTGGACTTCAGAGTTGCATAAATAAGCAAAAATTCTGAGTGTACTTGTGCGAAAGATCAGCTTATTCTCTTTAAGATTGAACCCCAGAAATTATCATGCATCTTGATATAAATCTTGCAGAATATCTGTGTCATAGTAATGCTGTTGTATTTTTGTGGACAAACAGAGAGAGGATGACCCTTTTCAATTTTGAATCAAGTTATATGACTGCAAAAGAGAAATCTTTGATCAATTGTGATGAATTTTTGTATTGGACTGCACATGTTTAGAGTGAACATCTACATTGACTCTATTGTCTTTTAACATCTTGACATTACTTTATCTCTATGTCTTTAGTGCCACAGCCAGATAGCTTCTTTGAGGCCTGTCCAGTAAATCTCCCATCTATTTGTCACAGGCAAAACAAGTAGAATATGTGTTCTTATTTTCTCATTTGGGTTAAGAGTCTCATCATGGACTTTGCTATTCTATAAGCATCCTTTTTTCGCTGTACTTTGGAATGCTCAGGGTCTTCACTTTTTATATCTCCAATTGGACCATGGACTTGTTATGTTTGGATGTTCAGACATGCATAGCATGTAACTCATGGATCTTCATTCCTGATTCAAATTTCAACTCATACAGCTTTTGTGTCTGTTTTATTGTGGCTGTAACTTGTACCTGCTTCCTGAAATGTCCTAGGACGTTCATTTTCAGTCTAATGCTGCAAGAATCATTTTCCTTATGCCAGTTGATTTTTTTAATATAAATAGTTTCACTTACTTCTCTATTTCTTATTGTAGTTGTAAATGTGTAGTAATCGTGTGAAAATTTATTATTGCTTCCAAGTTATTCCGCTCATATTATGTGTTACATTCCAACTTTGGGTTGTAATCTTTCTATCTGCATTGGCTGCTCAGATGGTTTAGTTGATATAAGTAGAGCAATAGTGATGATGGATGCCTTGTCAAATTGTTGCATTATCATGTACCTTTTAATCCGCTTGTTATCATCACCTAACACATTCATATGAAGCGTAATGGTGATACAACTTTAATTTTGATATTTCCAAGGAATGAGGAATTGCTACCTTGAACATGGACATTTTCCAAGTTTGTTCCGTGATTCTTGATGCTACCATGTAGCACCACACAAGCCCGTGTGAGGAGAAATTGCTTCAGATTCTTGTTTTAATACTTAATTTGCTCCTTTTTCAAGTGCTTCATACTTTTCCTCTTTCATGTTAGTGATCAATGAGTTGTGGATATTCTTAGCTGGTCCATTCATGCATGTTCAGTTGAGAGTGATTCTATTCTTGGCTCTCTTCTTGTGCTAATATTATGATCTATTGGTACCCAAATCTTAAGATATTGCACATCTCTTGTGTAGGGTCATCAAGGTTGTGTGAATGCATTGTCATGGAATTCAAACGGCTCGCTTTTGATATCTGGATCAGATGATACACGGGTATCTTCCTTTCTTGTGAATTCTGGGACATTATAGTTTATGCATATTTCATTCACCTAATGCTGATTTATCATACATCTTATGTTTCAAACGCTTATTGATGTCGAGGGTTTTTCTGACAGAGTTTGGAAAAGCAATAAGCTAGTGCTATTTGTTCTTTGCTTTCTATTCTTAAGGAAAAGAGGTTCTCCGTATGTGCTTCAGGGGCTCACTTTTTGATGGATTGGACTAATATTATTTTGTTTTCTGAATAACGCTTCCATGTTCCTGAAAACAGTATTTCTTGATATGATCTTGATCGAGTTGTGTCTGATGTTCAATTTCTTGACAAAACCATCAGTTTTGGTAGGCTGCTGCGTTTATTTTTCATTATTTGTATTAAAATAATTGGTTTGGAAAAAGGTAGCTGGTTTTAGTTTGTGAATGAAATTCATGGTCGTAACATTTTACTATCATTATTGTTCAGGTTGGAACAAAAAATATAGGGAAAGTTTTTCCAGGTAGCGAGTTTCATGAAAGTCTCTGTTGTCACTTCTAGAAGAATGTTTTCACTAAGAAAATGAGCAAATGGGTTGTTTTAGGCTATTTCTTACGACCACCATTTACCTTGAGATTTCTTAGTCTACTTTATTCTAAAGTCATACAAACAGTTCAGTTCTCTTAATTTTTTTGAGAAGGATCGATGAATTCCTAGTGAATCCTGTCCTGGTGTTGGCAAATTTTCCAAGTGCGTTCTTGAGGATTCTCCATTTGACATTCTGTGAACCTTCCATTATTGTACTTGCTGGAAGTTTCTCTTCTCGAGTCATGACGGGTAGAACTACATCAAACATTCAAGGTTAACTTCAACCTTTTACATGCAAATTCTGGAAGAGTGTCTCTACTGACTTCAATGTAGATACTTCCACATATGGTTTAATTGACACAGGCGAAATCCATGCTCTTGGAAGGTATGCTCAGACTAGTATGTGCACACACACGTGTGTCTCTCTCTCTCTCTATCTATATTATATGTACACACATGCATGCACACACACATATATATATATGTGCATTTGTGTGCAATACATTTGTGATTCAGCTTTTCTATTTGTGTTGTCATGAAAGGATTATTGTCTAGTCCGCCATCTTCATGGTTGTGCAAGGGATTGACAGTTTACGCCCTTGAGGACTTACAGTTCAGCTTCATGCCATTTAGTTAATTGTAGCTTTGCGTGCTTTTGGTCTTCCATCAGGTCAACATTTGGAGCTATCCAAGTAAGGGTCTTGTTCACAGTATCGAGACTGGTCATTCTGCAAATATATTTTGCACGAAGTTTGTGCCTGAGACATCGGATGAGCTTGTAGTATCAGGTGCTGGAGATGCGGAGGTGATTTGCTGTTGTAATATCTGCCTTTCATTTCCGTGTGTGTGTGTGTTCATCTGCATGTGTTTGCATGAATCACAATATCAACTTTTCTAGATTGTACTTTCTACCAAAAGATCAAATCAAACATGCTAACCATGATGCAGTAGATAGTTTTTCACATTGGCATTCAATTACTATAAAACGAGAGCACCATAGGTAGGTCCAATAATAGAACCTTAATGTCCCACATTGTTGTAGATAGTGCCTCTGTGGATTTCTCAGTATGTGCCTCTGTGGATTTCTTTCCAGATGATGTTTCTCGGAAAATCTTCGTGAATTGTTCTATTCTTTTGAAGTATGTAGAAAAATGAGAAGTTTTACTACTATTTTCCTAATGAAAGATACCCCAAAGTAGCTTTTAATACCTAAGAGACAAAAGAAGTGTGTGCATGCAAACACAAACCATAGGCACTGTTGCACGTTTAAATACATTTGACATATTGAAATTTTACAAATCTCTTGCTTGTATCGGCTGATCCCATCCTGATATTTGCAAATAAGGTGACATAAGTTTAAAGTTAGTTGTTTTTCCCTCCTTTATGATGAAGATGACCGTGAACTACATGATGGACCTGCCTTTGATTTAAAATGATGGAAAAACTTTGATTAAAAGAGCACTCTTGTGGTCTTTGCTATCTAATCAAGCAAACCTGGATCCACGTACAAGGTTCAATCTAGTGAAAAAACTGACCCCATCGGATTCCAGGTTGATTGCATGTTCAATTTCTTATATATATTTTTACAATTTATATTTATACTTATATTTGTATATATAATATATATATATATATATATGTATGTACGCGTATCTCTCTATTTGTCTGTGTATATGTATATATACACAAAAATAAACACACATACAGAGTCTTTTGCAGATATAGAAGATTTACTGATCCCTTTTCAGGTTCGCCTGTTTCGTGTATCTCGCTTGAGTGGAACCATACCTGACACAAGCGCTTCTGAACCATCAGCACTATTTCGTTGTCACTCAAGGAGGGTGAAGAAGTTAGCTGTAAGATTGTGCCTCTTCATAGTTATTGATAGAATTTCCTGTTTGCTAGCTAATGTTTTTTGCTTTGAGTTTTTCTTGTTCTTCTATGATCTATAAAGTACTAAAAAAGTTTTGGCCCTTTATTCATGCTTAGTCAATCTTTAACGTTCAAGTAGACCATCTTTAGATTAATCATAGTAATATGGAGCACTTATATCGACTGTCATGTTAACTGATGTGCAAAATCGCTTGTTCACGATAGGCAGCAGATGTGTTCAATATTGATAGCCGTATTTATTCAATATCGGTAGGCTATGTATTTATTTTAGTGATCTCTTCATCAGGTTGAAGGTGGAAATCCTAATGTAGTATGGAGCGCTAGTGAAGATGGGACTTTGAGGCAACATGATTTCCGTGAGGGTGTTTCTTGTCCTCCAGCTGGATCTTCTCACCAGGAATGCCGGAATATTCTAGTACGTGAGCTGATGTGCCATCCATTGTTCTCTCTCTCTCTACACGCACGCACACACAGACAGGCACACATGGATGTATATGTCATCTAACAATTTTTGGAGTTATAATTGTGACAAAATGAAGTTTTGACTGCCTTCACATGGAAGGGATTTTCCTTTTCACTGTCACTTATGCTCTGAGCTTATATTTTAAAATTTATTCTTACAGATTCAAACAACTTGTTAAAATGGTATAAGGTCTTTCATTGATGATAATTCATGCATTGTTTTAAGTTCATTGACCATCTTTTATGTTTTCTTATAAATTCTGTATTATCTTTGTCTTTTTGTGGAAGCTTGATCTGCGCTCTGGGGAAAAGAGATCTTTGGCTGATAATCCCAGACATTGCTTAGGTTTAAAGTCTTGCGACATCAGTCCCACTCGTCCACATCAAATTCTTATTGGTGGAAGGTGATTTTGCAACCTTGAAATGAACTTGTTGTCTAAGCTTATAAAATTTTTCCTGCTTTATCTACTATGGACTTATCATTGCCTTTATTTGTGCAGTGATGCATTTGGGCGTCTGTATGATAGAAGGATGCTTCCACCCTTGAGTTCTTCTGAGAAACGGATGAAACCACCTCCTTGTGTGAATTATTTCTGTCCAATTCATCTTTCCGATCATGTTAGTTGTGAAACTATGATCTATTTTGAGTTTCAGACTACAGGATTTCCTTTTTTCCCCTAAATCTGTATTCTGTTTGAATTTCCGATTGCTATTTCCTTGATGCCTGTATTGTTATCCAAGGTATACCATAAGCCTTTCTATTTTATGATAATTCTTTACTTTGAATCCTGTTGCAGTTTGTGGACAAACAGCCTTGTTTCAATGTCACAAATCACCATATTCTCTTGTAACAATGAAGTTCCATCCTTCCAAAGCCAAACAGAAGAAAGGAAAGGAAGGAGAAAAAGTCTTCCCATTCTTTGCATAGACTCATACAATTTAAATTAGGACTAGCTAAATGCATAGTACTCTAAAATAATCTAATCCAGTATTTCTTTAAAGTTTCTTTTGTAGTAAATAGTTTCCTTTGCTGTGCATTTGAAATTAATACTTCTTAGTGTTGAAGGAAATATGGCCCGATGACTAAAGGGTTGAACCATATAACAGATTCTCATAAGCGGATTTTGATCTTCAGATCTCTCCCTAGATCAGTTAGACATGTCTACCATCTACTCTTCAGTAGGCAGAGTTAGCATACTATGTTTTTGGTGTTAAAATACGTTTTTCCTTATGTTAAAAATCCATAATTTAACCTTTTCCTTTTTATGTGGATAGAAATTTATCATCATAAGAGCTAAAATAAACAGGAATGAGTTAGATGAATAAAATCATGAAGGAAATTGCACATATAAAACTTTGACGAGAAAGGGAATGGGAAGATGATGGAGATTGATTTTGGAGAAAGAAGACATGGGCAACAAAGGATGAAGCTAAGTAGAAGTGACATGAAGACTAAGACTAAGAATGAAAAAGAAGCAGTGCTCTGCAACTAAATGAGACAAAATTAGAAATCTCCCATGGCATTGTGTAGGATCAATTATTTGCTGTACAACAACTCAATGCTTAATGACCCGTTTCATGAAAAGTGCATTTCAAATAGTTACCTGAGATTTCATGTGACCATGCCGGTCCTCGTGCTAGTATTCCAAGTAGGTTCCATGTGAGACTGCCTCTATCCAGGAGATTATTGTGAGTGGTGGCATAGGCAATATGTGAAGTGGGTTGTAGCTCCTTGTGAATACGCGAGAGAAAGCTGTATGCTGGACTCTTATACTATGTAGGTTTGACATTTTTTTGGGTATGAAACATCACAGTAATGGATTCTCAAACATTAAGGCTGCTAAGACTCCATTCCTTGTCATGAATTTTTACATAACGCATATGACAAAGATTAGCATAACAAATCTCCCACTGCATTAATGGGATCTAGATTGCATAGCTTAGGTAAACTGGTTAGTGATGGACAGTTGTTTCCATGACAATTCTTTAGTTGGGTACACTGTTTAAGTAGTAGCTTTTGGCTAAAAGAATTGAATTGCCTCCAAGAGGTGGAAGATGCACAAATTGATGCTGCGGTGGGGATTTGCCATGGACCTGACAATGCAGACTGTTCTAAAAAAGATGTAAATATTCATTGAATGCTGTTCTGGACCTACTGTAATTTAAAATGCGTGTTGTTTGGGGCCTATTATAGTTGAAACGTTTTTGATAAAACACATCATTTTCTATGCTTTTGACCTAAGGCACGACTATGAACTATCTGCACGGGGTTGATGCTTACATCCTTTGTTGAAACTGGAAACACTTCTTGTAACTTGCAGTGAGGATGTGCTATTCTTTTGATTGTTTGGATCCATAATCTCCTTGTATACTACATTTAGACTTCATTGTCAAAGTGACTATTACCATATTGATTCAAAATTTTTGTATGTTAAAAAGGCAAGATATTGGGTCGATGATGTAGTTGCACCTTATAGCAAATGCACCAGAGATGCATACCCCCATGATGCGATTTTTATTCAAACTACTTTTCCCTAGCCAACTAAAGCCAGTCTGAATCGATCCTGTGCCTTTTCCGTTTTGTAGTTGTTCTATAGAAATAGTTGCCTTTCACGGCCACAGTTTTGCTTGTCAGATGATAGAAGCACTGCAGTTTAAATAGCTTCTTTGTTTTGTTTGTGAAACCTGGTTCCTGATTAAAGTTGCGCTTCCCCCTTCTAGTGGCTGTTTTAAGTGGGTTTATTTCTTATAATGGTTTCAATCGGTTCTATTTGTTTCTTTTTTCCCAATTCAGGGGCGTCCAAGTTTGCACCTCACTCATGTCACTTTTAACCCAAACGGCGAAGAAATACTCCTTAGCTACAGTGGAGAACACGTTTACTTGATGGATGTTAATCCTGGTAATGTTGCTATCCATTTAGATGAATGAATGGTATTTTTTTATTGGTTGAATGGAATTAATTTGAAGATGATGGTTATTCTATGGGGTAATGACTTTTTTGACATTCCTCTTCCAGTTGATCCAAACCACTTAATATTCTCGTCATAGGATTATCCAACACTGGGGTGCTATGAATTGATAACTGTTCCCTCAACCTATGTCTGATCATTTTATTTTAGGCTACTATAACTGTTGTTTGGACCAGGCAATTAATCATACAAAACTATATAATCACTATCTAATGAGTTGTTTGCTTCAAGATTCTTGATTATTAGCTCTAGGAATGTTGATTCGTTGTCTCATGTATTATCCTTCCCAAGTATAGGGATCTAGATGCCTAAAGTAGCAATTTTGTGTTTTTTTGTTACTTCTGCTGAAGGCTGGTAACTATTTCTGGTAGTAGCTGCTAAGTAATGGTCTCTCTCTCTCCCACACACACATGAACATCCATGCACACACAATTGTGACACCATTCTGTGAGAGAAAGAACCAGGAAAGATTTGTTTTAAGTCTAAACCGATTTATCCTGAGCTGCTATCTTATCAAGGTTAATATTTCTCACAGGCGGTGATTGCAACATGAGATATAGAGCTTATGATGTTTCAAAACAAATGTTGTTGGATCCAGTGCACAGTGGGGAAGAGATGTGTCCTCCTCCAGCTCGGGTCATGCCTTGTAAGACCAGTAAGAGCTGGATAGATCCCGTTAGGGTAAGTTTTTGTAAAATTCTTAAAGATGCATATGCCATAAGTTGTTATTTCCGGAGGCCACTGCTATTCATGCTCTGTGTTTTTTAGGCACGTAAATGCAATCAATTACTTCAATATGCTAATAAATGCTTGGATGAAGAGTCAGATTTTCTTCATGCAATTGAGGCATGTTCTGAAGTGTTGGACGAAAGAGGTCCTAATGTTGGGGATACCCTGAGGCGTGACTGCTTCTGTACACGAGCAGCATTGCTTCTCAAGGTGCTCTCTCTCTCCCCCTCTCTCTCCGGTGCATTTTATTCTACATTGATGATGTGAATTTCAACTGCATTTCCTCTTACAGAGACAATGGAAAAATGATTCTTATATGGCAATAAGAGATTGCAAGAATGCACGGGGTATTAATCCTTCATCATTTAAGGCACACTATCACATGGCTGAAGCACTTATGCAGGTTAGTTCCATTATATCAGAATTCTTTTGGTACTTGTATCTGTTGCTATAGGATTTTAATGTTTTATTGCTAATCCTGCTGCTTCTTTATGCAGTTTTATCATGGTGATAAGCATCAAGTTCTTCTATTGAATGTGTCATTTTTACGTGTGTTTTGTCTACTTGCAGCTGGGAAGACATAAAGAGGCTTTGGACTTTGCAATTTATGCACAAGATTTGTCACCATCAAATTCTAAAGCTTCAGATTTGATACTTATCTTAAGAGAACACATTTCTGCAGGTTTTACTTTCTCAAATTAGTACCATTTTCAACTTCTAAATAAGATGTACCAGTTGGGTTTTGTATTAGCATTAGAGGCATTACTTTTATGTTCTATGTCAAAGGATAACATACATATGCGGAGTTCTCTTCTTGTCAGATTTTAATTTCATCTCGTGTGCTTGTAGTCCTGTCCTTTTTAATTTTCGTGGACTTGGTAACTTGTTTTTTTTTTGTGATCCTCATTCTTAGGAGAATTTATCCTTGTTGGATGAAATGTTCAAGTTCTCTTTGACCTTAGCATTTATCTCTAGCGCATTTAACTTCTGCAAGTTATACCACCTAGTTACCTTTTCTCTTTAGGCTAGACGTGTGAGGTAATTGTTGAAGGAAGAGCGTAGGAAATTGGGGAGAAGCTCACTTGGCTTAGCTTTCTTTTCCACGTATCTGACAAACATGATTGAAGCTCTTTCGGAGCAAGTTAGAGAAGCTTCACTTACGCTTTCTCACAGAATAAGTAGCTGAGACGGAAGGAGTTAGAAGTGAGGAAAGATGACCCTGTCACTCATCATATTAGTGGTTCCACACCAGCCTTTTGGGAAAGGAAACCTCCCATGGCGATGAAGAGGAAGTAAATGTAATATGGTGGAGAACCATGTTTTTTGGTTGGTATTTAAGTACCCCATCTCTATGTTGCACTGAACCATGGTTTTAGAGCCTGTTCAGGCAATTTGTTGTTACCTCATTTTGTGTGCGAGGCTAATGTGTGAGTTGTGGAAGTTAAGGACTGCACCGTCGACTCTCTTACATTGTTTGAAGTGTTCTTGGTGTTTCTTATTTAAAATTCATCCAAGAGAGTGTCACTCATCCTTGCCTCTTGTTTGAATCATGTGTATTTTTCACTGTGGAAGAAAAGATGGAGGTAAACAAGTTTATGGTTATCGGTTCTAATAATGAGTCGGGCCCAAAAATGTGGAAATTTATTTGTATGACAAGAACTTACCTTTATTGATGAGTTTTCTATGGAACATGAAGTGGGATTGCCTCTAGAGAGGTCACCCTTACACCAGCCACACACACTTCTGCGGCTGCACACTTTTTCTCTCTTATTCATTTAGGTTAGGGGTGTTCTAACTTGAATGACTAATCTACCATTATACTAACAAAACAATTAACAAGTTACTCTAAAAGACTAATAATAGGACAAGGGATCCGGAACTAATCCACCATTACTTCTCAACACTCTCCCTTAAGTTGGGAGGAAGATGTTGATAACGCCCAACTTGGTGAGGATATTCACAAGGTTGGATTTGTTGACAGCCTTGGTAAGAAAATGTGCACACTGTTCTTTAGACAATGTAAATCAGCTGAAATACTTTGTTGGCAACTTTCTCATGAATAAAGTGACAATCAATTTCAATGCGCTTTGTTCGCGTTTTATCCTTTCATGATATACTAGGTTAGAGGCAATTTGTATAACAGTTTTACTATTGCAGTAATGGGGAGCAACACTATCAATTTTTATACCCAACTCGGCCACGAGAGACTTTAACCAAAGACCTTCACACATTCTTTGTACAATTGCTCTAGCCACTACCACTTGTTTCTTACTTTTCAATGAAACAATATTACCCCCGATCATTGTGATGTATCCGAAAGTAGACTTTCTGTCATCACGTGAAACTGCCCAATTTGCATTTGAAAAAACTTCAATATTAAGGTGTCCTTCCCATGACCAAGAAAGCTTTTAAGATACTCGAGGATATAATATACGACCTGCATATGAGTTTTTGAGGGAGCATTGCATAAATATGTTTACCATTCCCACATCATAAGCAATACAAGGTCGAGTAACAGTAAGGTAAATTAACTTACCCACTAATCTTTGATATGTGCTCATATATTTGTAGTCCTCATCAACCTAGATGCAACTTTAAATTCGGTTCTATAGGAATTTCATTGTCTCTGCAGTGTATCATTTTTGTATCTTTGAGCATATCCATAGTATACTTTCTCTGCATTAGAAATACTCCTTTGTTTCCAAATCCTTGCAATCAAATAGTTGACATAACTTTTTCTTGAGTCTAACAATCTCTTCAACATCATCACTGATAATAATAATATCATCAACATATACTATCAAAAGAGAGATCTCCTTCCTTCTTTTAATGAATAAGGTATGGTCATTTATGCTTTTGTTACTAGTCTTGCCTTATAACGTTCTAATCTCCCGTCAACCTTGAATTTAACATTATATACCCATTTGCAGCCAACTGATTTTCTTTCTTTTGGTACAATTACAATCTCTCGTATTATTCTTTTCCAAGGCTTGTAACTCGCATTCCATGACTTCTTTCCACTTTGGATACTTAATGTTTTTTTCAATATCTCTAAGTATAGAGTGTATCTCTGCATTCTCCATAAATTTATGATATATTCCTGATGTGTTATGATAAGATTCAAATTGAGAAATTGGATATAAAATACAATTTCTTTTACTTTTTCTAACTGCAATGGGAAGATCGAGTTCATATTATCTTGACTGGCTTTGTGGCTGTATGTGTGAAGTAATTGGATCTAAAGTCGTGGAAGAATCATTGTTGCGGTGTTATCCGGTTATCGGATATGATACGGTACGCCAAAAAAAAAAATTCAATTTTTTTTTTCAAATTAAATTTTTTTTGTAGGTTTCTGGCCTCTTTTCGCCTCTCTTCACTTCCCTATGCTTGTAATTTGGGTTTAGAATTTTATTTATTGAATAAGAATAATTTATAAACAAATAAAAATTGTGACAAAATTATTTTCCTTTCTGTTGCCAACTTTTAGGTATATTTCTGCTAGCATTTTCTAATTTCATGAGATCGCAAACAATTAAAAACATTTGGTTGTCTCGGTTCATTGAGTGGGCATTTCACAACTTCACTATTTTAGGGTTCACCTTACGTGACTTCCATTGAGTTGAACATGATCAACGTGTGTGAGGCTTAACTTAGTCTGTGAAGTGAGAAATGAAGCTCAAGCATTAGTTAAAAAGCTAGTCGTAAGAGAAAAAGGGATATCATCAAGTAATAATGTCACATCACTGAGGTGTCATAGAGTTAATAATCAAAGAAATTGAGCTCATTGTTTTGCTCACATATGAAAATTAGCAAATATGACAAGTACATGTACAAAGATAGCAGTTTGTTAATTTTGATATATTAGATGAGTGGATTATGGAAGATAACGAAGAAAATGCGCTCCTAACCGAAGAAGACATTGCATGAATTAATTTGAAGTGCAACAACATCACGAAGGAGATCAAGATTTTCATTTTAAGGCAGAAGGTGATGAGAAACTTTGAATCTTTATCAAGTAGAAGATGAAGATTATTTAGTTAATAATCCTGATACAAATTTACAATATGTAAAATGTAAATGTATTTCATTTTTTGCTTCAAAATATGTAATTTTGGATGCAATTGTTCAATATTGAATGTTTAATCTGTGCTAAACTTTGCATTATATGAATTTAAAGCAATTATCAGATTTTTTGAGATTTTTTTCGGATTTTTACTATTTTTCTTGATTTTTTAAATAATTTTTGTATTATTTTAATATTAAAGTATGATACGATACGCCCGTATCGTGGAGCCCAGCGATATGCGATACAATACGCATCAGACAATACTGCATTGTTGTATTAGCTTCAGGGTTAGACATCACAATCTTCCTTTTTCCTCGGGTGTATATCCTTTTGTTTCCTTAGTAATTGTGCCCGTTCTACTATCGTCCGTGGACTTGTCTATTCCATCATTCATGAACTCACACTCTAGGTAGGTAGGATTGGGGTTTGTGTAGTTGAAATATTGGATGACTTCTCCTTGCAAGAAAAGGAGGGAGTTGATTCAAAGAAGGTGACATCTAGGAAGACATAAGTATTTCGATTAACTGGATCATAACATTTATATTCCTTTTTTTTTATGAGGAATATTCGATAAAAACACATTTGGTAGTTCATGGATCCAACTTATCCTTAAGATGATAATGTATGTGTATATAACAGAAACAACCAAATACTCGAGGTGGAATATGAAACATTTTGTTCATAGGATCTATGGCTTTATAGGGAGACTCTCCATTGAGAACAGAGTCTGGTATTCTGTTAATAAGATAAACCGAAGTTAGGACATCTCCCTAAATCCGATTAACTAGATTATAACATTTATATCCCCTTTTTTGATGAGGAATATCTTATAAAAATACATTTGGTAGTTCTTGGATCCAGCTTATCCTTAAGATTAGAATGCATGTGTACATAACAGACACAACCAAATACTCAAGGTGGAATATGAAACATTTTGTTCATAGAATCTATGGCTTTATAGGGAGACTATCCATTGAGAATAGAGTCTGTTATTCTTTTAATAAGATAAACCGAAGTTAGGACATCTCCCCAAAATTGTTTTGGAGCATTACATCCAATCCAATGAGTAAGGTCTTGACTACTTTGAGGATATATCTTTTTTCTTTCAGTCATACTGTTTTGTTGGGGAGTATAAGAACATGAGGTTTAATGAAGAATGCCATGTTTTTTGAGGTAATTCTGTAATTGACCATACATATATCCCCCATCCTTAGAAAGAAGAATTTTTAGAGAGGAAGAAAATTGAGTTTCAAGAAATTTGTGAACAATTAGGAATATATTAGAAACTTCATCTTTTAATTTTATTAGATAGATCAAGGTAAACCGAGTACAATCATCTATAAATGAAACAAAATACTTATAAACATGTAAAGAAACCAAATGAAACAAAATACTTATAACCATGTAAAGAAACCACATGACATGGACCCTAAACATCATAATGTAGTAACTCGAAAGGTTTAGACATTTTGGACTCACAAGAAGGAAAATTGACTCTGTGATGTTGGCTTTTTGGCATACATTACACTCAAGACCTACATTATTGGATTCACAAAACAAAGCTATAATGACTAGTTTTAGTTTTGATACGACGGACCCTAAACATCATAATGTAGTAACTCAAAAGGTTTAGACATTTTTGACTCTGGAAGGAAAATTGACTCTGTGATGTTGGCTTTTTGGCATACATCACACTCAAGACCTATATTATTGGATTTACAAAACAAAGCTGTAATGACTAGTTTGAGTTTTGATACTGGTAGGTGGCCCAAACGATTATGCCATATCTTGATTTTTTCTTTTGAATGGATGACAATCGAGTATGAAGTCGACGTGGTTGATGGCAGATCTTGAATGACATAGAGCCCTCTCTTCAAGCTCCCACGATCAAAGATCTTCTCCATTGTTAGATCCTGAAATACACAACTAGAAGAGGGGAAAGTCATTCAACGGTTAAGGTGTTTTGTCAAGGAGGTGACTGATAGTAAGTTCATTATGGTAAATTGAAGAACTTAGTCTTCGTATTTTCATTTCCAATCATATAAGAGCTAGAATCATTAGCCAACTTTATTGCTTTTTTGTTAAGGAGACTTCTATAATTGGATAGCAAGTGTTATTCCCAACCATATGATTAGTAGCTCCAGAATCAATAATCTATGCTTTAGAAGATGTAGATTTACTCATCGTCATAGAGGAAGAATGAACTACTGTAGTGGAGACTTGATCTTCGAATCTAGACTCAAACCCTTTAATGCGTTTTAGTAATTCTCATATTGAGTTCATTTTTGCACTTTCTGAAGGCTTTTCCATTGCATTAGTGTAATAAGACTTGTTTTTGAAGGTTTGTAGGTTTACCGATTAAGTCCCAACATCCTTCATTCGAAGGAAACCCGCGACCTCTATTGTGATTACCATAGCCTCTTCTATCTTTATTTGGTTGTCCTTGATTTCTTCAAGGAAAGCACTCTTATCTGGACTTGTAACATCCTCTTTCTCAATTCTTCTTCTGTCTTTCTCTTGAACAAGCAATGAGTACACAATACTTAATAATGAAGGTAATTCTTTTTTACCAAAAATATTAACTTTAATTGCTTCATAATCGGTTGACACTTCTCAAAGTAAATCTTGAAGCAATGAGTACATAATACTTAATGAAGGTAATTCTTCTCTGCTAAAAATATTAAGTTTAATTGCTTCATAATCAGTTGACACTTCTCAAAGTAAATCAAAACCCTTTTCTTTTCTGCTTCTTCATTTCGTTCTTTTGAAGATGCAATACACTTTACTCTTGTGAAGAACTAGATTTCATTCTAAAGGCCTCTAAGTTCTCCATAATACTCACTGATAGTGCGATTTGCTTATTTACATTTCCTGATTTTGTCTAGTATTTCGTATTCCTTTGCAACGTTCTCCTCAGAGTAGGCTTCAAAAACAACTTTCCAAATTTCAGCAGCTGATCTTAAATACATAAAGGTTTTCCTTATAGGGGGAGCCATCGATTAAAGTAGCCATAAAGTTACCAAGGCATCCTCTTTTTGCCATTTGAGGAAATTGAAATCACTTGCATCTCGTTGTTGTTCTCTAGTTAAATAATTCCTTATGCCTGTAGCAAGGATTGCTAGTTTGATAGATCTTGACCATTTTAACCTGGAATCGACTATCCACACTTCTATGGATCGAATCTCCACCAATTCAAGCCACAATCCAAGATAATCGCATGCAAAAATATCGATAAATCAATCCCGAAATTCACCTGTGTACAGGAGTGAAATCTGTTTCTACATATCTGCTTTCATCATCTTGTTCTTCACACTACCAGTGACGATTTCTTCACCAACGAGTCTACTCCACCACTAGCAATCAATAGCGGTGATTGACGACTAATAAGGCTCTGATACCATGTTATAAAGTTATAATTATTGATGAGTATTTGTCTGGAACATGAAGTGGGATTGCCTCTACAGAGGCCACCCTTACATCAGCCACACACACACTTCTGCGGTTGCACATTTTTGTCTTTTATTCATTTAGGTTTTCTTAATGACAACTTATATAGGGGTGTTCTAACTTGAATGATTAATCTACTCTTGTACTAACAAAATAATTAACAAGTTACACTAAAAGACTAATAATTGGACCAGGGATCCAAAACTAATCCACCATTACTTCTCAACAATGGGATTATATAAACGGAATGGAGAGGGCTTCTATTCTCAACATGATTGTACTTCAAGGTGAAGCTGAGACAAAACTATGAAACTAAGAATAGAAAAAGAAAAGGAATGAAAAGAGAAGAATAAAATAATTTTGTGGATTATATTGTATTGTGTTGATAATAAGGACAAAGATAGTCTTACCAACTTCAAAGTGGCACGAGAAGCTTGAGATATTTTAAGAGATTCATGTACAATAGGATATGGTACATAGATTCATCTTCAAGGAGTAGTTGATAAAGTAAGCAAGGAGACAAGAGTGTTTGTTATTATTATAGGGAGTTAGTGGGTTTACATAACCAATTTAAGGCCATTAGTTAGTGTTATTGTGATGTTGATGACACAAAAACGCCAAGCTAGAAAATTTCTCTTCTCATTTCTTAGAGGGCTCAACAGGAAAATTTGTGAACGAGAGATCTACTTTGATTCATCAGAATCCCATTCTCCAATGCTAAAGAGATCCTTGCCAACTTATTTATTGGTTGATGCATCTCTAACTTCTGTTTATTTGGTCAATGGAGTGCCTTTAAAAGTTCTGAATATTAAGTCGCTCGAGGAAAACCTTTTCAAAGTTTCCCCTAATCTTGAGCATGTTAGAGCTTTTGAATCTCAGTGCTTTTTTTGCATCAATTTATCACCTTAGTGATAGAATGTTTGGATATGGCATTGATAAAAAGGGTTTTCGATGTTATGATCCAAAGATTGATAAACTCTATGTTCTCAATGATGTAATGTTTATGGGAAAGGAATTTTATCATAAAGCCAGTGGAAAAGATCTTTCTTAGTACTCTTTTATGAATGATATTCTTGAGAAGATATTAGATAAAGATGAAAATTTTGAGTACATGATGTTGATGATAATGGACCCTTTCGGTTTTACAAACATTATGATTATTGTATAATACTTAGGAAGGAAAATGTGGAACCAAGTGTTGAACCAAGGGTAGGGCCAATGAAATTGGTACCTTTAATACAAGAAGAAGACCTTTGTCAAAGTTTATCTCCTATGAGAGTTTTCCCACAACAAAAAGCTCTATTGACTATTGTTTGTACCTAAGAAGAACTGGTGAGTCATGATGAAGCTAAAAAGTCCTCTTGACTTGCTGAAAGTACGGATGAAGAACTTGGTTCTCTCGGAAAGGCAAAGGGGTGGGAAATAGTGGTTAAACCTAAAGATAGAAAAGTCATAGGTTCTATATAAGTTTATAAGGTTAAGACCAAAAGTAATTGGGTCACTAGATAGGTTCAGTCTAGACTAGTCACCAAAAGGTTATGCACAACAATATGGAATTCACCATGAAGAGACCTTTGTGCATTATCTGCATGACTACAGTTAGGAATTATAACAGTTTTTCCAATTAGAAAGTGGGATAATTTTCAAATGGACGTAAAAATGCTTTTCTTAATGTGTGTCATGATGAGGAAATCCACTTGGAATCACCATTTAGGTATAAGGTTCCTAAAGGTAAGAGTTCTTTGTTTGAGGAAAGCCTTGTATCGCTTCAAACAGGCCCCAAAAAGCCTAGTTTGATAAATTCAGTCGATTTATGATTGATTATAGAAGCAATGCTTGTGATACTGTTCATAAGCAAAATAGATGCAAGAATTGTGATTTTGCTTTTATACATTTGATGATATGATTATAATAGGTAACAGAGGAGATGAGTAAGTGAAGGATATCCTCCACAGGACATTTTGAAATAAAAGACATGGGTTTTGTAAACTGCTTTTTGGATATTGAGGTAGCCTATAATGACAAGGATATCTTTTATCCATATGCAAAGTTTTCTAATGATGTGGTAAATAGGTTAGGACTCACTGGTGAATAAAGAGTGGGTACTCTAGAAATTCTCAACCAAAAGTTGAAGCTCATAGATGGTGAAGCTTTGGAGGATCCAACATCTTATAGATGAACTATAGGTATGTTAAATGCAATAGACTTGCTTGTTCGTCACTCTTGTTGTGTTCTTTGTGTGTGACATCCATATTCGGATGTTTTGAGATCTTGGAGCTTTGACAAATTACAACGTGGGCGATTTAACCTTCGATTATCAACAACTATTTACATGGTATCTGAGCCTCGTATTGAAGAATTCGAGCATATTAGGAAGCGTGCCAAGATTGTGAATTTTGTGAAATCATTTCAAATTTGAGGTAAGTCTAAAACTTTTGTTTTTGCATAAAATAGAAAGTAAAAATGAATCATTTAAATGCATTTTTGACCCAAAATGCTATCAAAGTTGGGTAAGGACTATTAAAACATATTTTTTATTAAATTTTTTTTGGGATTATATTGATGGTACGATCAAAGAACCGATTTTAGACATTGATGGTTTGGATGATGATCATATTATTAAAGCACATGAAAAATATAAGCAAGATCTAAAAACTTGGGAAAAGATGAATTCCAAAATAACTTTGATTATTTGTCAAGATGTAGATGAAAAACTTAGAAATAAAATTAGTGTTTTCGAAAGTGCTTTTGAAACTTGGGAATACTTAAAAAGCTTCACTCTCAAGCTGATTTTGTTTTTCAAATTAATTTAATAGAAATAATGATAATGCTTAAGCAAGAGAATTTAAGCATTAGAGACTATCATAATGAGTTTTTAGAATTATGAACTCAACTTAGAATTTTTGATAAATTCGAAAAACTTTAAAAATTAGATGAATTTCAAGAGTTTTTGGATAATCAATATTTCTTTTTGTTTATGCGTGGTTTAAGAGACGAATTTAAAAACATTAGATCAAACTTAATACATAGAAAACCTAGACCAAAAGGAGACTCGTATTTGGTCTTGTTAGAGAGGAAACAAAGGCTGAAAAATATCAATGTTGCAAAAGAAGTCATGCTTGCCGCCTCAAAACCAGGAGCTAATATGAAGATGTACAAGCCTCCGCATGTGAAAAACTTCGAAGGGACAAACAAGAAACCCACAGGACCATGGCCAACCAAAGACACCATATGTCACTATTGCAAGGAAAGTGGGCATATCAAAACCACTTGTCATCTTCTTCGAAAGAAATTTGGAAATGTGGGAGCCGTGGAAGATAAAGTAGGAGTCTTGCCTACCAACATCAAAGCATATATAGAGGAAATGTTTAAAGAAAAAACAAGCATCTCCGGAAACGCTCTCTCCACTTCTCAAGGTATGTCTTGGTTTTTATATTTGGATATTTCTTTCTATTATGACTCATTGTGATAAATTTTTAATTGAATCTCATGATATCTTTAGAAAGTATCTATTTACGGTCGATGGTACAAAACTTCAAATTAAAAAAGTGAGAAATTAAATAAAAAAATTAAATAAAAAATATAAGCTTTATACCTAAACTCAACTTAAACTTACTTTCGGTTGCTCAAATTTGTGATAGTGATTGTATAGTCATTTTCTCATCAAAGCATTGTGTGGTGCACAACGTTGCACGGGTACGCCAATTTGGGTATCGTACCCGTATTCGATATGTACGTACCCATACGCTGAATGATGTACCAGTATGTATGTCTGTATATCGGTACACGTACCTAGATTTGGGCACGCCATGGTGGCTGAGGTGTTCATCCCGGCGTAGTTGTGGTGGCTAAGTGGGGGGACGACGGTGGCTGAGGCGAGACGATGGTTAGGGCAGTCTGACGATGGCAGCCTGGAGCGGCGATTCAGGTGAGCTTCACAACAGAGAGAGAGGGAGGGAGAGAGAGAAAGAGAGAGATGGTTTCCCGACAGACAGAGAGAAAGAGAGAGAAATGGCACGATTCAGGTGAGCTCACCTGATATTAAGCTTTCACTACTTCATATCAGACACGGTGACAGAGGTGTTCATCCCGGCGGCAGCTGTGATGGCTAAGTGGGGGGAGGACGGTGGCTGAGGCGAGGCGATGGTTAGGGCAGTCCGACGGTGGCGAGGATGGCAGCCTGGAGCGGTGATGCAGGTGAACTTCACAACAGAGAGAGAGAAGGAGGGAGAGAAAGAAAGAGAGATGGTTTTCTGACAGACGGAGAGAAAGAGAGAGAAATGGCGTGATTCATGTGAGCTCACCTGATATCAAGCTTGCACTGCTTCATATCAGACACACTGACAGAGGTGTTCATCCCGATGGCAGTTGTGGTGGCTAAGTGGGGGGAGGACGGTGGCTGAGGCGAGGCGATGGTTAGGGCAATCTGATGGTGGCGAGGATGGCAGCATGGAGCGGCGATTCAGGTGAGCTTCACAACAGAGAGAGCGACGATTCAGGTTTCGCGACAGACAGAGAGAAAGAGAGAGAAATGGTTGCGTGGAGCGGAGAGAGAATCTCTTTGCGTCTGGTGAACACAGAGAGCGTGTACTTTAAAATATAGAATGTTCTGATTTGGTTCGGTGTGTATATCATATACAATATACATATATATTCGATCCGGTCTATATGTATATTTTGTATTTGAATCTAATCCGGGTTTTATATGTATTTTGTATTTGTATTTAATTTAGTTGGTGTTTGTATTTGGATCTGATTTGGTTTGTAATTATATATATATGCTTGAATATGTACTTTAAAATATAGAATGTTCTATATAATTGTGTATATATATATATATGTAATTTTTTTAATAATGCCGTATCCGTACCTTAGTTTTTAAAAAAATTGCGTACCCCGTACTCGTACCATATCGGGTACTGGTACTGTACTCGTATCCATGCAACATAGGTGGTGCATGATCACCTATCGAAGAAGGTGATTGGTCAAGGCCATAGAGAAAGTGGACTATACAAAATGGATTGTTTAGTTATGCCAAATTTTGAATCTTGTAATGTAGCCCAAGATACTACCCTTTGACATAAATGACTTGGACACTTGGATATACATAAATTATGTAATTTTCTTTTGTTGAAAATAATTGGGGAATAAAAGTTTGAATACAAACTTTATAACTCATTTGACACATAAACGACTTGGACACGTGCATCATCTTTCTTTTGGTGAAAGAAATTATGTACCAAGCAAAGCTTTTGAATTAATACATTATGATGTTTGGGGTCCTGCTTCTGATGTTTGGGGTCCTGCCTATATGTACATTATGTACCAAGCAAACCCTTCAACAAAATAGCTTGGCTGAGAGAAAACATAGACACATTGTACAAACATGTCGAACCATGTTAATTGCTAGCAATGCTCCTAAGTTTTTATAGGCAGAAGTTACTCTTACTGCTGTATATCTTATTAATAGAATGCCTTCATCTAAACTTTAAAATATTTGTCTATTTGAAAAACTATATAATCTTCCTTCTTATTATGAAATACTTAGAGTTTTTGGGTGCATATGCTTTGTTTATACGGATAAAAATGATAAATTGTCTCCTAGGGCTATTGAATGTGTATTTCTTGGTTATGGCATAGACAAAAAAGGTTATAGATGTTTTGATCCTGTTAATGATAAATTGTATGTTTCTAAGGATGATTTTTTTTTTTTTAGAATGATGCTTACTATAAGTCTAAATCTTTAGAAAGTTCTGAATCTTCTATATCTCAAGATTTCTTTGATCTAGAAGAAAACGATGATTGTGACCATGAAGCTCATCAAGATAAGAACGATGGTGTCCAAAATGAAATTGTTGATCCTCAACACCCATCATTGAACCCTTTCCATTACATTATACACGACGTCATAGAGAATCTGATAACATGTGTCTAGAACTTAGAGTTTCAAAACTTCCTCAACGTTTTGTTTTCTATGAACCTCAACGCAAAAAATTGATTGCAATTCTTTATCAAGTAAAAGAACCTAAGTTCTATCGTTAAGCTAAGGGTATTCCCGAATGGGAAGCTGCTATGAGTGATGAACTTAGAGTTTCAAAACCTCCTCAACGTTTTGTTTTTTATGAACCTCAACGTAAAAAATTGATTGCAATTCTTCATCAAGTAAAAGAACCTAAGTTCTATTATCAAGCTAAGGGTATTCTCGAATGAAAAGCTGCTATGAGTGATGAACTTAGAGCCCTAGACAAAGCTCAAACTTGGATCATTGTACCAATGCCTAAAAATAAGAAGCTTATTGGATGTCGATGGGTCTATAAATTAAAACTCATAACAATGGTAATATTGAAAGATATAAGGCTAGATTGGTAGTAAGGGTTATGCTCAAGAGCATGGAATTTACTATGATGAAATTTTTGTTCTTTTTTGCTAGAATGACTATTATTAGAATTCTAATCACCCTTAGTGCTATTCACAACTAGGATATATCAACTTGATGTTAAAAATGCCTTTTTGAATGGATATTTAACTGAAGACGTTTATATAACTCTTCCCGGATTTGATCTTTCCTGGGATCATGTTCTCAAACTGTAAAAGGCATTGTATGGTTTGAAATAAGCCCCTAAGGCTTGGTTTGATTGATTTGAAAAATTCATGCATCTGCATCACTTTATATCTTGCTATACTGACACTGTCTTGTTTATACGAAAGTCAAAAGCAGGTATTGTTATTTTACTTTTATATATGGATGATATGATCATCACTGGGAATGATGAAACAAGGATTGTAGAGGTTAAATCTAACCTTCATCAAGAATTTGATATGAAAATTTAGGTTTGCTTAGTTATTTTTTGAGTATTGAGATTGCTAGAAATACTCGAGGATATTTTATGTCTCAAACTAAATTTGCTAATGATGTAATTGAAAGATTTGGTATCACAAACAACAAGATAGTTGATTCTCCTGAAGTTCTCGGTACTAAGTTAAGATCTAATGATGGCAAAAAATTAGAAAACTCCACTCCCTAATGACAACTCATAGGTGCCCTTACCTATCTTACTATTACTCGTCCTGATATTTCTCATGTAGGACATGCAGCTAGTCAATTTCAGTAAGCACCCACCACTCTTATGAGAATTATTAGATATATGAAAAATACTACAAATAAAGGGGTCTTCTTAACTTCTTCCTCGTCTTTTGATTTATCTGTCTATACTGATGTTGATTGGGGTAGAGATGTCAAAAATAGATATTGTACCACTGATTTTTGTGTTTTTCTCGGTGAATCACTCATTTCTTGGAAATGTAAGAAGCAACAAAATGTGTCACTCTCATCTACCGAAGTAGAATACAGAGCCATGACTATTGTTGCTATCGAAATTTCTTGGGTTATGGCAATTCTGCGAGATATGGGCATTACTCCTCAACAATCAACCACTATGTACTGTGTCAACAAAAGCGCCATGTACATTGCCTCCAATAACACCTTTCATGAACGTACAAAGCATATTGAGATAAACTGCCATTTTGTTCATGAAGAGTGTCTACAAAAAAAGATCAATCTGTGTTATGTCATATCTGAGATGCACCTTGCTGACTTCTTCACCAAATCTCTCTCTGCTACTAGATTTCATTTCTTGTTGGACAAACTTTTGTAAGTTTGAGGAGGGTGTTAAATGTAACGGGCTATTAGGGCCCGTGTCTCTTGGGTTGGGATTGGCCCATGCCACTAGGGCCTGTGGCCAGCACAGCAACTAGCCGTCGTTGGAGGCCAGCTGCCTCCAACGGCTAACCCTTTTCTCTCTTCTCTCTTGACCATTTGTGCTGTAAATTCTCTCTTACTTGCTCTATAAGTAGAGCCATAATATTAATCAATAATATGCTGTCTTGCACAGCTTTTGTTTGCGGTTTGACTTACTTGTTCGTCACTCTTGTTGTGTTCTTTGTGTGTGACATCCATATTCGGATGTTTTGAGATCTTGGCGCTTTGACAAATTGCAACGTGGGCGATTCAACCTTCGATTATCAACAACTATTTACAAGGTACTTCTTACTATGACTTTTCTTGTAATCACTCGATCAGATATTGCTCCTATAGTGAACACGGTTGGCCAATTCCAGCTTGTACCAACTATTGTTCTCGTGAGTGCAGTGAGGATGATCATAAGATATATCAAGCATGCTATCAGCAAGGCAGTGTTTCTACCCTCGTCTTCAACTTTCAATTTAATTGCCTATACTGATGCAAATTGGAGTGTGGTGTCAATGACAGACATTGTGCCAAGGGATTTTTATGTTTTTCAAAATGTCATTTCATCTGCAAAGCGCGAACTATCAGGCTATGATAACAACTGCTATTAAAGCAATGTGGATAAGAGGGCTGCTTGAAAATCTGGAAGTTGTTATTCATATATAGCCAGTGATGATACATTTCATGAGAGGACTAAAGCACATCGATATGAATTGCCACTATGTTTGAGGAGAATATCTATAAGAGAACTTGTACCTGCAATATGTATCATCGAGTATCAACTAGTGGATGCTTTCATTAAGTCGATTTTGTCACCAACATTCAACTTTTTCTTAAGCATACTTTTGGAATTCTCCCTGAAAGTTTGAGGAAGAGTGTTAGCATGTATCTTAGTGTCATTTTTTTAGATTTTCTTTTCTTAGAATGTAAAATAGGATTAATGCACTTCACTTTTTCCTTTGTTTTTTATGATTCTATTTCCTTTAGGTTCAGCCTAAGACAACAAGAATGTGCCAGGGCTAGTAATGAAGCTGTTGCCTTCCGTTTGTTGACTCTATTATAACAAAAAAGCTGTATAAAAGGGCCAATACTCCTGTATCTTTTCTAATGCCTTTTGGTATCAGGGATTAATTCAAGACCGTCTTCACTGTTATAATGTTATCGTTGTGCAGGTGACTGTTTAAGTGGTCTGCTTTTGTTTACTTGTAAAAGACTGTTTTTAGTCCTTGTTCAAGACTTGATATGGCTGACTTCGACATCAAATTCATGGCACTTCATTACACGCTCCTTGTTTTTCTTAGTTACTTTCCATATCCTCTTTTCTTTCTCTCCACCCCTTCTCTCTCCTTCTTACCTTCAACCCTCAGTCGTGACTTCTCTCTTTCTCTCTCGTTGTGTTTTCTACTCTCTCCTCTCTCTTTTCTCTTTGTACTACAGTCCCTCTCTCTAATGTACCCCATCTCCCATTTGTCTCTTTCTTTCTCTATATTGTAACCTCTCTCTTCCTCTCCTTCTCTTGTCTGAAACAATTGTGGCTACGGGAAGGGCAACCACGAGGATGAGTTTGAAAACCCTAGCATGTTTTCATCTTTTGTCCTCTTTTTAAATTTCCCCTGTAAAATTTTGGAAGAAAATGCCCAGAAACAATTGGACATTGTTTGTTTTCTGATATTTTTGACAATGTTGCATTGACCACATCCAATGTGGTCAGCATTGACTATGCCACATTGGACATGGTATCCATGTCCATATCTGAGTTGTATCTGAGTCCTAGCCAGCACATTACTGTCCTGAAATGTCCATGTGACAATCTCATCTAATGTAAATGATATTGTTGTGAATGATGAGGAAAATGAAGAGTATTAGGGTTTTTCCATTAGATGCGTGAGCTTTGGGCATACCACTAGAAAATGTTAAAGGTTTTGCTAGAAATGATGTGCTTGGATATGATTATGATTGTTCTTGAACTATGCAATCTATTAAGTAGACGAAAGGGAAAGCTTCATCAAAAGGAGTGACTCTAACTAAGTTTGCTAATACGGTCTTCACATGCTGCATACTGCAATATTTCTGGTGGTCTTGTTGCTAGAAAAATTGCGGTGGGTTGTGCGGATAACTTTCATAAAATGGGAGGACTTTGTCTTTTGTAGGTTTCAGACACCACATGAGAACATAACTGCCATATCTATAGTGATTTATTTGAAATATATTCTTCAATCTGATGGTTGCATGGCAATCGCTTGATCACTTCACTATTGTCTGGAACTCTGCATTGAGTGAAATATAAAATGGAGAAAACAATGTACGGGATGTATGTTTTGTTAGAATTGCATGTGAAACAAACGTGTGTGCATCTATGTGTGTTGGGGGTATGAAGCTGATTTCTGCTGTTTATAATGTCATATGGATGATGCCAGCTTTTCCATGGTTTGCGTCCTATTTAGTAGTTTAGTTGCCCTTTACATTAATAGTTAGCTTGTTCTATGCAGCTGAAGCTGAAAAAAGTAACAAAGAGTCTGAGAAGTTGAAGCCTGAAGAGACAAGGGTTAGGTCTTTAAGTGATTTAATTTGTCGTGCAGGAGTTGATAATAGTGATGCATCACAAGATGCAGCAAGTTTTGAGAGAGATGATTCTGATTATGATGATGAAATGGAACTTGACTTTGAGACATCTATTTCTGGTGCTGAGAGTCGTGACATTGAATCTGGCATTCTACGTGGAAGCTTAAACCTCAGATTTCATCGAAAAGGTGACTCAGCAAAAAGTAGCTGTTCTGCAAATGGCTCTTGTTGTTCTCCATCATCTTCACAAAGTGGACGCAGATTCACGGTATCATTTTGCAGATTTTGATTCTTTTCTTGAGACTTGTTTGGAAGCAAAAGTGGCCTTTCTCGGAGACTTGGTTAGTTAAACTTGAACATGCATTTTCTTAGAAGCTCGCATAGGTTTGGAATTTGGATAATATTTCTCGATATGCATATATGATAATGGTGGGTTAGAGTTTCTTTTCTTTACAAACTGCAAAGTTCACTGAACAAGTAGGCATGGCTCCTGGCTGATGGGTCTATTCATGAAACCTTCAGTGAAGGAACGCAGGAGTTCCGTACCCAGGGGTGTGCATCTGGTAAGGGTCTGCCTAACCTTATCTTGTCAATAGAAAAACAAAACAAAGCAAAAAGAGTAGTTGTGGGACAATGCCAATTCCCAAAGGAGTGGCGCTTTAAACCACCCAAGGTTGGAGATGCCTAGTTTTGAAGATCAGTCAATTCCTGAGTTCTATGTTGAATCAAGGCATCTTTAAGCAGCACTGTTCAAGCTCTGCTGAAGCTTGATGCAAGCTCAAACATTTGTTTATTTATGAGAGCTTGAGCTTGTCAGAATCTGATCAAGGTCTAGTTATGCGCACCCCTACCTCCCAGCCTCAACCTTGTATCGGGAATGAACATCCTAGGTATATATAGGGCTATTGGCATCCTTCCAGTTCTGGTACTCACTAGTTGCCTTTAGCCAGACTAATCAGTTCATGTAAATGGTTCCTGAGCTGCTTGGTTGTCTTGATAGATCTCATTTCATAATTTCGTTTCTAGAAGGTAAATAACATTTTTATTTTTGAGAATTTTGTTGTACTTCAACCTTCGTTCTCTAATTCTTGTAGCCAGAGGTTGCCATTGATATGAAACGGAGATATGTTGGGCATTGCAATGTTGGAACAGATATAAAGCAGGCCAGCTTTCTCGGCCAAAAAGGTGCCTATTTTAGTTGGTTTGTTTCCATGATAATCAAGGTGCTGATGTACACCATATCAACCACTTTTCTTTATTGTGTGCTTAGTGACATGCAAACAGGAACCCTATCTTAGGGTCTGTGTATGTATACCTGTATTCAGATCTTTCTAATGTTCTCTATCATGAGAGAGAGAGAGGGAGAGAGAAACCTTCCTCTTACTATCATTCATGTATGTGGGCATGTACATGCAGACCTTTCTTACTCTTTCATTTTATGAGTGTGGTCGTGCATATATACTTATTTGCTGCCCCATAGTTTCATACTTTTCCATGCCACACAGGACGGCAGCAAAGTTGTTTATTTGAACTTCCAATTTCTTTATTTTTTGCAGTCACTACTAAACTGTGATGGCCATTGGATATGGCAAAAAAGTCTCGGGCTTGACTTTTTTTTACTGTTAATTTATTTGATTTCATTTGTGCTACATGAGTGCGATCTATGTATTTAATAGCATTTTAGTGGACCAAAAAATGCTATAGCGTGTAAGGCTTGGCAGGCGACCTGCCTAGCTGCAATTAGCAGCCCAAACACCGCTATAGCTGTCTTGGATCAACCCGACCCAAACTTAATATAAGTCTCTCCCGTGCGTGCCCCTCCCTCTCTCCCGTGTGTGCCCCTCTCTCTCGCTTCTGCTCCTGCTCTCTCTACCAATGGCCACCACCATCTCCTCCGCCCTCTAGCTTCCTTTGTCTCCTGCCTTCCTCCGATGCTGGTATTCTCTCTTTCTCTCTTCTCTCTCCCCCTTTCTCTCCTCTCTCTCTCTCTTCTCTCTCTCTCTCTCTTTCTCTCCTCTCTCTCTTTCTCCCTCCGATGAGCGACTATGCTCCTAACCATTTTCTCTTTCTCCCTTCCTCTCTTCTCTCTTTGGTGAGCGACTATCGTTCTAATCATCACTTCTCTCTCTCTTTCTTTCTATGGTGAGCGATTGTAGTTGTGATCATCGACTTTTCACTCTCTCTTTCTCTCTATGGTGGGTGACTATGCCCCTGATCATTGACTTTCTCCGAGTTTTTTGCTTTCTCTCTCTCCCCACTTGTCGTCGCCTTCTTTGCTTTCTCTCTCTTTCTATGTTCTTCGAGTTCTCTCTTCATCAAGTTATTTCATACTTATCTCTTGATTTATTTTTTCTACTTTTTTATAGTTTATTTATTCTGATTTTTATTATAGTGAGTATAAAATCAACTAGTGTTGCCACTTGTTATTCAAGTGGCAATGACAGTTGTAGTAATGGCACCGGCACTAGTAGTACAATTGGTATTCAGTTTTCTAATGCGGCATACAACTATAAGCCTCTAGCTTTTAAGGATACTGGATGAAATTGGAGTTTGACAAAATCTAGGACGGATAATATGTCAGTTTTTTGTATGTTATGTGACCATATTTCTATTAGTGGATTAACGAGATACGATGACCATTTAATAGGAAGGTGCAAAAATGTGGCATCTTGCAAGAATGCAATAAAAGAAATAAAGATAATGATTTACGATTATGTGTATAGTACAACAAATAAGAAGGCCGAAAAGATTTCATTTTCATACAGAGGAGAAGCTTCTAGTATGGAAGCAAACATAGGGGGACGACCACCTCTTTCGAAGGAGCCCATGGATTCATTTGAAAATCGACATAATAAAGAAGAAAGATAATGAATATATATATATATATCCATTAGTTGGTGAATGTATCAAAATAGAATTCCTTTTAATGTTGTTAGATCTCTAAGTGATGATTAATGATATAGGGCAATTTGGTACTGGAGTTTGTTGAAGAATATGAGTTTAGAGTCAGTTTTAGTAAATTTGATGTTTTTAGGTATTATTGTAATTGTTCGAAGTCATAAGGGTATTTTGGTAATTTTCTGTACTAGGGGTATTTTGGTTATTTTATGTTTTACGGCTCCTTATATAAGCGCTGATAGGTTGTATTAGGGTTTAAGTTACTGAGATTAAGAAAGAAAGAGAAAGAAGGGGGCGGCCTCCATTGGAGGTCCGCCCCCTCCTCCGATCTCCATTGTTACTCTTCCTTTTTTATTAATATATTTTATTGTTTATTATCTGCTGCATTTCTCTATAATTACAACATGGTTCAGAGCCTACAATGTGCTTTTTTTTAGATTATTAGTTGGTGGCGAGGATTGAGATTCTGCTGTAATAGAGGAGGAATTGGAAATCTTGTCTTTTACGGAGTCCACTGAAAGCTGCAAGCAGGCTGACCAGGAAGATGTCAATGAGAATGAGAGGGCATGCCTTGGATGAAGGTCATAATGGGCATGAAGCAGATTATCTAGGAAATGAAGAAGAGAAGTTTGAAATGATGAAAAAGAAATCTGTAGAGGTCTGGCTCTTGAGGGCTGGGCAATACTTGCATAGACTTGAACGTGCACATTTTTGAGGGAGTCACCAGTCTTTCATTCTCTCGAGATGGAAGCCAGATTCTTAGCGCTTCTTTTGATAGTACTGCCAGAATCCATGGTCTCAAATCTAGGAAGCTGTTGAAGGAATTTCGAGGCCAAACATCTTATGTGAATGATGCTATCTTTAGCAGTGACGACAACCGTGTTATTACAGCTTCCACTGATTGTACAATTAAAGTTTGGGATATGAAGACTCCTGATTGTTTGCAAACATTCAAATGGTGGCACGTCATACACCAGTGCCTCTTCTAGAAGCTCTTCTTAAATGGAGAGAAAGTGAATCTCCAAAAGGTAAAACTGATGCTTCCATTGTCCAGCGAAAGCTAGCAGTAGAAAGCATATTTTGCTCTGCATTTATTCGTGTTGTGGAGTGCTGCCCGCAGGAAGGACTAACAGAGAAACTTTGGTGTGGACTTGAAAATTTTGTCTTTGATTGGCTTATTAATCCGGACAGGCTTGTAAGCCAGAACGACTATCCTTCACTGGTTGATCTCAGCTTTATCACGAATCAGGTTAGGGGCCAACCTGTATCTAGGTGAACTATTCCTCTTTTGAAGCCTTATGGGGTTAGCATTTACTCAAAATTTGAATTACAATTTCTGGGAAGTTGTGATATAGCTAAAACGAAGGAGGACCTTTGATTCAGGAGACAAAAGGGATGACAACTTTCAGTTAAAAGATGTGATGTAGTGATTTTTTTTCGTTTTCTGTGAGAATTTGAAGTGAGAAGGATGAAGTCTGGGAGTGCTGCTAAGTTGGTAGTAGATGCATTTCTTCAAAGGTTTCTGCCTCTTGCTAGGAGGTGCATTGATACAGGTCAGGCGTAGGATGGACAATACCTCCGACCAGGTTACCAAAAATGATGGTGTTCCAGATTTTTTTTTGGAAGAAAGGTTACACAAAATTATGGAAAAAAAAATTGAAAGGTAATTTCAAAATTTTTGAACAATCAAATGCTGGAAAAGTAAAGTTTCAAATTACTTGCCTGTTTTTGTGGGAAAGTAGTTACGAAAACTTCATTTTCTGATTGGATGAGAAAGTAAACCAGTAAGTCTTATCCCCACGTTTTTTGGGAAAGGAAAATGGTAACTGCTATCCTAACTGCTATCCATTATTCACGTAAATAAAGTAGTTAATGCAGATAAAGGAAATACAGGTATTTTGCCAGCACAGCATAAGGTGACGATGCAAGATGGTACTGTAGATATCAAAGGAGAACCTGCTGTCAGAAGTAAATCAGGAAAGTGGAAAACTTGCCCCTTCATATTCGGAAATGTTTATTCTATGAAAAAGTTAAAGAAATCAGAGATGCTTCGCAGAGGCCAGGTGGAACATGTCAAAGCAGAAAGGAACCTTCTAGCAGAGGTTGATAGTCCTTGTATTGTGAAGCTTTATTGTTCATTCCAGGATGATGAGTTCTTATACCTGATCATGGAATATCTTCCTGGTGGTGACATGATGAGATTGCTTATGCGCAAAGATATACTGACAGAGGATGAGTCTAGATTTTATGTGGTGAAACAATCCTGGCTATTGAGTCAATCCATAAGCATAATTACATACACAGGGACATCAAACCGGACAATCTATTGCTTGATAGATACGGACACCGAAGGCTTTCAGATTTTGGCTTATGTAAACCATTGGATTGTAGCAGCTTACCCAACCTTAGTGAGAACGATTCAACAGCTGGAAGAAATCCAAAGTCCTCTTCAGAGACTGATTGGAACTCAAACAGTTCTCCAGCACCTAAGCGGACACAACAGGAGCAACTTTTATGGCACGGAGTGTGACTGGTGGTCGCTTGGTGCTATCATGTATGAAATGCTTGTTGCTTATCCACCATTTTATTCTGATGAACCAATGGCTACTTGTAGAAAGATTGTGAATTGGAGGACTCATTTGAGATTCCCTGAGGAAGCAAAGCTGTCTCCTGAAGCTAAGGATCTCATCAGTAAATTGCTCTGCAATGTTGAACAACGACTGGGTACAAAGGGTGGTGCCAATGAGTTAATGGCTCATCCATGGTTCAATGGTGTCCAGTGGGACAAATTGTATCAGATGGAAGCAGCATTCACACCAGAGGTCAATGATGAGTTAGACACTCAGAATTTTGAGAAGTTTGAAGAGTCTGGGGCAGCTACACAGTCCTCGTCAAAGTCAGGCCCATGGAGGAAGATGCTTTCATCAAAAGATGTGAATTTTGTGGGATATACGTATAAAAATTTTGATATTGTGAACGATCAATGTGTTTCTGGAATAGTGGATCTGAAGAAAAAAAAAGGCAAGCCAAAGAGGCCGTCAATCAAGACATTGTTTGACGCTGAAACCAGTCCCAGTCAACCTGTCCAAGGGAGCTTCCTCAACATGTTGCCTACCCAGATGTAAGTCTCTGAAAGTCCCGAGAGTTCACCTCCACCCAACTTACGATCTCTTCACTCGATCCTCAGTCTCTCCGGAGCTTCCTCAACATGTTGCCTACCCAGATGGAAGTCTCTGCCAAATTTTTGCATGAAAGAGTTTTGGAGGTGGCTCCGGTGTATTTGGGCCTACATAAAGTTTAACTCTGGTTCAAGCCGTTTTGGTAACTTCGATGGCTTTGATGATTCACAGATGCAGAAGGAGATGAAAATGATTCCTTATAAGATAGTTAAAGCGCCTAATGGTGATGCATGGGTTGAAGCAAACGGGCAGCAATACTCTCCCAGTCAAATTGGAGCCTTTGTTCTAACAAAAACAAAAAAAAAACTACAGAATCGTACCTTGGAAAATCTGTTAGCAAAGCATGATGTCTCTGAGGGAATTTGAAAAAAAACATAAGCCAGCTATCAGGTTCCAGACAAAGGATGCACAACAAGTGTTTGATGAAATGTTTAAAAAAAGGAGGTTTACCTACACGTAAGTGTTCGATGAAATGCTGAAGAAGAGATGATTAACATGAACATCAAGTGTTTGATGAAATGTTTAAGAGAGCATTAGTACATGATGATTGTCTTCATTGGAAAAACAAAATGAAGAAAGTTTACAGAAAAGAGATGTATGTTGAAGATTGCAGTTATAAGGACTGAAGAAATGTTTTTTTATATGCAGTCAAAGATGCTGCTTGAGATAATTAGCCAGGAAGGCTAAGTTTATATTGCAGCCAGAGATGCTGCTTGAGATGATCAGTTAGGAAGGCTGAGTTGATATTGCAGCCATAAATGCTGCTTGAGATGATCAGCCAAGAAGGTTGAGTTTATGTTGCAGCCAGTCAGGAAGGTTGAGTTGATGTTGCAGCCATAAATGCTGCTTGAGATGATCAGTTAAGAAGGTTGAGTTTATGTTGCAGCCAGCCAAGAAGGCTGAGTTGATGTTGCAGCCAGAGATGTTGCTTAAGATATCAACCAAGAAGGCTGAGTTGATGTTGCAGTCAAAGATGCTGCTTGAGATGATCAGCCAGGATGGCTGAGTTGATGGTGCAGCCAGAGATGCTGCTTGAGATGATCAGCCAGGATGGCTGATGTTGCTTGAGATGATTAGCCAAGAAGGCTCAGTTGATATTGCAGCCAGAGATACTGCTAGAGATGATCAGCCAGGAAGGTTGGGTTAAAGATGTTGCAGTCAAAGAAGCTGCTGAAGATTAGATAAGTCATAAAGACAGATGAAGAACGTTGTAGAGAGATGAAGAATTTTTGGCAAGTTTGGAGTTCGAAGTATTCACTCCCAACTTGAGGGGGAGTGTTGAAGAATATGAGTTTAGAGTCAGTTTTAGTAAATTTGATGTTTTTAGCTATTATTGTAATTGTTCGAAGTTGTAAGGGAATTTTGGTAATTTTTTGTACTAGGGGTATTTTGGTCATTTTACGTTTTACAGCTCCTTATATAAGGGCTGATAGGTTGTATTAGGGTTTAAGTTGCTGAGATTAAGAAAGAGAGAGAAAGAGGGGGAGTGGACTCCATTGGAGGTCCGCCCTCTCCTCTCTCTTCATTGTTACCCTTTTTTTATTAATATATTTTATTGTTTATTATCCACTGCGTTTCTCTGTAATTACAACAGAGTGAAGGTTGCATCATACCATATGGGAGAAGGAGGTGGGAAGAGTAAAAGAGTTTACAAATGGATTAAAAAAGCATTGGGCTACATATGAATGTTCTTTTATGTCAGATGGATGGACTGATAGAAAACGGAGAACATTAATAAATTTTTTAGTGCATTGTTCTCAAGGTACAATGATTTTTAAGTCCATTGATGCATCAAATAAAGTGAAGGATGCAAATAAATTATATATATATATTATTAAAAGAAATAATCTTAAAAGTTGAAGAGAGAAATGTTTTGCAAGAGGTGGTCATAGATAATGCAACAAATTATGTTGCAGCTGGTAGAATGTTTATGGACAACTTGTGACAGTCAAAAGAAGCTCTAAGGTATATGTTTATTTATAAACAATGAGAAAAATGTCCTTTATCAAATAGCATTGAAGGGAAGCAATCTAAGGCAATAATTTTGTAACTTAGATTTTAGAAGGGCATTAGTTTTTTACTTAGATATATGGGTCCCTTTGTAGATGTTTTACGTATGGTGGACAGTGATGAAAAACAACCATGAGCTATATCTATGAGAAGATGGATCGTGTAAAGGAGCAAATAAAGGTACATAAATATTTCAAAGTTATGTGTTGTTAATCTTTACACTTTTACTTACTTGAATTAGTTATGTGTTCTTAATCTTTTAATAATATTTATGTTGTGTTATAGGTTAACTTAAAGAACAAAGAAGAGCAATATTCTTTTATTTGGGAGATCATAAACAAAAGATGAAATAAGCAAATGCATAAGCCATTACATGCTGATTCATTATATATGAACCCATAGTTGTATTATGATTATTATGGGATAAAATCTAATGCTGAGATTAAAGGTGGTTTGTTTCAAGTTATAGTTATACTTGTTTGAAATAAGGAAGAACAACAACAAATCATTCAACAACTTATGAGTTATCGAAGTGCCTCGAGTGGTTTTGGACTAGAATTAGCTATAAGTTCGAGATAAGCATATCTACAACTACAACTACAACTAAGCCTTTTCCCATACTAGACGGGGTCGGCTACATGGATTCTTTGTTTCCACAGATCCCTATCATGTGTCATGTTAGCAGTTAACTCACAATAAGCTAGATAATTCTTTATTGTTTCTTTCCAACACTTTTGTGGTCGTCCTCTAGCTCTTTTAATACTTTCCAAATTTCTTCTTTTGATCTTCTTTTTAAATGCCCAAACCATCTTAAACGATATTCTCTCATTTTATCCTCTATCGGTGTCACTCATAATTTGTTTCTAATAACCTCATTATGTATACAATCTTTTCTTGTATGACCACTCATCCATCTCAACATCTTCATTTCTATCACAAACATCTTTTGTACATGTTGATGATTAACTGCCCAACACTCATAACCATAAAATATGGCAGGCCTAATTGCTGCTCTATAATATTTACCTTTTAACTTTAATGGTATCTTCTTATCACAAAGAATACCTGAGGCTCCTCTCTATTTTAACCAACCAGCATTAATTCTATGCGTTACATCTCCATGAATTCTTCCATCATTCTGAAAAATTGACCCTAGGTATTTAAAACTTTCCTTTGGGGGGATGCAATGTGTGCCAATTTTAATTTCTATGTCCTCTGAGGTAACCAAATGATCAAACTTACATTCCATATATTCTGTCTTTGTTCTACTAAGTCGGAGGCCTTTGCTTTCTAATGTGTCTCTCCATAGTTCCAATTTTCTATTAACTTTTTCCTTAGACTTTTGCACTAATACAATGTCATCTGCAAATAATATACACCAAGATACTTCATCTTGAATATGTTTTGTTAACTCATCAATCACCATTATAAATAAGTATGAACTTAAAGTTGATCCTTGATGTAACCCAATATTAACTTCAAAGAAGTCTGTCATTCCTTCATGAGTCCTTACACATGTTTTTTCACCATCATACATGTCTCTTATAAGGTTAATGTATGTCAATGGGATACCTCTTTTTTCTAAAGTTCTTCAAAGAACCTCCCTCGGTACTCTATCATAAGCTTTTTCTAGATAAATAAATATCATGTGAAGGTCTTTCTTTGTTGCTCTAAAATGTTCCATAAGACGTCTCGAGAAAAGCACATGCACCAGGTAATTAATTCAAGCAACTTTACTTTATTTTATTATTAAGATATGATTTAGGGTTTTTGAATTTGATTAATTTATTTCTTATACATGTTTTTTTGGCATAGCTAAATGGTAGATGACCTTTGGCTATAGAGGTCCTAAATTGCAAAATTTTGTTATACGAGTTTTAAGATTTACTTGTAGTGCCACCCCATGTGAACTCAATTGAAGTACTTTCAAAATGGTTAGAATTATACTTTATTATTTACAATGTAATAAAATTAAAGCTTTTTATTAAATTAACGACTTATCAAAATTCTTTCTCTTATCATAGATTCATTCGAAGAAGCGGAATAAATTATTGCATCAAAAGCTTAATGCTTTAGCTTTTGTGTAATATAATGAAAAACTAAGAAGAAGGTACTAAGAGAGAAAAGCTAACAGAACGAATTTCGACCCCATCATGTTGAAGATGATGAATATCCTACTGATGATAAGTTCGTTGGTGGCGATGATTCACTTACATGGTGAAATATTGATATGGCATCCGAAGCATCAAGAAGAGGAAAGTGTATATACAAGATCAAGGACACGAAAGCGACAAAGAAGACAAAGCGAGGTAAATGATAAGATGCATATGGAAGATCAAAAAGAAGAATTTAATTTTGAAGAAACCGATGAGGAAGAGGAAGAGGAACTGTATTCGTCTGAAAATGAATCAACATGATTAGTTTCTTATAGAATAGTTTTTTGGTTTATCTTAAACAATTAAGTGAATATTATAATCACACTTCAATCTTGATGAATGCTATGTTTTGAACTTGTTATTTGTTAAGTTGTTAGTTGTTATATAGGAGAGTATATTGCTAGCGGGAGTGATGATGGAAGATGGTTCATTTGGGAGAAAAGGACTGGGAGGCTTATTAAAATGCTGGCTGGTGATGAAAATGGTAGCAAGTCCTGAACTTCTTCATTTTACCTCAGTAGTTTATTATCATAATTATGAATGCACGTTTTATATCTGATCTTTTCTCTTTTAGTTGTTAACTGTGTGCAGTGTCATCCGTTTGACTGTGCAATTGCAACCAGCGGAATAGATAACACTATCAAAGTAAGTAAATGTAACTTTATTGTCAAGGTTGTCTAGCAGCAAAACAAATTTTCGATTTTCTACTCTTGGACTTGTCTCTCTAGTTGTGGACACCTCGTGCTCAAATGCCATCCATGGTTGCTGGGGGAGCAGCAGGTCCAGAGACTGATGATGTGTTGAGCGTTATGGAAAACAATCAGCAGAAGATGTGCCGTAGTCGTGAACCTATCTCGTATGATTCTCTACTTCTGTTTTAGAACTATTCCATGAAGATAATGCAGTAAGTAGTAAGTACTACATTTTTATGGGTCCCAAGCTGTTTTTGAACGACAAACAGATTGAAAGCTTCTCTCTCTCCATGATACAATGGTGGTATCCTCAGTTGCATGAATGTACTTTTATAAATGATAGAAAGGTTTATCAAGTGAATTGATTTACAATATGTTAAAAATAATCAACAGATCACTATTCATGAAGAAGTGAATATTTTAAAAAATCCAGTTTTGATCCATAAATGCAGTGAATGAACATATCCTATGGTTAGGATTTGTCCTTATTTAGATTCGACCCCCAACCAGCAATTAATGTAAATCTTCGCCGCATCTTCAGGCAGGATCTTTTGAGCATTGATGCACTCAATAAGAACTCCAAAGTAGTCATGCTAGGGTGAGAATAATACTAGCACCTGTAGCTGATCTCACGTGGTGTGAAGAAAGAATACGTGAAACTTTGATGTATGCCCTGAATTGAATATCAGTTTCATATGGAACCTCTGAAATTAAATGAGGACACCACTCAAAAAAAGTTGTTCCTCCATGCTTGTTTGCTTGGTGCATATCTCCTTGCATGCGCATCTTATGGTGGAGATGAGGCCTCTTGTGCTGCAGTTAGAAGTAGAACATGACAATGGCGTCAATGTTGTAAAAGGTTTTAAGAACAGCATGGATGAGACACGCAGAATGATCAAGCACTGCATGGAAACTGATATAAACTAGGAGTTATATGAACAAGACATGGACGAGTCATAAAGTGAAAAAGCACTGAACAAAAACTGACTTAAGCATGTTAGTTTAAGTTAGACCTGTCCGGTTGGTTCCACCAAAACCTGGAACTTGAACCGCATCAGCCTCCCTCCAGTTTTAGGTCCAGTTCCACTTCTGATTCAATGTAATTTCGGTTTCGGTTTTAGTTTAAAAAGTAGAAAATATGTTAGAAGTTAAACAAATTAAGAAAAAGGGCCTTGGAGCTGCTGATTTTGGTTACAGTCCTGGTCTGGTTCTCCTTCAGGTGAAACCGGAACTGAACTGTGGAGTTCCTCGGTTCTGGTTCCAGGTCAACCCGCAGGGGCGAGTTGGAACTGGGCACGTCTAGTTTAAGTTGAACTTCGATGTAGCAAGACCTGCAGTATCTTTTCTTTCAGGGGATTGACATGAAAAAAATTGAACTGAAGTTCGTCGTGACAGCTACTAAGGATCTTGCCTTATGTTGATGAAAATTTATATCAACCTATTCCGTGTCACTCACCACCTCATCCCAGTGGAACCATTTTGTACCAGGATATTTGTCGTGATGCTTTTTGTCTATCGCGGAGAAACATCATGTTTGGATCTTGAAAAGGTGAAGGGATATGCAAAAGTTTTGGTTGCCAATGCATGTGATAAGTGAACTGCACTATTTCTGAGTGGTTTCAGGCTTTCAACAATATCTGTCTGTGAATTCTTTGACCGTTGTGAGTAATCAAATTCCTGTTAAATAACTATCTTCTAAGTGATTCATTAAGCAATGGACAAGATTTGTCGCCAAGGGTGAGCTTGAGTGACTTGGGTCTTGGAGGCTTTTATATCCATGGAGCTTGGTGCTGCTTTCAATGTGAAAAGTTTATCTCAAAATCCTTTTGAGAACGCATAGATCTCTAATCCAGGAGACCTATCTAATATGACACCAATTCTGATGCTAATACCATATCAGGTGTGTTTAGACGCATCAAGCATTTTCCTACCATTTTTATGGTTTTTTGTTATATTAATCAAATATTGACTAGTTGGTACTTTTAACTTATGAAAACTATGTTTTCTTCTTTTCTTTGAGTTTCATGAAATATCAATTTAAATACCAACTATATGTAGTTATAGACGTACATATTTGTGCGTGTGTAATTGTATCACATGATTTTTAAATTGCCATATCCCTTATCGCACCTGTACCGACATGACATGTGATTTGGCATGTCTTTTACCACACTAACGTGACCTCAGATCCTCATATTTGAGATCCAAGCTGTATTTTAGGTGACAATTTTCAGTCAAATATTGTTATTTGTCTCTGTGAAATTGGGATAAACTACTGATTCAATGACAATAATATTATCTTCTGAATAGTTCTTGTAGGTAGATGTGGAAATTTCTTTCTTCCATATTTGGCCCTTGTTTTCTGAAGGAATAGCTTCTTTTACCTTCGTGATGTGAATGAAAAGTGAAGAAATAAATAAATAAGGAGGGGCATCTTTCATTTGTTCCATGATACTTCTTATAAGCATGCCTTTGAATTATGTGCACTTTGCAGACCCTTCGAGATTCTCCAACGGTTCCGGATGCATGATTTTACTGAAGGGACGATACATCCTTTTGAGTGTACACAGAGTTAGCGTAGGTGCAATATGGCAGGTACAGGTTACCTATGAGATTGCTTATCTACCATTTTAGTAGTTTGTGCATATGTTATTACTATTTCTATATGCTTCACTAGCGTGTTTGTTTTCAAATGATTCTTCGGTTTCTTGGATGCTTTGTTCAAGAGTCCTGGAAACAAGCATGATAGTGAACAATGGATTCATGAAGTGTTGATATTTGTGAAAAGGGTCTTAAGGGAGCGGAATATAAATGGAATTATGAAACAAATGGATAGCATTTGAGGTCAGGTCATCAGAAAATTATAAAAACATGCGTTGTTCATTTATGCACCTGCGGGTTCATTATGGTCCATGTTATATTCTGTGCATAGTGCTTCTTGTAGCTCATGTATGTCATTTCAGCCACACTTCACAAAATTATTCACCGAGTACCAGAAGAACTCCTCCCTTTTCTCGTGTGGCTGGTTTTGGGTGGACTGTGTACTGAATCGAGCAGTTAACAATCGGTATAAGGTATTGGTCAACATGATTTATGTTAGGAAATCTGGATATGGTGGAACTTGGGCACCTTTATTTTGATGTAAACACTGTCCTCTAAAGTCATTTGGATAATAATTGCCCCCCAAACCTGGTAAGGTTTTGGGATGGATAGTGGGCAGGTTTAATATCTGCCTTCATGGAGCTCTAGGTGGCTTCGAGTTGGACACATGCATTGCACACTGTATAGATTTGATGCTTGAAGATATTGGAGAGACAAATAAACTAAAAATCATCTTCAGCACGGCAAAGAAGCTAGCCATGGTCAGATATTGTATATGACGAGACATTTTATTGGAGGAAAAGACATATAGACCAATTATGACCTGTTTTGCTGCTAGATTCTTAACCTTGGACAACTTGTGACAGTCAAAAGAAGCTCTAGGTTAATAATTTGTTTTAGACACATGCGGTGCATACTATAGATTTGATGCTTGAAGATATTGGGGAGACAAATAAACTAAAAAGCATCTTCAGCATGGCAAAGAAGCTAGTAACATTTATGTATAGCCATGGTCAGATATTGTATATGACGAGACATTTTATTGGAGGAAAAGACATATAGACCAATTATGACCTGTTTTGCTGCTAGATTCTTAACCTTGGACAACTTGTGACAGTCAAAAGAAGCTCTAGGTTAATAATTTGTTTTAGACACATGCGGTGCATACTATAGATTTGATGCTTGAAGATATTGGGGAGACAAATAAACTAAAAAGCATCTTCAGCATGGCAAAGAAGCTAGTAACATTTATGTATAGCCAAGGGCATATATTGTATATGACGAGACATTTTATTGGAGGAAAAGATATATAGACCTTGTTTTGCTACTAGATTCTTAACCTTGGACAACTTGTATAGCCATGGACATGAACCAATCTTTTTTTCACTCTATGATTGTGGCTCAACTATTATACATTATGGGTTTTGCGTTCACTGTCTTCCTGTTCAAACCGTAAATTAAAATTGGCTACGAGAAGTGTACATTGTCTATTTTACAACAGTAGCGTTGATTATAATACGTGAAGGGCGTAAAGTGATTCAACTATTACTTTGGAGGATAAATGTGGTAATAAAGTTCATTTAGATAGACTACATTTAACGAGAGACAAATCTCTGCTTCTGGTAGACTGGTACATAGACAGCCGATTCACAAGAATACTATATATGAAAGTAACTTGATAAGTAGAAGAATTATAGTTCAAAGATTTTTTAATATGAAGAAATCATTGAAATAATTGCAGCCTCCGGCTCTATTGATGTGGGTTATGGAACTAAAATCAAATTTGGAATATACTACATAAGTACCATTGTACACCCTTTAGCCCTCACCTACTAAACCATATATATACGTGTTACATATATAACTTTTTAGAATTATGTGTATTGATAGTGTTTTCTTTTCCATTGTTATCCAGTAGATGGAAGCTCTGTTTAATTTTCCCATCCGTGGGGCCCGAATGCCAAGGCTCTTTATTTTCCCGTTTTGATTGTATGTGGTACTTAGATCAGATCCTTCTTGTCAGAATTAGATTGAATTGATCGACTTTTGATTGGTTCAGCAGAATTGGCAGACTCGACCCAAGAATCCATGGTAAGTTCACATAAGTTTTATGCTGATTGTCAAAAGCCTAACGCAACCCTCCTCTTTTATCGTGGCTTGGGACCCACTATGTAAGGGTGATCCCTTACATGGGCGGAGTTTAACATTGGATTGGTGTTAATTTGTGCTTGTGATTTCCCTCGTTACACGACTTGGTATGTTTCATTGTTGCAGGCTTTGATGTGTTGGTGGGTCTTCTCCACTGTTGGCGGACCTCAACAACAGATTCACAATGTACAATCTTAAGTTATATGTTTTATGTGAAGCTGCAGTTGCTGCCTGTTTGTTATCTCATACTGGGCACAACGGCCTGTAACTCTACGATTATTTGGCTGTGTCCTGTTTAATGTCAGTGGATGTTGGGTTACCAAATTGTCATCGGAATCTTGTGAATCTTGTGATATTTGTCTATATAACTATGAAGAAAAATGTCACAAATTTAGCTTTACTCGTTCTATCTAGTAGGTATATTCATTTTGTTTTGCTTATCATGTTTCTGTATGCTTGATCTGCAGGTTCTCTCTCTCTCTCTCTCTCTCTCTCTCTCTCTCTCTCTCTCTCTCTCTCTCTCTCTCTCTATCTCTCTCTCTCTCTCTCTCTCTCTCTCTCTCTCTCTCTCTCTCTCCTGATTGCCATATTTTGCTCGTCAAACTATAGAAGATCGACTGATATTGGCTGAATATTGCATCTGGCAGCTTGTCCACGTTACTTTATGCTGCTATAATTTTATTGCAATAGTCTTCCTTCTGTGCTTACATTCGTGCCGCTAGCCTGTCATATTCAGAAAACCAACCAGCAAATGATGTCAAGATTTGGTGGCCAATAGTGGATCGTAACTGTTCGGTGGTTGAGTGTTATCATTCAACATTTTCACAGTGATTAGCATTGGACATTCGACCTTTTCGTGGATATGCACGGCTTTCTCTTTGCGTCCTTGTTTCTGTTTTCCTTTCATGTTTCCAACTTTTTTTGTTGACAAGGACTTTAGACATCCTTTCTCCAAATGTCCTCTCTTAGTCCTTTGGAGCAATTTACACTTGCTTACAATGAGTTTAAGGATTTATATTTTTTATGGAAAAATAGGTCGAAGAGACCTTAAATCGCTGGGAAATCGGTTTCCTTGCTGAAATGTGAAGAAAGACAATTAGGTATGCCTTGGTGTTTGCAAATGAATCACCTTTTTCTACTTATGGCGTATGGAGTTGATTTGCCACGGGCGGTCAGTCAAACTGAAACTTTTTTTTCTTCTTGGAATCCAATTTTCCAGTCAACAAGGGGTAGTGGTGTAAACATATCCTTTCTTTTCCGGTTCTTCCTATTTTGGGACGTTTCGAGCCTATACTCTGGTGAGAGACGCATATATCTGATGCTTGTTGCCAAATGACTGCCCTTATTCAAAACACTGTCATAAACCGCCCGTTGAGCACAATAACTCGTTTTACACAAATAAATACCAAACTTTAGCCTTTGGCCTTTCTTCGTATTGCAAGAAAATGCCCAATATGAACATTCGACATGTAAAGCCCAAATACATCAGCCAGATAATACTCATTTCCAGTTGAGGAATTTTATGGGTCAGCCATTGTAAGTTCATTTCTAGCTTTTTGTTGAATAGTAAATATTGACGTTTGTCAAGGAGCATATATTGGTCATAGTATGTTGATATTTTGTTTTTTGGTTACAACGGGAGGCTGAATCCTAGACACACACACACACACACGGCCATGCACCTCCACTGGAAACCAACTCACCACCTGCAAGTGGAAGTCAAAGAGCCCTTCCGGTGAGCCAACGCTGTGGTGTGCTATTTGTGGTATTTTGAAACATCGTGGGCAGGTTGTTGGAATGTGAGTTTAATAGTTAGCATTTTGGTTTTCTCCTTGCTTTTAATAAAGGTAAAGTTGAAGTTTAAGGTCGTTCCAGAGTGATTCCTTGCAACGTGAAAAGAGGTGCATGAATCTCCCAAACTACAACGTAAGGTGAGCTGAACTGGGTCTTCTCGATGCCTGATTCTCGGGCAAGGGTTTATCCTCTGTGTGGCTTTGAATTTCTCAGGATTCATGGGGTTTCCTTGACTTTTACGGCTGAGTGGCAGTATGTAAACCTTGTACTTATTACGAGTTTTTTTTTTTTTTTTGGCCGGTGGGGGGGGGGGTAAAAATGGAGAGGTCAAAGCCAGATGAACGCCCTTCGGTATCGAATTCAAGACGTTCAATTTGTGAGTTGACCCAATAGTCAGGTGAGCTGTTGCTCTTTGTGCAAGAAATTGCTGACTTTCTTGCTTTTCGTTTGTAATTTTTCCTGACCAACTGCTTTTGATCAAGTGTTATATAAAATAATCCAATGTTGTGATTTAATGAATCATCTTATGTCCAGGGGCATCCTCACGAAGCTTCATATTCACTTAACTTTTATGGAGAGCGTATTTCTCAATTCCATGATCCATGCAAACACTCTGCCCATGTTTTGTGTGTGTGAGTGAGAGAGAGAAGATTTGTTTACACTGCAACAAGGTCCTCAATCCATGGCGGTCAGTTGCTAGAAACCTTTCCAAGTGCCACCATCGGAGACTGTTGGAAAAGAAGGCATTTACAATTGAAAGAGAAAAGCTTGTCAGTGATGTGACGCTGGCCAGTGTAAGCATATCATGTACATTGGCTCCATGGAGTCTTCTCTCCCGAGTCGTTCAGAAATGGTAGCTTCCAAGAAATCGCGTCTACCTATTCCACATGCTTGCATGAAGGGAAATGCCAACATCTATTATTAACAATACTAAAAGGGATAATGGAGTTAAAAAATATTCAACTAAGTCCAAATCGTGGGTGATAGGGCGGTGCTTTATGTCCCTCCTTCTCTTTAAAGATGATGCAAGCGGATCTACGGTAAGGTGAGCTGTGGCGATTCCACCAGAAATTCCGAAAATCAATAAAAAGTCATAGGACATGACCGAATTCGTGACTACCGTACATAGTGCACTCACTTTAAATGATCGAAGAGGCAGTTTGCTCCACCCCACAAAAAAATTCTAAATCTGCCACGGTATGAATGTCTATGAGCATGCAGTGAAAGTTGGAACCTGGAGTAGCTCAACACGAAGTTGAAGCCTAAAACGAGAACTGTTACCATATGTTAACTTAAAAATTTTGAACCTAAAACTCTGCTAGTCTAGAAATTTTGGAGCTGATATAGCAACCAGTTCAAATTTGGGGGTCTAAGACGGTTGTCTTAGTATCCTTACCCACCAGCCACCCTTGGCCGGAACCAGTAAACCAATAAATATATAAAAATTTATAATTTTTTTGGGAAAGGTTGTGATTCACTTATTCAAACATTTTATAGAGCCTTTTAGAATGAAAAAAAATTCACATGATATTTATTGATTTACGAATAATTTACAATAGGGTACCAATAGATGTTATTGGAAAAACCTTGAAAAAGACAGGTATTCCATTGGCATATATAAATCTTCTAAAAGACATCCGATTATGCAAAAACATGTGTAAGAACTCATTAAGGAATGACAAACTCTTTTGAAGTTAATATTGTGTTACATGAGGGATCAACTTTAAGTCCTTACTTATTTATATTGGTCATTGATGAGTTAACAAAACATATTCAAGATGAAGTATCTTGGTGTATGTTATTTGCATATGATATTGTGTTAGTGAATGAGTTTAAGGAAAAAATTAATAAGAAATTAGAACTATGGAGAGAAACATTGGAAAGTAAAGGCTTCCAACTTAGTAGAAGAAAAACATAATATATGGAATGTAAGTTTGAACATTTGGGTACTTCAAAGGACATGAAAATTAAGATTTACACCCATTGCATCCCTCACAAGGAAAGTTTTAAATACCTAAGATTAATTTTTTAGAGTGATGGAAAAATTGATGGAGATGTGACACATAAAATTAATGTCGGTGGGTTAAAATGGAGAGAGGCATCAGGTATTCTATGTGATAAGAAGATACAATTAAAGTTGAAAGGTAAATATTATAGAACAATAATTAGACCTGTTATGTTTTATGGTTTTGAGTATTGAATAGTTAATCATAACATGTATAAAAGATGTTTATAGCAAAAATTAAGATGTTGAGATGGATGAGTAGTCACTCAAGGAAAGACCGTATACAAAATGTGGTTATTAGAAATAAATATGGAGCTGCACTAATAGAGGATAATATGAGGAAAAATCGTTTAAGATTTTGTGCACGTACAAAGACGACCAAGGACACTCCTGTAAGAAGATATCAAAAAGTATATCATTAAAATTTTAAAAGAGGAAGAGGACGACCATAAAAGTGTTGGAAAGAAACAATAAAGAATGATCTAGTTTATATTGAGTTAGTGTTAGCATGACACATGATAGGGTTTTGTGGAAACAAATAATCCATGTAGCAGACCCTATCTAGTATGAAAAAAAAGGCTTAGTTGTTATTTAGAAAAGGTTTTTCAAATTTCAATATTTGAGAATCCCAGTATATGATAAGAACACTTGAGAAAAGAATAAGCCAAATTTGCAATTTCTTCTGTTGGAGGATCTAAAATTTTTCATAGAATGAGACGACCGTTAGAAGTAAGACAAACTTGCATCCTCGTATTAATTCCTAGTGTCACATATGGAGAGATGTGATACCTCACTTTCTCTTGAGCCCAATTTAGGGGTGAAGCTATCCCAAGACTGGTTTTCGACTTGAACTCGGATCAATGCTTAAGGGGAACAACTTCTGAACCACTTGAACCAAGCAGTCGTTGGCTGAAAATTTTCTTTTTTAATATAGAGTTGGTAGATAATTAATAATACGAGGATGCAAGTAATTCAACATTCCGGCTAATTAAGCGGGCCCTCAAAGAACAACCCAGCCTTACTTAGAGCTTTATCATTTAAGATGTCAACGGTCGGTGGGCAGTGCGAGAGAATCGGTTCTCTCACCAATCGCACGTGAATGCGTGTATATATATATATATATATATAAAAGCACATGTACACCAACAACAGCGGCACGAATGGTTCTTAACAAAGGAGTAGAAGTAAGGACGTATGTAAAGAAGGAAGGAGACGTGCGAGGCTCTCCTTGGCTCAGTTTCTTCAAAACCGACTCCCCAAAAGGAGCCAAAGGATTCCTCTTCATCATGAAGACGGTGGCGGAATCGATCCATCGGCATAGTCACAAAGAGTGCTGCATGTGTGGCGATTTCGGGTTCCTCGACGCTCTCTTCCGTTGTAGGATCTGCCTCTTTAGATCCCAACACAAGTAACTCTAGCTCTATGCTCTTCATCTCTCCTCTTATAAAGTATTTTTCATGAAATTTGTCATTTCTACAAGTCAGTTTTTGTTGGGTTTCGAGCTTAAATTTTCGCTGTCTTTTATTCAGATACTGCAGCGATCTCTACCCGGGAGCGGAGTCTTACTACGTATGTAATTGGTGTCTTCGGGACAAAGACAGCAGACCCGCTACATTTTGTACCGCGGATGATTCGTCGGCGAGTAGCGAAGTTTCTAGTGATGGTGGTCTGCTGTGTTTGAAAAGGAAAGTTGTTGGTTTCGAGCGGAGATTAAGCGTAGACGTTCAGTCTATCAAGAAGAAGAGGTTCCATGGTGACAAGAATCTGGAACGGGAAAGGAAATCTGGAGCAGATGGGAAGGAGGATCATGGACGTAGGTGTAAAAAGGGGACGATGGAGAGAAAGAGTAGCGATTTTGGCCTTAAGAAGAGCGTTCTCTTGCGGACCAAATCAGAGAATCTATCAAGCTCGAAAATCGTCGCAGCAAGACCGATCGGTAGGGGTAAAATTAGAAGGTATAAGCTTTTGGAAGAGGTGGCGAGCTAGACGCAAGAAGATGGTCATCAGAGTCTCTCTCTCCTATTTCATTCAAAAGATGGTAGGCAGAGGATATTGTGCCGAATGTATTGATCTTGGTAGAGAAGAAGACCATGTAACTTTCAAGGTGGTCGGTATAATTCACTAGTTTTTCTGTTTTTGCTTTTCGAAACGTCCGATTAAAATGGGACGATAACGAGAAGATTGTTATGGCCCCAGAGCTTTTGATAAAGTTCTTTATCGAATACCCTTTACAATAGAGATGATGACCTTGTGGGTCGACCTATTGCGCCTGGTGCATTTAATTTACCAAAAAAGAATCAATCCAAGAGCAACTCGAATCACTGATCGACCAAGAGAACTTGCTTTGGATATCCTCCTGTTTTAGTCAATTAGCACACTGCCAAAACTCTCTCTCTGTGTGTGTCCGTCTGTGGCAGGGAAGGGGAAGACGCGTTTTAGATCAAATGATTAATGATTATTGGGTATTGGTTGCACTCAGCGACGTCGGAGAGGATCCTCCGGTCAAGTCGACGTCACCAAACTCCACTGACTCTCTCTGGAAACAAATCCAAATGACAATATGTGAATCGAGAGGCAGAATCCAACTCCATGTGCAGGGAGGTTCCGCAACTGACTTGTAGGCATAGTTATCGAATAATTTGTGATGAACTCGTGGACAGATCGGTGGTCCATCAACCCCAGGCCGCGTGGTACCAAATAATATTTTATGGCACTCTGTATCATACGTATATATCATCATTTCATTTTTTTATCAACAAATGTAGCTTGAAATAAAAATATGAGAATCAATAAGAAAAAAATAAATATCGTAAGTATGGTGATGTTATATGATACCATTTGTTTATATCGTACAGTAGATTTGGTATCATATGATATAATTGGATATACACCATTAAAGCACCTGAACCATATCTTTTCTTCTTCTTCTTCTTTTTTTTGTCAAAACGGGAAGCTGAAACCTAATACACAAGCATGCATCAGATCCAGTGAAGTAGGATTTAGAGAGCCGTGCAAAATGAGGCATCGCTCTGCCAAGCACCTGAACCATATCAATGAATCTATTAAATATAACGATAATAACGTATCAGACTGAAATAGATTGAAGCCACATGCTTCATCAGATCTCTCTCTCTCGAACAGACACATGAGACCCTGTTCGTATACAACTTAATGAGAAGGAATTGTAAGCCCTATGGGTTCTTACTGTTACCGAGTGTGAAAGATTACTTAATCCTGACATGCAATGTTCATGGAGGTTGGTGTATCTGTAACACCATTAACCGAGTCCTACTTAACCATGACAAAGCTATGGAGATGTTAGGCATTGTCTAGGAGCAACAAGCACGCGCTGGCACACACACTGCACAATCTGTTTCTTCAAGAGATTATCCACACGAAATGACACAGGCGTGAACCAACTAAGCACCATCAAAGATGTTGACAGGATGAGAACAATTAGCCCTTGACACGGCACAGCTCGAGTACCAGCCCAAGTTGGCGACTCTTTCATAAGTCATGTTGTTCAGACAGATTACTTGCCATTTCCTCACCTCTGAATTTTAGCTCGATTCAAGAAGAGACATTGCTGAATAAGGGTTTTCGTGGAACCCAAAACAAAGCACAGTAAGTTTAACCTCAGCTTGAAATAAATGATACAAGTATTCACGCAGCAAAATGCGGTTCAAATAAATAGTGTTAATCGTCAAGACAGTGCAATTTGTAGCATATATATACATAGATTTGGAAAACTAAATTTATGTATTAATAGAGTATCTACATAAAAACAAAAATCCAACCTTCACAAATCCAACCATTATGCCAATCTATATATATATATGTGTGTATGTATGTATATATATCCGACCACTGCCCGGCTTCTGAACCTGACCCATTGCACATGCGCCAATCAACATTTGAATCCGTAGTCAAGAGGGCATGCATGATTAAGGCCAAATCACACGTTTTATTTGCTATTTTCAAACTTTATAATGCAAAGTGGGGTATACATGCAGTATTCTCACGTTATAGACGTGCATTTATGTAGAAGAGCTGCATCCTAATGTATTATTTTAATAATCGAGTAGATGTTTTGTATTATAATGGGGGCACCGAAACCCTTCACAACCCGGGCATTGAAGTAATGACCTTTAACTTGTGAGCCGACCCCTAAAACTAGGTGAGCTGTTGCACGTTTTCAATTCAAGCTTAAAAGTCCATTATGTGGTGGCAAAAATATTTAGAACATCTCGTAGCTATGTTCATTCATCTCTATGTTTGCTTTGTTGAATCTTTTACATTTCAACTTGGACCTGAGCACAACCCACCACGCTCCGGTTCAAGTTTCAGTTTGGGTCATGTTCCTAATAATTTTAGCACTAACAAACAAAAGGGGATTTAAACCTAGAGATCATTAATGAACACCATGTTAAAATGTTAAAATTAGAAACTAAAATATGCCATTATAGGCGACACAAGGGAAGATCAAACACGAAGAAACCCATCGTGTTGATACCAAACTGTCCGGTAACAAGACTCAATTCTACTTTTATATTGCTATTGTTAGAGATGTCAAAATGGGCCTTGCATAGGGGCTATGACGAGCCTGCCCTAAGAAAATATAGGGCTGAGCCAGACATTACTGACCCATTTAGGAAGCGGGGTCAAATGGCCCAGGGCCAGATATATGTGTGTGTGTGTGTGTGTGTGCCTGACTCAAAGCTGGTCCGGCCCATGGCCCAGCATTTTACAGGCCCACGTGGTATGTGGGCTGGGCGGACCTGGCCCAACATCTCTAGCTAATGCCCTCTCATGACGCAGTTCATGTCTTAGCATGAATTACGGCTGCAGTTTTTTTTGGCCCACAGATCGTGTGATCAAGAATCTAAGGGATCACTGCCCGTGATTGAATTGCATTAAAATGACATGAACGAATGAATGCATTTTGGTCCAAATCATGATCCTATAGATCACCTGATCTAACCTCGTTTATCTGGCGTAGAAGATTGGATCCTAGATGTAATCATGTCCATGCATTTCAGATCCTCGATCCACATGGCAACCATAGGTTGGTTGGTTCAACACTTGTTTTTCCTTAAGAAAAGTCTTGAGAACGAAGAAAACCAGAATGGGAGAGGTTTACCCTGTCACGGGATATTGACCTGATGCCGATTGCCTCCCGCACATGAGACTTGTGTTGCATGGAATCGATTTAGAGGTGTCATATTTTATTTGAATTTGATTTGATTGAAAGTCATTAAGATCTTGTTTCGATCCGTCTAGTCATTGATCGTAGTTTGAATATTAAATTTTGATTTGAATAAAAAAAAGAAAATTGGATCTTGGATATTACCTGACATGTGATCTAGACTAAATCTTGCATTCATATTCATTTACCTGGATCGATAAGATTGGCCAGAAACCTAACCATTCAATGATCTTATGGACACAAATTCATTAATTTTGCACCAAGAGCATTAGCTCAATGGCAGAGCGCTCTAACGTTGTTGCTGTTGGTGGGGAGTTCGAATCTTAGAGGGTGCATGTGTGGATGGGTGTTAGGCTTCGGCCTTCTCTTGTAACAAAAAAAAAAAAATCAATAATTTCGAATTCTAAGGCCTTGTCTTCGATGTAGGAACCCGAAAACGATCTAGTTTGATCTTGCATGCACACATTTTTTTTCTAGAATTAATGGTAGCACAGACGCCAGATTCATTGGGAAGCGTGGTTTTTCTTTTAGAATTTTTTCTTTTTATGTTTCATTTTCTGTAAGGTAGAAAAGATCGACGAGAAGAGAAAGTAGGTCCGTCAAAAGAGGCGAGTTAACTGAACAAGGTTGCTCGTGGTTCGTTTGTCAACAGAAAATCTTAGTTCGTGTTCGGGTCAATAGCTCTATCTGAGAAAAGCCAAACACGAAAGGAATACGAGATGAACTGTAAACAGTGGTGGATCCACATTGTGGTGGGGACCGCCCCACTTGAAATTCTGAAATTTCTTCAATTACGTATTGAAATTTTAAAAAAATTAATTGTTTTAGACCCCACCCGAAACAAGTTTCCGGATCCGCCAGTGATTGTACACACTAAGTTAATAACGTAACTTTTAACATGTTATTTTCTTTGTAGAAATTAATTTTCTATTAAATAATTATATAAATTTTCTTTTTATACAATTTTCTTGCAGAATCAAAAGATTTGGTCCATCCAAGTAGTTCCTTAGTCATGATTTTCTAACATTTGACACAGAGAACAAAATTGTATGCACTTAACAAGTTTATATGAACTTATCTTCATGCACAACGAGCGATAGCTCACCTGGTTAGGAAATTGACTCACAAGATGAAGATCACGAGTTCGATAGATGGGGATGCATTGGCTTCAACCTCTCCAATGTAATGGAAGACAAACTAAATGAGCTGATATGAGCCAAGCTGCATCAATATACGGGATCGAGATTAAGCTTAATCCTAAAGCTTAAGGAATCATGGAGTCGAATTTCAGCTCATCACGAGCCAAACTAAGCGAAAACTGCAAGCACTAGGATGCCAATACGGGCGAGGGCCAGGCCGGACAGGCCCAGCCCTTATGGGCCTGGGAAAATGTGAGATGGACGGGCCAGTTCATATTTTTATATGGGCCTCTGAAAATGCTGGTCTGGCCCGATTCTACTCGGTTCAGGTCCAGTTTGACGTCTCTAGTTTATTTCATTTACTGATGTCATTGGCAATTTGACTCGGTCGGAGTCTACAACTTTAAAAAAATTATAAAAAAAGAAAATACAATTAATTAAATACCAAATACAGAAGAAAAAACATAAAATTTGGTCGGCAAAGTGCGACTTTTTAATGACTCTCCTTATGTATTTTGGGACATTTTTCATAAAAAGATGGTTATCGGTTCAAGGATGCAGAGTAGAGAAAGTACTTGACCACCCGGCATAGAACTCCCAGTATGGACCTCGAAGCGGGCAGGCGTGGCCTATTTAATGGAGTCCAAACACAATGTGGTTAGAAGAGATAATGAATATGAGAGAGGAAGTGTCAAAGAAAGTAATGAACAGGGCATTCCTCCATGGTGGAGCGACGAGCAGGTGTGGTGGGCATGCAGACACATATTAAAACTCACGGTTCATACTGTCCGACGAACTGAGCTCAGCAATTTGGAAAATCACACGGATATGTGATGGTGTTGTTCGATCTTGTGTAGGACAATTAGCCCAAAAATACTTTTCACTCACGAATTAGCCGAGTTCATCTTTCTCACGACGACTCCTCAACCTGAATAAAAAGAAGAAAATCAAATGTGCATTATAGCATAAAGTCTTTGTATAAGGACCAATACTCTTATATTATGTAGGAGTCAAATAAACAGTGAACCAAATTACATAGATACTACGACATAACACTAATAGAAAAAGACAGTTAAGAACACTCCAAATCTAACACTATAACACTAAATAACAGTTAATTTGAATCAAAATCTACAACTTAAACTACGGTCCAAATGATTCTATTTAAATCAAAATGAGACTTAAACAAGAAGGAATAGAGGAAAAAAGAGAGACCAAGAGAGAAGGCTTCAAGCCACCTCTACCCCTTTTACTTTGTCCTATTCTTGTTGTAACCTTGAAGTTTTGCCTTAAATCATTTTATTTTAGGAGTAAACATAATTTTTGTGACAAATCATTGTAAAGAGAGGATCGTTCAAGTCCAGAGCCGCAAAAGAGAGGACTATAGGTGAGAAAAATCCATTAAAATTTATAAAATTGCGTTGATTATTTCCTAATATATTTATATCATATACTCCCTCTTCTAATTCAATGCTTATATGTTATATCATCTTCTATCTATTTTTTCGGTGGATTGATTGTTTCTAACACAACTGAAAAAGCCATAAGAGGGACGTAGTTTACTAATTACATTTGATGACATTAATATATAATCACTCTTATGGTGGATTAATCAACCATAAGTCTATGTTGGATAAAGTATTGATTGATTCTATCATTGCATATATTTTTCTGAGTAGCCCTTATAGAGAGAAGTTCTAGGGATATGTATGTGGATGAGTTTCTCCTTGAACAAATATGAGTCCTTAACATAACTCTTTGAGTGATTACTAAATCATTACCATTCTAATCGGATGCATCATTATCTGTTATAAGAACATTTCTGCAAATTTCACCATCCTTCGTAATGTATGGTTGATGTCCTGTAACATATTACCAAAATAAAAGAGGAATGAACGAGCCAATAGTAATACAATAAGAATTAGCGGATACTCCTCATCCTTCACTATATACATGCACGCAACACGCACATGCACATACATCCTGAAATGACTGTTGGATTGCATAAGTCGAATTACATAAATCCCTTGTAAAAAAATTTGTGTTCATCGTCCCGTCCCGTTTGGTTTGGTTCGGTTGAAGGTTCAACCTCAAGGCAGACCCATATGATCATCATTTCTGAAATTGGAGCATCAAACCAAACCGTAAGTCGTGGCATCCAATCAAACCAGACCTCTTTGAACCAAACCAAACTATTATTACAAGAAGACATGAAAAAGAAGAAAGGAAAAGAGGAAGAGTACAATGATGGAGAGTTTGGAGACAAAAGGAAAAATACTTTGTATTGCATTGAGATTTGCGAGTGCTGGGAATGTCAAGCAGTTGGTTCCTCTGCCCCCGCAACACAATGTGAGACACTCACAATCAAACACCCCTCTCTCTCTCTCTCTCTCTCTCTCTCTCTCTCTCTCTCTCTCTCTCTCTCAGGTAAAAAGGAAGTAGTCTATATCTCTCTAGTTTATATTCAATATTCAATCGTGTTCCTCCTTCTCAATTATTTTTCATTTAATTAAAATTATTGTTAGTATAATCAAAACTACTAAAAAAAACTTACAATAAAACCATATATATTTACGTAAGGCAGTTTGAAATAGTTGATGATTTTGATGGTAACGATGATAATTTTAACTGATGGAAGGCAGAGTTTGAAATAATGTAAGGTAGTAAAAGATGATGGCTTGATGATCGAGCACATCCTCTTAAGAGATGGTCGAATAACAAGCTAAACTAGGCCGATCAAAACTTGAACTAGGCCAGGCTTAATCAAAGGTTGAGTCTAAGTTAAATGAAGTTCGCGATCAAATTTAGATCAACTATTCAGTTAGCATTTGAGTTAGATCTATCCTCGTGTTTTGCATGCACTGCATGTTCTCAAGGATCAAGCTTTTGGTAATGAACTTTGAACAGAGCAAAACTCATAGATAAATCTTGCAAAAACCAAAACAAAACCACAAAACAAAACAAAACTAATTCATGGTACCTTCTTAGTGGCACACCATCTAGCCAATGGGCGGATCTAGAATATTTCTTTGTGAACTGCCTGTTCGATCATTTTTTGTGGAGGTGAACTATGTATAATGGTCATGGATTAAATCATTTTGGTAAATTCTTTATTGGTTTTCCAAATTTCAGATGGAGTGCACACCCCACCTAGGCTCAACGTAGATTCGTCACTTATCTAGCTCCCATTAACACTTACCCATTTCTCTCTGGTGTTCAAAATTTGTGTAAAACGTTGCTAAGACAAACAAATGATTAAAGATTGCCTAAAAGTTTGAATACGGTTTGATACAGATTTCAGTTATTTAATCATCAAAAACTTGTGGGCTGATTAAAATTAGGAAGTGTATGTTGAAAGGAAGGAGGCGATGAACTCAAGTGCAAAACTGCTAAAAAGGATGGGGTTTTTGTCCATGTACTGATATTCTGCTGTTCTGTCTGTCTTCGACTTTGAACAGTATAAATCCGTGCTTTTCATCATTTTCTTTCATCTTTGGGAAAGCTGCAAGGAGGGTGGGAACAGCAGCCTAGGTGGAGCAACCTTTTATCGTCAAGTCGCTGTCATCAGAACTTTCCCCTCTCTCTCTCTCTCTCTATATATATATATATATATGAACTCAAGTCTATTATTTGATAATGAACTCAATCGCAGACCCACCCACACCCACAAAACACACACATATATATGTATATATATATATGAGAGAGAGAGAGAAGTGAGTGGATGGTAGCTAGCTAAAGACATTGTTGTTTGTTCAGGTCCTGGGTTAAAAGCAAGGATAGGCGTGGTTTTAAATCCCATAAGGCTTTCATGGTTGATGCTACCCTCAACTAAATGCTCGAACTAGGCATGGACAATATATATTATTATTGACAAAGCTGATGTATGATTCTTATCTTGAGCAAATCAGATGTTCAGAAAACCGGAAAACCTAATTCTCATCCAAACTGAGCAAACAGAGGATGAGCCAGTACTATCTTTGTTGATGTTATCGTTAGGGGTGTTGAAGGAAACTATTGAAACCAAACAGCTAGAATCAAATCGAATCGAACCAGTGGTTTGATTCGGTTCTACATATCAAACGGTTTGGTTTAGTTTGGTTCTGAAAATTATTGAGTTGTTCAGTTCACTATGTTAGTATTGCAACCAAACTGTGAAAATCGAATCGAACTCGGATGAAAACAAAAGAAAAGGTTAGTATTGTATTGAGTAGAGAGGGGGCCATATTAAGTAGGGAGGCAGAGTAAGGGAAGGATAATTTAGTACCATATTGAGTGAGTAGGAAGATGAAATGAGGGGATCAGGGTTTGAACAAAGTATACTTTTTTTGGTCTTTTTAGTATTTGTATTTATCATATTAATATTTGGTATCTGGTTATTCATTTAATAGTACTAAATCAATTTTTTTTAAAAGTGTCCTTCCAGTAATTTTTAGACAAACCCTAAACAAGTAGAATGGTGGTTGAGAATCAAACTGAACTAGAATCATTGGTTTGGTTTTGATCATGCCATGATTTGGTTTGGTTCTCAAAATACCAAAAACGGCAAATAGCAATTTGGTTTGAGGTTAAAACTAGAACCAGACCGAATTGTGAACAAATCCCTCAATCTAGAATATATATATATATATATATATATATATATATATATATATATATATATATATATATATATATATATATATATATATATATATATATATGCTTGTCAATGCAAAATAGGAGAATGAGCCAGCACTGTCTCGATAATTGATGAGTAATAACGTTTTATGTACTTTTAATCTCACGATATTTGTTTTATAAATGACCAAGACAATAATATCTCTAGATGTTCCAGATATTAGCCACTGCCGGTCACCATGCAATCAGCTAAACAAGCAGAGGATGAAGACAGCAGTCGTAATCAATTATTGACGACCACTGAGAAAAGCTTTCTTATGTCTCTAAAGGGCCGGCTGCATGGTTGAACTTTTAAGGTGGAGCTGTTAATGCAGGTGCCAGTTCCATGATCGGTTAAACAAAAAAAATGCAAGTAGCAGAAACTGCGTGTTCTGAAATCCGAATTTCATTTAAGGTGGAAAATTGACTCACACCCCTCTTTCTTTCCGGCGCCCATTTGCCGAACTAAGGGTTCTGCAAACAGGTTGGATTCTCTCTTTCTCGTTTCTCACATCATCAGCTGTTGTGTGGCCAAATTAGCTTGTGGGCTATACATGGAAAACCTTTCTTTGCTGTTTTTGTATGCTGTTCTTCATGCATACTGTCATGCATGAAGAACAGTTCAATCACTACTATACTGCCGAATAGATCACCTTCGGGATTGGCTCTGCGGATCAATGATATGGGCCGTTGGTGCTAAAAATGGACGGCGTCTATAGCACAACGGCAAGATTATTCTTCTTGGACGATGAGGGTGCATATATATGGATGAATGGCATCCAACGCACTCCGGAGATCGTACTGTGATCGTCAGCTACTGTACCGAACGGAATCTTGACTGTCTCTCCTTCATAACTCCACAGTTCTCTCTTCCTTCTTGACAATCTGTTGTCGTCAGAAGATCAAATGTATCTCATATGCAATCTGCATGAAGAAAACGATCACCGCTTAATATAACAACCATTAACTTTAAAAATACAATGAATTGACAGGAAGATCTGCAACGTACTTGTCGCTTGCAAATTACAGGCCAACCCTAAGAAATTCAAACAGAGAATTCAGAAATCCTCAGGCCGGAGAACCAAGCAGAAGTTTCGCGGCTAACTTGAAGTTTTGTTATTAAAATATCAAAAGGAGATGGGGCGGCTTAGGTTCATATAAGAGCGGTATTTCTCTTTCTCTTCCAAATGAGAAGCATCTGTTCATCTTAGTAACTATATACTAGGGATAGTCCGATCTGATTCCGCAATTCCTCATATAAATGTAAGAACCATTCAACTATTTGTCTTATCAGTTTCTCGTAATTATCATCTTTCGACCCGAAAACAGTTGTGATTTCGGTTGGTGAAGTCCATCTGAACTTATTTGGTTGTACTGATTGCAAATCCGGACTGTTGTCAAATAGCACAGTTTGTTGGCCGGAAAACCATCAGAGAATGCCGTGCAATATTTCCGGTTTTATATATTCACGGTAGCTAACTTATCTTATTCATGGTACCTCCGTTCTTAGCACCACCGCGTGCAAGATCACTGTTCTTAGCACGAGAGGCTCAGGCTAAAGTCTTATTAGAAGAAGTTTATTCAACTAACATTTGATTTGTTTGATTTCTCTCTTTTTATATGTATATTCGTGTTCAATCTTAGTTCGTACTTAAATTTTGTTAAAGATCTTTCTTTTCTTTTTTATATATATATACATATTCGAGATTTGAATAAAAAACATTATTTCATTGTACTTTTTCTACTCACATTTGATATATGTATAATCACATATTTAACGCATATAATTATATTTTTTAATTAAAATTTCCACTATCAATCGCATAAATCAAATGATAAAAATACTATAATAGATTTAAAGAACGGACGGAATTGAACATATACCACTATCTCATATTATTATATATATATATATAAGTGGTTAGAAGCTATCAAGCGTCTCACCGAAATTTAATGCACGTAGAAATAGTCATAATACGTCTCAGTGATTAGATTATAACACGGGCTTCCTCGGTGTTAGGGACGATGGGTCTCGTCCGCGTTATGTCATGTGATCAAGTAGGGGCAACCCGGCGGGTCAAGGACCCCACGCAATGCGGGACGTTTCAGAGGCCTTGAAATCCGAGCTGGTGCTCCCACTAGGGGCCCACCAAGCCCGTAATTGTCCTAACGCGACCCTACCCATCAGGGTGTCAGTGCTAGTCAGGTGCGCACTGGGCCCCACTAAGCCCGTAGTTATTCTCAAGCGACCCTACCCATCAGGGTGTCAGTGTGAGTCAGGTTTCGTCGGGTAACCCGATCCCGTACTGTTTCGTCTAATATGTCATGGTTTATCGAAATTCATTAAAAACCCGAACCCGGAATTTTAGTCTCTCTCTTGTCAGTGGCGTTTTGAGTTTCTTTCTCCGTTAAAAGCTTGGAGCTTGCTTAAGCGAGTACATACGTTCTTTCAATCATCATCCTCATGCTTAAGTGAGAGTATTAGTGGACGAGTGCTTGACTGGGTTGAAGTTGGAGCTTGCTTAGATCTTGGTGTCTTTTTCTTCGTGATAGATTGATGGATCAATCTTTTATTGTAGCAAGTATCGGTCACATTGTACATCTACATGTACAAGTAACAGGAGTGGTATTAATCAATATGTCGGCATAGATGTGTGGTCATAAGAAGGAAATTGAGAATGTAAATGTGATAATTTGAAAAAAAGTGAAGTTGTCACAACACCACATGAGAGAATGAGAGAAATTAATAGGAATAAAGTGGTTTGAACATTGTCATTGACCACTTGTAACTTGGGCTGGTGGATGAGCAGGGTGATAGTTTGGCTTCATGTCGATCAATGCCGTGTAGTTCCTCCTTTCTCCCCTTCTCTTCTCTGTCTTCCTTCTCTTGTAAGCTTTCTTTCTCTTTCAAGAGTTGGAGAGTGTGAAAAATGGAGAAAGTGAATGTAAGGAATTCTTTTGTTGCGTTTTGAAGGGAAGTGATCGTCGTTTGGCCTCCTCTAACCTCTTTTTTCTGCTCTGTTCCTCTCTTTCTTCTTTTCAAGTGATGATAAGTCAACAGATAGTGATGAATGTACTACACTTCGTTCTTGTAGAGGTTTTCTATTTGTTCTTGGTAAAGTCTGTGGGCAAGTGTTCACATGCCGAAGAATAAAGGCGGGACGTTTCCTCCAAAGTCAAGCTATATTATATCTCAAAGTCGTACTTTCTTAAGGTGGCTGATGCTCATATACGATGTTTTTCTTTTATTATCGTGTAAGATCTTTTTAGTTTAGGACATCCCTATTTCTTTATTTATATTGTTCCTATAGAGCTCCCTCTTCGCTTTTTTCGTCGACTCTCCGGCGTAGTGTGCTTTAGAATCTTTGGAGTTTGAGTGAGGTACCTAGGAGCCGATCTTTAGTGAGGTACGTTAGTTTTTATGTTTCCTCACAGTCGGATTTGCTTGCGAAGAAGGTATGTAATTGTTTTTTCTCTAGTGTGTTCTCTCGCGCTGCTCTATATTTATAGTCCTCTTTCCTTTTGGTTTTTTTATTGGGTTTTTCTTTCCTCGAGCCCTTATCCGATCGGTTACGGATAAGCTTTGTAATTGCTCAGCAGTTTCGACCAGCGATGACCGTTACGACCATCTTTACTGCATACTTTCCACAAATAATGGTTGCATGACCAATCCAACTATTTTTGTTATGGGATTACCGAGAATGCCAACACGTTTCCTTTACATCTCCCACTTAGCCATTCAAGCAAAGTGAACTAACATACTAGTTTTCCTCCTACTTTTGCAGGGTTTTCTTAGTAATATCATTTCATGATTACTATTGCAATCACAACCCATTGTGTGGCTTTTTACCTACACAACAATTAAACATATCTCAAACCCATCTTCGCAATATGTTTTGAGAAAAGATCCTTTGTTATGCCTTTAGTCAAGGGGTCTGCTAACATATCATGAGCTAGCATGTATGAGATGGATAGTTCATTTCTCATAACCATATCATGAACATAGTGGTATTTAATCATTATATTCTTGCTCTTCGAGTTGTCAGATCCACTCTTCATAAGAGTAATTGTTGCATTGTTGTCATAATAAATGACAACTAACTCATTGGCTATTTCTAGCTTCAAATCCCGTATAAAGCGGCTTAACCAGACAACACTTGTTGCAGCTATATAACAAACCACATACACAGCTTCCTATGTGTGCAATACTACACAACCTTGTTTCTTATATGCTCAAGAAACAACAACACCTCTAAATAAGAATATTCGTCCTGAGGTTGATTTGTTGTCATCTTTACTATCAGCAAAGTCACCATCTGAGTATCCTACCACTTTCAGTTCATATGCTTGAAAACACAAATTCAAGTCTTTTGTTTCATTCATATATTTTAAAATCCTTTTTACAGCTATCCAATGTTGTCATTTAGGATTACTTTGATATCTACTCACAAGACCAACAACAAAGCTAATATAAGGTTTTGTACACAACATAGCATACATCAAGCTACCCACACCTTGTGCATAAGGAACATTAGGCTTATTGACTCTTTTACCGAGATAATCAACCTTACTTAGTTTGACACCTTTTATAATGGGTGTAATAGCAGACTTACATTCACCCATTTTGATCTTTTTGACGATATAGTTAATATATCTCTCCTAACTTAGGCATAATAGTTTATATTAGCTATTTTGAAAAATCTTTATACCTAAGATATAGGATGCTTCCCCCATATCTTTCATTTTGAACATTGAATTTAACCATGACTTGGTTTTTACAATCATCTCATTGTCATTTCCAGTCAACAATATATCATCTACATATAACGATAAGACGACAAAGTGACTCCCATTGTTCCAGACATATACACAATGATCAAACTCATTAGCCATAAACCCAAGTTCGATAATGATATTTTAAAAAGTCAAATATCATTGGTGAGGTGACTGTTTCAGGCCATATAGGGATTTTCTCAACCTATATACTTTATCTTCTTCGCCGTCAACCGTAAATCCTTCGTACTGCTACATGTATATGATTCCATTTAAATCGTCGATTCGAAAAACTGTCTTTACATCTAACTGATATAAATCCAAATCAAAATAGACAGATATTACTAGAATTATCCTTATGGATGTAAATTTTGGAATAGGAGAATATGTCTGAATATAATCTATCCCTTCTTTTTGCGAAAACCCTTTATAACCAACCTCAACCATCGACCTTATATTTCTTTTTCAGAACCCATTTACAACTATGACTTTCCTTTCTTTTGACAAATCAGTCGATTTTAATACTTTGTTTTTCTCAATGGATTCAATTTCCTTATCCATGGCTTTCTCTCAGTCTATTGTTTTTGTTGAGTTCATAACTTACTTATAAGTGAAGTCATTAGTCAACTAATATAAATCTATTGAATTACACACTTCTTATGCAAGATAAGTGTGATAATACTTTAAGTAGGACAGTGTGATCCTAGGCCTTTTATGTCCACTTAAAGTTTCGGTTGTTTGAGGAAGGTCTTCTATGATTTTAAATAATGATTAATCTAGGTCTACTAGATCCTCAGTATACTCATCATTATTTTTCAGGATGTCATTCTTATTATCTTTTAAGAATTCAACATCTCTTCTCTCTATCAATCCATGGTCCTTATGATAAAACCGAGAAATTATTATTTCTCATGTACATCCAATGATGTTCTCCTATTTTGTACTCCTTTAGATTCATTGCTCCTTCCTTGGTCTTCAAGATATGTCTGGTCTCTCTTGAGTCAATCCACCAACCAGTCACCAGGCGGTCCATGTAGAGATATTTCAATATCACGCAGATTATATCATACTTCTCCGATTGTCCGCATTATAGGTTGTTTCCTCAACTTTTTTTGTTGAGGCAATACCTCTGTAGTGTCTCATCTTTCTACAACTGAAACACTTGATTCGATAAGCAGTTTTTTGCGTTTTCTTAAAAGATTAACCTTCCTTTTTGTTATTTTTGTCAAACTTTTTGTTTAGTTTATTTCTCCTTTGGTTGAGTTTGGAGCTATACCCTATATCATCTTATTCTACTAGAAAATTTTCTTTTATGTTTTTACTCATGCGTTCTTCTTCAATTGCTAGTATCAAAGGCAATTTTAGGTCCTAGTTTAAGGGTGGTTTTGGCCCATGATGGTCATTACGACTATCTTTACCGTATTTTTCCCACAGATAATGGTTGGATGTTCAGTCCAGCTGTTTTTGTGTTGGGATTGCCGAGAATGGCCACATGTTTCATTTACACTCCCTTCTTTGATAATAAAGTTTCTAGCATTTTGATGAAAATAAAATAGTCCGAACGTTTAAAAGGAAAGCAAATAGTTTTCGAATGAAAATGTATGAGGGATATGAAGATTAACAAAAGAGACAAACAGATGAATGCACCAAACGTATAGGAAGAAAATAATTAAATGAAACTTTACCATGTTGAGTTCTGTCACAAATTGTGTTGATAAGCAATTAAAGTTCTTTCTGAGTCTTAGACAAATAAAGCAACAAAGCACTAAAAATATAAAGCACAATGATAACTAAGAACTGCAAGTCCACTAAATAAGGCTTAATTTTGTTTTCGTTTTGGTGCAATGAAAGATCCATACCCAATTGGATCTAATACTTACTATAGCCATATACGAGATCTGAACTTCAACAGTTGAACTCACTTAGATTGCAATTGGGTCCGAAACGTAGGCACCATGAGGGAAAAGAGAGAAGAAAACAGTAAAAAAGAAAAGAAGAAAGTCTTGAGACTAAGCTCGGTCGAGCCTATAGGGAAATACTGATCAGGCGAAGTTGCAGGAAACGAGTACCAACAGCTGTGGTTTCCCGGCAGCTGAAGCTGACTCTCAGTACGGTGACAACCCTTCGCATCAGTCTTCGTCCTCTCTTCCGTCACATGATCACACTGCAAATTCCACTCCCCTGTTTCCTGTCAGTACCATTTCCTTTTATAAGTATTATAACGAATTTTATGTTAACGTAAAATTAAACAAATACAAAATTTATTCGTTATCAGTTTGAGTATAACAGTGAGTAGGCTCTGAGACGCTGAGCTCGCGAGGAATAAATCATGTTACAGTCAGCTAATAAAACAGAAAAGGTCATCCTTCATCTCACATTCCCAAGATGCAGATAACGTGTACCAGGCTTCCTTTTATGATTTTAATTTCGTAGTTTTAGGAACTTAATGGATCCTGATATGAGTGAACGCTGAAGCACACTCAGGGGAATGAACTTTTATCATAAAAGCTTACATACTGCTAGAATCTGCAGGTGCTAGTTTTCGTGAAAACTGCGCAGAGTTGATGGTTTTTAGAAACGAAAGCAGCAATTAGATCGACCGTAATGGCTATTTATAGGATTCGTGCAACCAACTTCACCATGTCTAAAAAGGTATCATTTATGTTTTGGTGTAGAGAGAGAGTATGGTTAGAGTGTTAAATACGCAGTACCACCAAGGACCCATGTACTCGAAATCATTTATGATGTGTGGAAGACTCATGTAAGTTTTCGTTTAGAGGGGAAGAGAGTAACGAGAAGAAATTATTTAATAAATGTGGAGAAATAAATGTTGGTAGATTTATGAAGGGAATAAACTGATGAATAGTGATATATGTCTCGAAGCATTGAGCCATGTTTGGAAATGTCGAGGACAACCCTTAGAAGTCCCACTTGATACTCAAACGAACAGAAAAGCATACGCTACTCTCTCTCTCTCTCTCTCTCTCTCTCTCTCTCTCTCTCTGCGTGTATGTTGCCACTTGGGAATTACACCCAAGACTTTTGACGCCCTTCTTCAGACTCTTCATCCTCGTATACATACAGTGAAGTGAAACAGTGTGATTGGGAGTTTTAGAGAGAGAATGGTAGCCTTGGATCTGCTAAAAGTTAATCCCACTGAACCGCTGCAATTGTAGTGCACGGTAAAAGATCTGCAGGCATGATTTTGTGTGAGGAGTGGGGGGGCCAAATGAACAAGTACCAGCACAAGCCGGTGAGGTCTACTAACGGAAAAAGCACAAGAAAACAGTGAACTTTTCAGATTTTTATACCACACCAGCGGCAACTATATTTAACAAAGAAACAATATATATATATATATATATATATATATATATATATATATATATATATATATATATATATATATATATATATATATATATATATATATATATATATATATATATAGAGAGAGAGAGAGAAAGAAAGAAAGAGGGGGAGTTATTGTCCAGTATTTGTATTTGTTGGTGGGGGTATTACCCAGGACAGAGGGATTATATTTGTGTCATTCTATGACTACCACGCTCAATTTGTTTCACTGTATCTGCTTGAAACCAAAGCCTTAATCTTCTCCGCCGGAAATGAACAGTCTTCCGTCCTAAATGAGCAAGAAAACAGTGACCGTGGTTTAAGGAAGAAAACAAAGAGACGATTGTGGCTATGGAATTTGAAGATCAGGAAGATCAAGAAGAGGAGGTAAGCTTGACGGCGCCGGCGGGTTACGAATCTCTTGGAAATTTGTCGACGCCGGCTGCGAGGACGAAGATGAGTGGTGGTGATGCGGGGAAGAAACATTCAATCCGGTACAAAGAGTGTCTGAAGAACCACGCTGTGGTCATCGGGGGCCACGCTGTGGACGGGTGCGGCGAGTTCATGCCGGCCGGACAGGAGGGCACGCTGGACGCTCTCAAATGCGCCGCTTGCAACTGCCACCGGAACTTCCACCGAAAAGAAACCGACGGTGAAGGGGACGTCGGCGGTGGTAGCGGCCTTCACCAACAATCTCATTTCTCTTCTTACTACCAAACGCCGCCACCTCCTGCCGCGTATCTCCAGGTGCCTCACCGACCGGCTTTGGTGTTGCCGTTGTCTGCCGCCGGAGGGGATGGTGGTGCACACGTCAGGGATGACCAAGAAGACATCTCCGGCGGAACGGCGACAGGTGGCGGCACTAGCGGGAGCGTTGGAAAGAAGAGGTTTAGGACGAAATTCACGAAGGAACAGAAGGAGAAGATGCTGGCTTTCGCTGAGAGTCTGGGCTGGAGGGTTCAGAAGCACGACGAGGCAGCGTTGCAGCAGTTTTGCATGGACACAGGCGTCAAGAGGCACGTGTTGAAGGTGTGGCTGCACAATAACAAGCATACTTTAGGTAAGAAGCCGTGATTTGATTCACTGCATGGTCTCCAATGTCTTATTAATCCTATTCCTTTCTATCTTTATCTTTTCTGGTGTTTGAGAGAGAGAAGTGGTTATTTAGGAGTTTAGGAATTGCTAGTTTTTGAAGCTCTGGCGATCGCCACTGGGTTTTCATACTGTTTTTCTTTTTCCTCTCATTACCTCGTTATTTGTTATGGTATTTTTAGAATCGGATTCTAGGTTACCACCTTCTCTCACCTCTTCATTATCTTCTTAGACAAAAGGCCGAGTTTATTCTCTTCTAAACTAATGAGGTTGTGTAATGTGTGTGTGTGTGTGTGTGTGTGTGAGAGAGAGAGAGAGAGAGAGAGAGAGAGAGAGAGAGAGAGAGAGAGAGAGAGAGAGATGTCACATGTATTAGAAGCAAGAGAAATATGCAAGGAATGTCCGAACGGCAACATCTCTCTTTTTTCTGAAACTAAACCTTGTTTTAGTTCTAAAATAGAGCAGAATCTAAAGGGCTATGTTATCACAAAATATTAGTCAAAGGAGTGTGGAAGATGATGGAATCTTGCGGCATTCACAAGGCACGTCTTGCCTGAGGCTCTACGGAACAGACTGCCTGCAGCATCCACCCTCATTTCGACTCAAAGTGTGCGTGCATTGATGCATATTTTTCTTGGAGTCTGATCGCCCCCAACGTCGCAATACTTGGTGCAGAGAAAGATACATATGTTATTGCACTCTGATCGATCGGCCATCGCCCTCGAGTTCTTTGCGAAACGAGAGAGAGAGAGAGAGAGAGAGAGGGAGGTCTTTTCATGTATTGGAGGGCATTATGTGAACATTAGGTTAAACAATGATGGTCTCAGAACATACATAGATGTAACGTCGTATACTCACCGTAGAGGATTTCCGGTTAAGGGCTAGCAGCGCATGCAATCCCGCTGCCTACCACACGTACTACACTCACCTCTCTCCTCAGCAACTCCATCTGTCCAAAGAGTAAGTTTGATCGTGGCGAGGTTGCTGCGCCATTGATGATAGATATCAGGTCGAGGTTGCTGCGCCATTGATGATAGCTATTAGGTCATTCTCCCGGCCTTGCTAGCACAAAACGGTGGTAAATTACCACCGCCGGTACGGGCGCCGTCTCGTCAATCAGCACAGTCATGACCAAGACTATGCAAAACGTGCGTGCATGGTATTACTGCAAGGTCATGCTGGCCACAGAGATCGTTCGGTTATAAGTACTTCACGTCGTCTTCTTTGTTTCTAATTGCAGGAGATCCCATTCGAGATAATTTTTAAAGTAAAAGACCATCGTGCTTTCTAGTTGTGACCGGAATAAAGATTCCGTGGTGTTCTTATTTTTAAGACGAAATTTCACCTAGTGACAATTAGCGTCATAATGACCAATGATTGGCAGTCCAGTGGTAGTGTTGTTGGATCCACCTACTGCAGGTTACAGGTTCACCACATGCGCGCATACACACATGAACCCCCTATATATTAGAGAGAGAATACTCCATGCGGCACACTCACTCGTGGTGGCTTAAGATTTAAATTTCAAAAGTAAAAACTATTAGGTGCAGTAAATATACTTAACAAAAATATCAATATATATATTTTTATTTTTGAAATTTGAATATAAACTGATCTGAACAACTGAAATCCTTAAGTATTTTTAAGCATTTAATCATGCACACGTACTAATTTCTCTCACTATATATAAAGAGAGAATATAATCAATGCACATAACTTTCAATACTTAAGCATACTCAAGAATCTCAACCGTTCCATTAGTGAGATCAACCATTGAAATTTAAATTTCAAAAGCAAAAAAATACTTTGATATTTTGTATATACAATTAATATACCTAGTACTATTTGCTTTTTAACTTAGAGATCTCAATCGTTGATCTTAGAGATCTTTAAGAAAATTAGAATATAGATTGATGTGCACACGAACTAATTTCTCTCTCTCTCTCTCTCTCTCTCTCTCTCTCTATATATATATATATATATATATATATATAAAGTGATTGGATCCTGCACATTATGATGCTCTTTATTAATGTGTAACCATTGTTTTTTGGAAATATATATGCAATAACAATGTTTTTCATATTTTCTCAAAACTCTTTAAAAAAATTAAATTATATTTATACCACTCAAAAGCAATAGTGGATAGGTGATCCAGTTTTCCTATATATATTAGAAAAAACCTGATTTTGATGATGGTAACACACGTATGTGTATGTATGAGCGTGTGCATGTGTGTGTCCAACCTCCCGCTGGTTAATAATTATTGGTGTGTCCATGCCTTTCCTTTATTTGGAAGGCAAGCTAGAATAAGCCGACTCCTAGCAGAAAGCGCCCAGGCCCTGACCTTGTCGAAGAGGGCCCAACGTCTTACCAACCGCACTTTGTCCATATGGACTGCAGAATCCATCTTGAATCATAAGGCTGAAGCAGCAACTTTTCTGAGGGTGAAGAAAGAAGCATAGCAAGATTTATGCCATTTGATACGCGATAGTCTTTCTGTACACAGTTTCATGTAATGAATCCAAAAGAGAAAAGATCAACGTGAATAGCCAGTTCGTCTGTGTATGTGTGTGTGTGTGGAGATCCTCTTAGGAAGATGATGAGGAAATGATGAAGGTACATCTAAATTGCCGCTTCCAGAGGCCACCCCTCATCTCAGGATAGCATGGTTTAATAGAAATAGATCCGTTCTTTTTGCGGTTGCTATGGATGTTAAAACTCAAAAAAGTTGAGAGAAGATGTGGAGAGGACTTGTCTCGGTGACAACCCTTGAAACCTTTTACCCTCTCATGGACAATCTACTATCTGAACCCAAAGATGGTCAGACATTTCATAAAGATAAAGTAAATGATTTTAAATGTCTAAACTAGCTTCTAGAATCTGGAGAGAGAGAGAGAGAGAGAGAGAGAGAGAGAGAGAGAGAGAGAGAGAGAGAGAGAGAGAGAGAGAGAGAGAGAGAGAGAGAGAGAGAGAGAGAGAGAGAGAGCCTTGGTGGTGAAGAGTGCATATTGCAACACCTGCAGAAGGGAGAGGCCAACAATACCAGAAGTCGTAATTCGACATATTTAGACACAGTCTGTCGTGGTAGGCGCTCATACGCTCAATCATTGTCTTAAAGCCGATGAATTCCTTCAACAGAAACTCCTCTCGCCATCAAAAGAGAGTCCAAAGGAACGAGAAAAAGAAGTCAACACTTTGTTTTTGTTCCTCGGCCTGACCCCCAAAAAGTAAATCATGCATATGGGGACAGTGTAATTCTGAACTCAGTTGCTGCTGGCCACAGAACAATTCAATGAAGAGCACAGTTTATGTGAAGACTTCAGGGCCAACAAGCACAACTGTTAGCAGCTTAGACCTGACCCACAAGTCTAATATGATAAAGGTCGATCGATCGTGTGTGACAGAAAACGAACAAAGAATTCCTTATCCTGCATACACCAAGTCAGCAATAAACTATCCTTAAATGCGAGGAAGCCCAACTTTTGCTGTTTCTGAACATGAATCTGAACCAGTTTTAACTTCTCACCACTTATATGCCTCATGTAAGGCCTCCATTGACAGTATCATATATGCTGGTTTGATTTAAACCAACTTTTCACTGTTGAGATTGACTGGGCAGGGAGGCACTGGAATATCAACTGTTCACTTATCTCAGACGAAGATGAAAAGGCCAAGACTAAAACCAAGCCTAGTTCCACACTAAGTAGGGCCGACTACATGGATCCTGTGATGACAGCATTTAATTCCCAAAAAAATGTCTTACCGTTTCCTCCCAACATTTCAGGCCTTCCTCTGCCTCTTTGTTATCCCCATCTAACTTACACCTTGTTGTGCAAGCTAAAAGGCATAGTGTTCAGAAAACAAAATCCTTGAAGATTGCAATAATACCCGTGAAATGAGAGAACAAGTGTAGAAACAAAATTGACTAAATGTCTGGAAACTATACATATGACGTTCAATACAAACCCCGTAGAAGAATAAAATGCTTAGCAGTCTCGCACTTACTGAAGAAACCCTAAAAAAGAAACAGTATTACATACACAATTAAGACCAATGTCAAAACTCAAATGTGGATTCATACGAGAAACTGAGATCAACAACCAAAAGCCGGCAGTTTGGATTGTTGCTACATATTGCTTATGCTATTTGAGAATGGTGCTCGGCCAGGGCGTTCTCTAGTGATTTAACAGCACTGTCATAAGTCACGAATCCCATGAACCAAAATTCATGGTTGTCAACAGATGTGACCTGTATATACTTTTCAGAAGGATTTACTTTACTTGCTGAGGCATTAACCGCTTTTAGCTGATGCAGCGGAATTACCACCTGTTTTTCACCACAAATGCATCAGAATTACCTAAAACCATATGGTAAACAAGAAATTAGAAGTATAAACAGCTTTATTCATGCGTGACAATTGAACACGGGTTATAATTGAAGCTGGTTGATAAAATTATACGTTGGTTCATTTCTAATACACCACAAGGTTATTGTAGCAATCAAGGTCAACATGAACCAAGAATTTTACCCCCAGTGGCAGAAGACACTATATATGGAGCATCCGTTAAACTTGCAGTAATGTGATAATTCATGATGCTAACCCACAAAATAAGTTCCCTCTTGCTCTCTCCCCGACCAAGTTGACAAGTGCTGTTAAAAGGCCATTTAACCCTAATTAAATCGTGTCTGCACTTCTGATAAACTGAATTGCGACGGGTCCAAATATACACACAACAGAAAGGAGTTCGATTGCAACCCTGCTACACCAAAGGCCTAAAGACAAGAAGGAAAATGTCACGTTCTAGCAACAATTTAAAGCTATCCTAATGGTTTAGGAACTGCAATTAACTGCACGCAAATATATTTCAAATGCACCTGGTACGGATACGTGAAAAGGGAAGTGACATCGAAGACCCTCCATGTGACAACAAAAGAAACAAGTTAACAGAGACATCACATAGGTACACAGCCAGGATGTTTGATCATTACATGAATAGGGGTAATAAAAAATGAAATGAAAATTACAGAAAAGAATCAAACACAAATAAAAGGCATGAAGGTACATAAGCAGCAAAAAAGAAAGAAAACCAAAGGAAACACCAGAACAGGTGCTTAGTAGAACATAGAACTTAGTCTAGCAACTTTCAGCCTTTGTACTAACTTGTCAAAAGTACTTTTCTCGATTTAATAATTCTGGTAAACTCTAAAGCCCCTCGTTAGGAGGAATATATGCCCTCTTTGTATAATAAGTTTTCAACCATGAATGTTGTGTTTTCCAACCATTCAACCAATAGCCGAATGACCTGAAACTGTAAGGATTTCACTTGCATTTAGCACATAAACTAGCAGCCTGGCAGATGGGGGAAAGTTAACTAAGAGATCCCATCTGTGTAGTTGGTGAAGCATTCTGCCCAAACCAATGCTGCAGTCCCCTCCCCATGCAGAGAAAAATCCACATCTGCTATTTAAAACGTCCCTGCCCCAAATATGATCTTAACTGTTTATGTCCTCGAACCTAGGCTTGTCAGTTTTACCCTATTATGACTAATGTAGTTATTTGAGGTGGTCCATCAGGAATCACAAAAGAAGGTTTTTATCTATTTCTAGTTGAGATCATTTTACCATCACTTACGCTCCTCAAGAATAGGATCGTCTCGCAACATTTAATCCCCTCCATCTGAAGTTTCTGCCTGGATGGAATGATATGTCTTCATAAATTGCTATCAGACATTTGACTTCATGTATCGCTAGAGATGTCAATAGGGTCACCCCACATATACGGGCCTGCAAAATGCTGGCCCCATGGGCCAGGCCCATTTTGACATCTATACTTTCAAGCTCCTTCTCCGCTCTCAGCCACCTTCCATGGCACTTGTACACCCACTTTAAAAAGAAGCAAGCTGAGAAGATAGCCACGGTTGGAGGATGCCAGTTGAAGTGGTGGAAGGTGGCCATTGACCACCTCATATTGACCCCCAAGGCATTTGCTATTATGGTCGTAATAACATCTGGCCCTGCAAGCCTGCTTGGCCCAGCCCTCATCAGCCCCCAGGGACAGATGGGTCAGGCCATTCAAACAAGCTCCGAAAATGGGTCAGAAATTTCTAGCCCGGCCCTCCATTTTTTCAAGGACAAGTCAGGCCCATTTTGACATCTATATGTATGGCAGATCCATATCAACATGAAGAAACGTCAATTACATCTCTACTAGAATACACCAAATAGAGGATATACTCTTTAAAAGAAAACTACACTAACTAAAACACACCTTGTAATAGCTCCATTCTGTCTGGTCTCCAACTTTGTATGAAAGAGGATTGTCACTGCAAAAAGCAAGCTTTGCAGAAGACAAGTATAATATACCAATGACTGGACCGGCAGATGTTGACAAATAACATGCATATGTGTTCTGCAATTGTTCCCCAGGAAGAATCTCAAACGTATGTTGGAAAATCCGTTCATAGCCTCCTTCAGCAAGAAATTTGGTCCCTTGAGCGATTCTCCCCATGGCCGTGTCAGCAACACTGGGACCTGTTTTCACTGTTTCACAGAGTTCACTGATGAGTACTGCTATACGTAGATTAAGCGATGAAACATCACATCAAAGGCAAGAACAACAGCATGGACATGGTATATAGGAATGTGAGCAAACAAATTAAGAATTGATCATACAAGAGTAAGGTTCAAATGAATCAAATCTCAAAGATTTTATTTCTGCTGAAGTTTAGATACGGATTTCTTCCAAGTCAAGGAGACATTTGCAAATACAACAACAACAACAACAGCTAAGCCTTTTACCATACTAAGGAGGTGCTCGCAAATAAGAAAATGAAATAATGAGCTAAACAAAAACAGTAACAACTCATTCATCAGAATCTAGTTCAAAAATGCAGCATCTTTTGCATTTTCCACTGTCATTGAGCGGTTGATATCTTTAGGTTCATCCAATGACATTGGCAAGACAAAATAAGCAGTATCATAAACTTGGACTCAAGCCTTTTGATACAATCAAAGAAATGAATTACATCTTGCAAGGTCACTTCATAATCCAAACAGGTACTTGGACGTGACGCTACCTTGATCTGCATACCAGGTTCAAAGCCTACAAAATTTTATGTCAAATATGCCATGGAATTTCAAAAACTGTACCATGAAAGCAAATCTTCATAAGTTTATCAATGAAAGCGTAGATCACCTATCAGATCCCCCCACCCCCAAACAGGGAAGATTGTCACTGAGAAATTGAGAAGAAAGGCAAGAACTCTTTTTTATTCATGAAGCACAAGCACCCACCGAAACAGACACACAACACTCGTGCACATACATATTATACATATAGTGGGCATGCTTCCTGCTCAAATTGAGTAGGATAAGTTTGTTTCGCCATCTTCTGCTGCTTCAACCACTAGCTACCACCCTCTACTACTCCACCACAGTCAAAAACCCCATCCAACGGTCAAAACAACTGCAGCCACAGAAAACACCTAAAAAACCTAAATATTTATATAGGTGGTTTTGTGGTGTTTTAAGTGGTTTTGGTTGTGGTAGCAATGGTTTTGATGAGTGGGATAGTAGAAGAAGGTGGTGGCTGATGGTTGAAGCAGCAAAAGATGGCCAACAGAGGTGTGTGTGTCATACTCAATTGAGTTTGAACTACGTTCCCCCCCCTCTCTCTATCAACCAAAACCTTTCATCATATTTATAAACTCCTAAGGCAGCGTTTGCAACTGTAGCCCACGCCCCATGGATCACAGTTGGCTGCAATTTTTTCTTTCCACATAAGATGTGTTAATATGTAATAGGACACGGGCCCTTAGGGCCCGCGCCATCTTGGCCAAAGGGCCAGGGCCATGCTGGTCCTGGCCCTCCCCAACGGCTACTTATTGTAACTCCCTTCTTCACTCACTTCTTCTCTCTATTGTAATTTATGCTCAATAAATAGAGCTTGAATGCATATCAATAAACATATACAGTCTTACACTGATTGGTTTTGTGTATGCTTCTGCTCTTGTTAGTCATTCTTGAATATAGACATGAATATAGACATTCGTGAGTGAAGTCATTTGACTCTGGGCGACTTGGTGATATTGATTCGTGCTACATCAATCATTGATTATCGACAAATATTTACATGATATCAGAGCCTCGGATTGAAGAAAACGAGTGTATCGGGAAGCGTGCCGAAAGTACGAAAATTGAAGATTTATATCAAACTTGAGGTTAGTCCCAAATATTCATTTTTTGCACAAATAGAAGGCAAAAATGAGTCGTTTAGATGTATTCTAGACCCAAAAAGTTATCAAAGTTGGGCTAGAACCAGTGTTGTCTGACGCGTATCGTATCGTGTATCGCTGGGCGCCACGATACGGGCATATCGTATCGTACTTTAATATTAAAATAATGTAAAAATTAATTAAAAATCAATAAAAATTAGTAAAAAATCGAAAAAAATCAGGAAAAAATCTGATAATTGCTTTAAATTCATATAATGTAAGTTTAGTATAGATTGAGCATTCAACATTGAATAATTGCATCCAAATTTACATATTTTGAATCCAAAAAATAAAATACAGACATAGTTTACAACTTTACAATACACTATAGTTACATTTTACAAATTGTAATCAGGATCATCAACTAAATAATCTTCATCTTCTCCTTGTTGCAGATCCTCATCATCATCATCATCCACGCCCACACCTTCTTCTTCAAAATCAAATTCTTCATCTCCATAATGTTGTTGCGCTCCTTCCAAATTAATCCAGGCAACGTCTTCTTCTGTTAGGAGGGCATTTTCTTCAGTGTCTTCCATAACCCAATCTTCTAATATATCAAAATTATCCAAACTTATTAGATCGAACTGACTTTCTTCTCTATTTACTTTTTTTAATTGCCTACGACACAAACAAAGATAAACAATTAGTAAGTAATATTAACAATTGAAAACTGAAGTTAAATAATATTGAATTAAAAATTTGAAAGTAATACAACATTACCTTTCACGAAGGCGCATGTTACAACGAATATAAACCAAATCATTAAGCCTTTTGTGTTCCAACCTGTTGCGCTTTTTTGTATGGATGTGTTCAAAAACACTCCAATTTCTTTCACAACCTGTTGCACTACAAGTTTGGCTTAAGACTCTGACTGCAAAATCTCTAAGGTTTGAACAATCACTTCCAACCCTGTTCCACCAAACATCTGTAAAAAAAATACAAACATTAGAGACATAATAATCCACAGTAATATAAGATGCAACTTAAATATGAAAATAAACAATGTACCTGGACGCATCGTAGAGCGGTTGCGAATTGCAACAGGCAAACCCATCAAGTGAAGAGCATTATCATATATCTCCATCTCTCGATGTATCGCATCTGCTATGCTCTCATCAAAGACTAATCTGTCGATACAATCAATGATTCCTCGATTAACCTCACTGTCCCTTTTGAAGGTTCCTGAGTACCTGAATGATGGGTTTAAATAATATAATGCTGCATGAATAGGCTGATGCAATTGTTTATTCTATCTACTATCAATTATTTTCCACACGGGCACATAATCTCTCTTTTTTCCATTAAAATTATTTCTGATGGCTTCTTTTGCCCTGTCCATGGCTTCATAAAGGTAGCCCATAGATGGTTTCTCCTCGCTATCAGCCAATCTCAAAACTCACTAATGGACAAGTAATTTTCAATAATCTGACACATGCATTCCAAAATGAACTTCTAAAAACTGTTTCTGCAATCTCATTCAACTTTCTATTTCTTCTGTTTTGAGGCAACTCTGTAAATTGTTGTCACTCATCTAAGGAGAACATTCTCTTCAAAGCTTGCTTCTGTTTCACAATACTTTGTATTGATAAGAAGTTTGTTGCGAACCGAGTTACAGCTGTGCGAAGAAGCTCTGCACCTTCTGTATATCTCCTCATCATACACAAAATAAATGCATGGTTGTAAATGAATTTTGTAATATCTTGGCAACACTCAGTTGCTACCTTTATTTCATCCATCTCACCAATGTCCTCGAGGATGAGATCTAAACAATGGGTTGCACATGGTGTTCAGTAGAAAGTCCCATAAATATCAGCTAACTCCTTCCCAGCTGCTTTGTAGTTAGCTGCATTATCTGTAATCAATTGGACCACATTCTGTAGCCCAACCTCCTGTATAATTTTATCAAATTCTTCTCGTAGGATCTCTGCAGTGTGCCTCTCCTCTGACATGTCTAGAGATCTCAAAAACATGAGTCCTTTAGGACAATATACAAGAAAATTTAGCAACGTCCTTCCTCGCCTATCGGTCCATCTATCTGCCATAATAGTGCATCCTGTTTCCTTCCACGACTGTCTCAAAGTCGAACAGTATTATTGCACTTCAATTACGGTCTGATCTAATATCTTCCCTCTCAACTTCTGATAAGAGGGCATCTTATATCCTGGACCAATGTTTGCAATTGCATCTGCTATTGCTTGAAAATGAAAACTATTTGCTGCATTAAATGGAATGCATGCATCATAAAACCATCTTCCCACTGCAAGGTCTACCTGATCATGCAGTTGTTCTGAAGCCATAACAGCACGAATTCCTGGTTGAGCACCAGGTGTAGTGGAAGGAGGAAAGAACGAATGTATGCTAGAAGAAGAGGCTCTTCCTCTACTCCTTCCTGAACTTCCTCTTCTTCCACCTCCAAAGTCTTCGGCTGCAACCCTCTTTCCTCTAGTAGGTGCTCGTGAACTGCTACTACCAATCTCTGTTCGAGCATCTGCGGGCAAACTATCAGTGAATCCAAATCCAGTGGCAGTAGCATCATCAGCTTCTTCATACATCTGAATATCATCCTTTTGTTGTCTCCGTTCTTGTATGTTCTCAATCATCTGTAGGCATTGCCATTTAATACCTTCTGGCAAACTTCTAACTCTGCCTGTGCATGGAGCAACTTCTTTCCTGGTTCCTGCTAGGTGGTGTTTCAACCTTGAAATTCCACCACTAACCACCTTTTCACAAAATAAGCATCTGATTTTTAACCTTGAACCCTCAACTGGTATACCCCACTGCCATGCCGGATCATCAGACTTTGAATGAGAGTCTCTACCACCCCTTCCTGCCATCTCAATGGAGTACTTTAATTCAAACAAAAACCTGAAAATAAAAGCACTTCGTAAATCCCCCAATCTTCAAATAACACTCAAATCGAGTGTCTCCCACTTCATGAATGCAATAAAAATCGTATACACACACTTAATAACTTCATATTTTGTCATTTAAAAAAAACCTAAAATAACACAAAAAACAACAAATATAAAGAAAAATAATGAAAAAAACATTAAAAATATACCAAAATCCGAGTTTGGAGGCTTGCACGGGCACCGTAGGGCACGACTTTGGAGCTTTGAACACTAAGGAGGCGAAAATCGGCTCTTAAGGAGCTTGAGGAACCCAAGAAGAGAGAAGAAACCCGCGAAAAATCGTGGGTTTCAGTCGGCCCGGGACCCTTTATAAGGGTCCCAAGGCGATACGGTGCGATACTGTGGGTTTCACGATACGGGCCCCCGTATCGCATCGTGGTGGCCCACGATACGATACGTACGATACGGTGCGATACGGATAACACTGGCTAGAACAATGAAAATATATTTTTTATCAAAAGATTTTTTGAATTACATTGACGGGACTATAAAAGAACCAATTTTGGACATTGATGGCTTAGATGATAATGAAATCATCAAAGCACATGAGAAATTCAAAACCGATTTGAAATTGTGGGAAAAAATGAATGCAAAAATCACATGGATCATTTGTCAAAATATAGATGAAAAACTTAGAAATCGGATTAATGCTTTTGAAAATGCGTTTGAAACTTGGGAATATTTGAAAAAGCTTCATTCTCAAGATGATTTTGTCTTTCAAATTGATCTTATGGAAAGAATGATTATGCCCAAACAAGGAAACCTAAACATTAGGAATTATAGACGAATTTTAAGAATTTTTGGAAAATCAATATTTTTTCTTGTTTATGCGTGATTTAAGAGACGAATTTTAAAACATTAGATCAAGCCTTATACATAGGAAACCTAGACCTAGAGGGGATATCTTTCTTGCCGATCTTGTTATGGAGGAAACAAGATTGAAAAACATGCATGTTGCCAAAGAAGCCGTACTTAACGCATCAAGACCCGGAGCAAATTTAAAGACTTACGAGCCTCCACGTGCCAAGAACAATGAAGGCACATTCAAGAAGCCCACGGGACCATGGGCTAACAAGGATACAATTTGCCATTATTGCAAGGAAAGTGGACACATTAAAACCACTTGTCCTCTACTTCGAAAAAGGGATGGAAACGTGGGAGCCGTGAAAGAAAGAGGTGTCTTACCCAACAACATAAAAACGTACATAGAAGAAATTTTTAAAGAAAAAGCAAGCATCTCCGAGAATGCTCTATCTACTTCGTAAGGTATGTCTTGGTTTTTAGATTTCGGTGCATCTTTTCATATGACACATAGTGGAGATTCTTTGGTTAATTCTTGTGAAACCATTGGAAAGCATGTGTTTACGGCCGATGGAACAAAACTCCAAATCAAAAAATTAGGAAACCTTGAAAAACAAGACTTTAAAATTCAAAATATAAGTTTTATACTTAAACTAAATTTAAATATACTCTCGATTGCTCAAATATGTGATAACAATTGTATAGTCACTTTCTCATCCAAACATTGTGTGGTGCAGGATCACCTATCGAAGAAGGTAATTGGTCAAGGTCATAGAGAAAGTGGACTATATAAAATGGACTATCTTGTTATGCCAAATTCGGGTTTTTGTAACATAACCCAAGATGTTACGTTATGGCATAAAAGACTTGGACACTTGGACTCTCAAAAATTGTGTAACATTACCTTAATGAAAAGCATTAGAGAGAAAAATTTTGAATGTAAATATTGTCTTCTTGGAAAAATGCATATCTTCCATTTGGAGAAAGAAACTATGTACCAAAGAAAGCTTTTTATTTAATATATTCGTATGTTTGGGGGGCCGCGCCCGTTGTTTCTAAAGGAGGATTGCAATACTATGTGATTTTTTTGGATGACTTTACTAGATTTATATGGATATATCTCTTAAAACACAAATCCGAAGTATTTGAAAAATTTGTAGTATTTTGTAACATGATAAAAAATCAATTTAGAGCAACCATTAAAATCTTTAGGTCTGATTCGGGAGGAGAGTACATGTCTAATGAATTTCATAAATTTATTGAAACTAATGGTATTATTCACCAAAAATCATGCACCAAAACACCTCAACAAAATGGTCTAGCAGAACGAAAACATAGGCATATTATTGAAACTTGTAGAACTATGCTAATTGCTAGTAAGTTTCCTAAATTCTTATGGGCCGAAGCTACTCTTACCGCCATATATCTTATAAATAGAATGCCTTCATCTAACCTTGAGAATACTTCACCTTTCGAAAAATTGTATAACATCCCTCCATATTATGAAAGACTTAGGGTTTTTGGATGTAGATGTTTTGTGTATACAGACAAGAATGACAAATTGTCACCTAGAGCTATTCAATGTGTCTTTCTTGGTTATGACATTGACACAAAGGGGTATAGGTGTTTTGATCCTATAGAAGACAAATTGTATGTGTCCAAGGATCTGAAATTTTTTGAGAATGACATTTATTATGAGTCCAAATCCTTGGAAAATTTGGAACCTTTCATTCCTGAAGATGTTTTTGAGCTAAAAGAAGATAATGATTGTGACTCAGTAGATCATCAAGACATTCAAGAAGATCATATTGAAAACAATGATATTTCACACACCACTGTTGATACTCGGTCAATTATTGAACCCTTCCCCTCACATTATCCCAAACGACCTAGAACAACCCATCACGCCCGCATGGAACCTGATATTACAAGCTTAGAACCCAGGGTTTCAAGACCACCTCAGCGATTTGTGTCATATGAATCTTTTGAACCACAACGAAGAAATTTGATTGCCACCCTTCGTCAAGTAAAGGAACCTAGGTTCTATCATCAAGCTAAAGGTATTCCAGAATGGGAAGATGCTATGAAAGATGAACTCAACGCCCTAGACAAGGCTCAGACATGGATAGTTGCACCCCTGCCTAAAGATAAGAAAGTCATTGGATGTCGATGGGTATATAAAATCAAAACTCACAGCAACGATTACATTGAGAGATACAAGGCTAGACTAGTTGCTAAAGGTTATGCCCAAGAATATGGAATTGACTATGATGAAACCTTTGCCTCAGTAGCTAGAATGACCACAATTAGAATTCTCATAACCATTAGTGTAATCAAGCAATGGAATATATACCAACTATATGTCAAGAATGCTTTCTTGAACGGTTACTTGAATGAAGAAGTCTTCATGAGTCCTTCTCCTGGGGTCACTCTCCCTCCTGGTCATGCTCTTAAATTAAGAAAAGCCTTGTACGTTCTGAAACAAGCTCCAAAAGCTTGGTTTGATCGATTTGAAAAATTCATGCATTTGCATAATTTTGTGACTTGTTATACTGATATTGCATTGTTTGTACGAAAAACACAATCTGGTGTTGTTATCTTGCTTTTGTATATGGATGACATGATCATCACAGAAAGTGATGAAGTGGGAATTGCTGAAGTTAAACTTAATTTGCATCACGAATTTGATATGAAAGACTTGGGTTTGCTGAATTACTTTTTGAGTATTGAGATAACCAAAAATAGTTGTGGATACTTTATGTCTCAAACCAAGTTTGCTACCGATATTGTTGAAAGATCTGGGATTATAGATAATAAGGTTGTTGACACACCCGAAGTCCTAGGCACCAAACTGCATTCCACAGATGGTGAGAAATTAGAAGATCCCACCCCTTATCGACAGCTCGTAGGTGCACTCACTTATCTCACCATTACTAGACCAGATATTTCTCATGCAGTACACACAATCAGTCAATTTCAACAGGCACCTACTTCTGTTCATATGAGTGTTGTCTTGCGAATTATTCGATATATTAGAAACACTGCCCACAAGGGGGTCCTCTTAACTTCCTCTTCATCTTTTGATTTATCTATATATATGGATGTTGATTGGGGTGGAGATGTCAACAATAGACACTATACGACTGGTTTTTATGTGTTTTTAGGTGAATCTCTTATTTCCTAGAAGTGCAAAAAGCAACAGAAGGTGTCCCTCTCATCCACAGAAGCCGAGTATCGAGCCATGGCTACAACTGCGATGGAGATTTCTTGGATCACAGCCCTTCTAGCAGACATGGGCATCCATGTCAAACACCCGGCCATCATGTATTGTGACAACAAAAGCGCCATGTACATTACCTCCAACAACACTTTTCATGAGAGGACAAAGCACATCGAGATGAACTGCCACTTTGTTCGTGAAGAGTGTCTAAATAAGAAGCTCTTCCTTTGCTATGTCACATCTGAGATGCAGCTCGCAGACTTCTTCACCAAATCTCTTTCAGCTTCTCGATTTCAGTTTTTACTAGACAAACTTTCAGTGTATACCCCGTAAGTTTGAGGGAGGATAAGTTTGAGGGAGGATGTTAATATGTAATAGGATGCGGGCCCTTAGGGCCCGCACCATCTTGGCCAAAGGGCCAGGGCCATGCTGGTCCTGGTCCTCCCCAACGGCTACTGGCCATCTAGGTAACCGTTGGGGAGCCCTCCCCAACGGCTACTTATTGTAGCCGTTACTGTGCATTCAGCTGAATGCACAGTAACTCCCTTCTTCACTCACTTCTTCTCTCTATTGTAATTTATGCTCTATAAATAGAGCTTGAATGCATATCAATAAACATGCAGTCTTGCACTGCTTCTTGATTGGTTTTGTGTATGCTTCCGCTCTTGTTAGTCATTCTTGAAGATAGACATTCGTGAGTGAATGTCATTTGACTCTTGGCGACTTGATGATATTGATTCGTGCTACATTAATTGTTGATCATCGACAAATATTTACAAGATGTTGATATAGAAGAATAGAATGAAAAGGAACCACAAGTGAAACATCGAGACAGAATTGACATACATGAAAAGGGTATTTGGACTTCAACCGCTATTTATGCGCTAAGAACCTAGGAGAGAGTTCCTTTAGATAGGCTTCTTACAGTTGAGACATGCTTTTCAAAATTCAAACTGATTTTCTTACCTTACTAATGCTAGACAAATTCATCATGTGCATGTTTCTCTCCATCTTGTACCCAAGATCAGTCACATACTCAAAGCTTCAAGATCTTCATCTATTCCTTGGTTCAGAATTTACCAAGAATATTGGTCTATATTGGGACCCTGTTTCCAGTGAGATTGATTTTGAATAGGCACCTCATAGAAAGCAAAGTATAAAACTGCAAAAGGAATATAAGCTTTCTACTTCAAATGGTTCCTTTTCCAATATGAATTGAGAATGGTGAGTATTCTACTGTTGAAGGCAGATTTGTAGTTACGGAACCATGCCCACTCAAAAGATACAAAGAACACACTTACAGCTTCATGATGAAGGAACCACAAAAGGCAAGACATGTACATCCGGTCACCTCATCTCAAACAACCTTTAAACTCTACCGCAACTTCTAAGACATCCAGCAAATTATGATTTCCTTTAGCGAAATTAGATGATCCAATAAGCTGTGAATTATCCAAGTAATAAGATAATAGATTTATCTTGACGTCAGGCTGTTGGTAAAGTGGATACACGAGTTCATCTAAAAAACAATCCTAAGATCGACCCAGTTTCCAAAGAAACAGAATCGACGGTGGAAAGGGATCCAGTAAAATGAGTATACAGATTTTTCTCTTTTTCAATCAATTAAATGAGTTCAGTCATGGATAAATGTCCTACCCGGTCATGGCAATCTATGAGTCATTGAAGGCGATGATGGAACAAATGTATACAATGTTCCCAACATTCCGTCACCCAAAAATGAGAAAGCAAAACAGCAAAGAAAGAACAAGATGGAGACTCACGATGCTGCCAGACGTTTCCAGCAAGATCCTGAGTCTTCTCTTTAGCCTCCTTCACCTTCTTCCCCCATTGTCCGAACACTTCCCGGACGGTATCCAAAGTATCTACAGAAAACAATCGAGAACAAAATCAAATAGGAGAACAAACAAAACTGGTGATCAACAATCATCAAGAACGAAAAGGAAAGAAGCGAAAAACGCCCCACCCATCACAGAAACCAAAATCAATACGCAAAAGCAGAAAGTGGAGATCGAGAATCGATGATCATCGATTTTAAACAAAGATAAATCGAAAATTAATCCACCTAATAGAAATTAAGAGACAAAAGGCAAAGAGAACGCACTCACTCTTTCCGGTGCCGGCAGGGCAAGCAGAAACATAAGGGTTTTGGGAAGACAGGGGAATGGTGGCCGGATTTCCGTCTCGGGGTGATGGTGGTGCTCTATCAGAAGAAGGATCGGTCGGTGAACCCATGACGAAGGTGCCCCAATTTCCGGAACCACCGGTACCACCGACGTCCTTGGGATCTATGGTAGGATAGGGAGAGTAGTCGCTGGAATGTTGGGCAACCGGCGGCGCCTTCTTCTCGGTTTCTTTGGTTTCGGCAGCAGCTTGGCTCCCTGGATCCATTCCTCTCTCTCTCTCTCAGATGATCGTATCGGTCTCGCCCCTTTAATCTCTTCTCGTATCGATGAGATGCTTGCTTCGTCCGAAAGTTCGAAGCTTCCACAAATCTCACCACACGAAGACGAACGAATTTGGGTGACGTGAGACACCAATAACGGATTTGAGGTGTTTCGTGACTCTTTCTTTGAATAAGCGGACATTTTCGGACGTTTCGACAAGCAGCAGTTGCGCGCCCTCACCTACGTGGCCAGATTCCTAACCGACCCGGCAGTTTCAATCGACACCGAACCGAGCCAAGAACCGACTAAACTCGGAACCAGTGAAACCGAAACCGTAACAAGAGTCCATCTAGTTCAGTTCCAGTTTCGTCTTTAATCAAACTGGACCCTGATCCAAACCAAAAATAGTGGTTAAAAACCGAAACCAGTGGTTTCAAACTGCCGATTTAGTTATTTTTTAAATTTTTATAAAATTACCGGTTCCGGACAATCCAAAATTGACGGTTTTGGAACCAGCCTTCAACCAATTTGATTACGGTTCTAGGTTCCGAACTAATCGAAACTGGACATGTCTACCCTCACATGAATAGGGTGCCCAGTTCAAAATGGGTCCAGTGTTTTCAACACCGGATTGGCACCCAATTGGCCTGAATCGGAACCGGACAAGCAGGATTCCAAACCTTAACCAAGCTTGGGGTTACAGTTCAGAAATTTCAACAACCGAAACCAGCGGTTTATTTAATTTAAAATTTAAAATCGTGTTGGGGAGGGTGGTGGAGATAGCATACTTATTGGATGATGACTGCTTAGCCAGTAAACGTTTATTATCTTCCATGAATTTTAAAGATCATTGATGATAATGATAGGGTCATAAACAGTGGCGGATCTACATTGTGGCGGCGGGATGGTGCCTGCTCCTTGAAAATTTAAAATTGTTTAATTATATATTAAATTTTTTCAAAAGGATTTGAAATTTTTTAAAGCCAGCACCACCTAAACATGAAGTCCAGCCCACCCGAAACAAGTTTTTGGATCTATCACTGGTCATAAAACGAAAACGGATTATACCATCGGTTGTGGAATCGCAACCAAAACCAATCTTGGCAGATTTATTTATGGTTCTAGGTTCCGGATTACTCAAAACCGGGCATGTCTAGGTCCATAGACAAACCAACTCAGCTGGTCCTTGGTTCATTCCTAAAGTGTACGAAATGAACATGAATATAGATGTTCTTCTTGGTTTGGCTGTGAAAGCCTCTTAAATAACATTTTAGTTGAACTTTTACCTAAATCATGACTATATGGTAAATGTATTATGGTATTTAAGGTAAACGAAGATCATTCTTGTTCTAACTTTATTATAACCGAAGGTTCCAAGGTACATAAGGGCATTTTGTTTAGATATGCAAGGAAATTTCTCCCTCAACCTAGTCATTTACTCGTAAAAGGAATTAGGTCAGCTCATTCATATCGAAATCAATACGAGCAACAAAAAAGGGTTGTCAAATTCGATCCACTTATTTTTGAGCTCACTTGATCAGTCATCGATGCCTAATTAGATCCATCGACGCATAGAATTAATGTTGGTTGGTTAAAATGGAGAGGAGCAACAGGTATTCTTTGTGATAAGAAGATACCATTAAAGTTAAATGGTAAATATTATAGAGCAACAATTAGACCTATCATGTTTTTATAGTTATGAGTGTTGGGCAGTTAATCATCAACATGTACAAAAGATGTCTGTGACAAAAACAAAGATGTTGAGATGGATGAGTGGTCATACAAGAAAAGACCGTATACATAATGAAGTTATTAGAAACAAATTAGAAGTGACACCAACAGGATAAAATGAGAGAATACCGTTTAAGATGGTTTGGACATAGAAAAAGATCAAAAGAAGAACTTTTAAGAAGGTATGAAAAACTAAATTTGGAAAGTATTAAAAAAGATAGAAGAAGACAACAAAAGCGTTGGAAAGAAACAATAAAGAATGATCTTAGCTTATTGTGAGTTAACTGCTAACATGACACATGATAGAGCTATGTGGAAACAAAGAATTCATGTAGCCGACCCCGTCTAGTATGGGAAAAGGTTTAATTGTTGTTGTTTTGTAAAGTTTTATGTTAAGTCTTAAACTACCCAACATTTTTTATGAGCACACAAGTGTAATAGATGGGTTAGTGTAGGTTCTAACCTCCTTTTTTTTTGGAAAAGGTTCTAACATTTACGAAATGGAAGGCACGACTGTGGTATAAACTTAAGACAGGTAGAAATCCTCACGCACAAAGCTATCTTATACCCATCTTCCAAAAATCAACAAGCTTTTCAACTAATCTCTTTATATTTATTTTGAATGGTTATAAATGTCATACAACAACATAAAGAATAAATATATAGCACTTCTAAGACCAGGTGATCTGTGAGATATCATCTAGCACCACAATGCTCCATGTCCTTCGAAATAATCTTCATTAAAAGGCGCTCCTGTTTCCCTTAAATTTATCTTTTAATGAAATCTTTATTGTGACAGCGAAGCCTTTGACCCATGCAAGTAACTGGATTAGCATGTTTTTCTAACATATAGACAAGTAAAGATTATATGTACTCACTTATACAAGCCAAGGTGATCCGAAACATCAAGAATTGCAGCTTTCCTGGACAAATTAAATACATTTAGAGCTTACAGTAACCAGCTTGACAAAGCATGCAACTCTAAACCCAGAAACACCAGCAGCAAAAAGGGGGAAATGTCATCAAACCGATCACTAACGGAAGGCAGGACATCAAATCCGGTTTCGTTTCGGCTCGGATGTCCCGACTGGTGAGATTGCAGCTGCAAGTGCATCAGCCTAACCCGCAGTCTCCATCTTTTTCCAGTCTGGGTCCACAAGACTCCGAGGAACGTACCCTGTTGGAGTCATTTATAGGCTCTATTTTTTGAACCAGAAACAGCAAAACATTCTTTGGCATTAACAGCATTGACCGATGCCTGGGCTTGGGAAGCCACACCTTGGCTTCTGATCTTTGATTTGAACAGGAGAGGCTTCAGTACGTGGTCAGTGTAGAAAAGTACCCATGGGTGACCTGAAAGCAAAACCAGGACAATAAGCAAAATAAGATGACAAAAAGAAACTAATCCTATTACACAAGTGACTTGGATGGTTTGGAAACAAATACTTCCTGTGACCTAGCGTAATAAGATATGTCCACCTGCATCTGTCATGCTCTCATGTTTTGCAGTCTCTCTCTCTCTCTCTCACACACATTTGCACAAACACATCCCCACATACGCGATGCACACATATGCACAATCTTCGTCAAACTAAAACCTAACCTCCTCCCATGCCAAATGAGGTTGGATAATGGATTCAAAGTTGACAATATCGTGTCACATTCATTCGAATCTAAAGTGCAAGAACCTTCCACTTTAAGGTCCATCACCTCCTTTTGAAGTGTTGTCTTCTAATTTCTCGCGCCTAAAAAGTATTCATCTGCAAACTTATAAAAACTGAAGTGCAAATTCAAGTTTACCATGCAATACAGGAGAAGGCCAAAAGCATACATATAAATCAAATTACAAACCCATACTCGAGATTTTCACCACCTAATTCATTCTTAACTCAAAGGAATTGATCTTCTCCTGATCCAAAATATCTCCATGACCTAGCCTGCGTGTAGGCAGTTCTTTGATCAGGCATTTGCAGCTGCCAGCAGTATTCTTCAACAATGGTATCTCTCAAGCAGGACGCAGGGGAAATGGAAACCAAAACCAAATCAAACAAAAAAGGAAGAGCCTTTTCACATGTAACGTAGAGTTGGCTGGATGAGATATGCAAGGTTATCCCCACGGTTCTGCAAAACCATGGGGATAATTCCATTAAGACAATGGGCTCAAAAGGAAGTTAGGATGCATAAATTCTGCCACACGGATGGGAAGGAAGAAAAAATTAAACAAGACTGTATTTTGGTACCTGGAATTGGCCAGGGAAGATTTGGATCGAATAGATTATGTTGTAATAAAGGCCAGCGTAGAAGAATTTGCATGCAAGACACTGATGAAAACTGAGAAGATTTTGTTCACAGAGAAGTGGAAATAATGCAGTATCTCTCGGTTCACCCTAGCGTCGTGACACTGAAGGCAGTTTATGAGGATGCTAACTCTTTCGATTTTGTCATGGAGTTCTGCCCCGGTGGTCGCTAACTTGACTGTATGGCGAAAGAAGGTAGCTTTCCAGAGAGACAAGCTGTTATTCTGCTTAAGGATCTCATCTTGGTTATCAAGTACTGTCACAAGATTGGGGTTGTTCACCGTTATATAAAGCCTGAGAACATCTTTCTCACCGTGTCAGGAAGGATAAAACTTGCTCACTATGGTTTAGTTATGCGAGTTTGCAATGGCAATAGTGCTGAACCTCTTTAAGTTGATACTTCTTGGTCAATGCCTATTTTTTATTTTTTGACTGTGATGCTCGACATGATGCTTTAGTATCCTTTCTATTTTATCTGCAAAATTCTACTAGTGTGGCACTGGGGTTTCATCTCTCAACCCTGCGTGCCTCTAGGATAGTCTTAACATCTTCTGCTCAAATGTATATCAGTTACCATATTTTCTGAGAATGAATTAATGGATCCCATGTCTAATGTGCTCTGTTGAAACTAACTATAGTTTGGATTATAGAAGAATTGGAATACCAATGTGCCCCTTGACTATTCTTCCATCGCTCTGAATGTTCATCATTATTCTATCTCTATGATAATGGCATTTTTTACTCTATCGTTCATGGTTTGATTCAACTTGTCATAAGCATGTTTTCTTTTGATACTTTGAGAGGTGAATAAAGCTCAAGCAAGAAGTTATCAGAATAGTTGGCGGGAGCTGCTAATGAGGTATAGGACGGCTTGAAAAGTCTTAACAAAATTGATGAAATATGTTCTTACCTTTTTGGAGTTAAATGCTAAGTTGACATGATGTCGCACATAGTGGTGACTGTTTGTAGAAAAGAGGATGGATTAATCTGGTGCACATTTAAGAAGGAGATGCAAAGGGGACTGATATGAGGGTAGTGGCAGGTGCACGAAACAGAGGACCTGGATATGAGAGAATTAACTACCGAGCCGTTTCCCTTTCTCTTCCTCGTCAAGCATCCACCATGCTGCTTTAAGACCCGTTGTGTAAGTAATGGCAAGAGCCCTCGTCTGGTTTCCAATCAAGCAAAATATAACCCGTTTATCTTCTATCTATCAAGTGAAACCCCTGAACTATTGGCCGCAAAATCAAGCAAGGATTGAGGTAAACATCTGCCTGCTTAGAAAATGTACATTGTCTGCAACAAAGGTCATGGACCAAGATCAGCGGAACGTCAATGAACGAGCAAGCTTTGCTATTTAGCGATTTAAAGAACCGTCCTACCTCCACAAAAGGTCGCATCTATCTGGTTCTGAAGAAAAAACAGTTCGAAAGAACAAAAGAGCAACCGCATAATCCATCATCCTATCAAAAGAAGTAAACCGTAAATCACAACAGAATCAAGCACTTTACTATCAACCGTTTAGTATCACAATCGACCGACTAAAAGAAGTAAAGGTGAGGAGTATAAACAAAAGGATGGAGGAACCCTCACCCACAGAGTGAGAGATACTCTTCTTCTTCTTCTTCTTCTTCCTCCCCATCCTAACAGCCAGGCTGCAACCTCTTGTGGCCGTTCCACCCGAAGCCGCAGAGATCCGGTGAAAGCCCTACACATAGGGCAACGGAGACTGTTAAAAACCATGCACATAGACCGAAGCAACGTAAATTCCGTGTCAATGCAATGGAACGTGAAAGAATTGATCCGGGTTTGGTTAACCAGTTCTGATACGGATGTGAAACATTAAGACACGAGCAACCGACACATCAGATTCGGATAGATACGTCCAGTTCTTGATTATCAAGAACGTAGGCAGAACCTTTCGGTTTTAGAATCGTCGATTTTCGAAGGATTTGGATTCGAATGTTTGAGACTGTTTTAAAAATATTTTAAAAAATGAACAAATGCATCCCATAAAATTCGAACTCCCGACCTACGTTAAGGACTTGTGATAATGAATGTTGAAAAATATATAAACTTTAATAAGTGATGGTTTAAAATGATTAGTTTCGGTTTTGGGTTCATATCGGATTGCAAAAATCATGAACCATAATCAAATCGAAAATTCTTGATTCCAGTTACGATTTAAAAACCGATTCGATCAATTTTGATTCGAATCATCAAACCAGTTATCTCTAGTTGATTCGGGGCCAATTGGAGCGTCCTTATTCAGTATGGCATGCATGTGATGCAAGTCAGGCCCACACGTGACCCGAAATCCAGTATGGTACTGTTTCAAGGTTCAGGTCGGCCCGTGCGGCAGCGACTCAAATTTAGTACCCCTCGGTGGAAAGATTTTTAAACCCTACCCTTTCCAAGATGGACGGCGCAGATAGAATCTCGAATATAAAAACGATCGGACGGCTCTGATCTCCCTCGATCCCTTGCTGGGGTCTTTCATATCGCTTGGCAGAGTTGAAGTTCCAATTCAACGTCGTGGTCCATCCGTTCTGCAGCAATTTCGATTGTCTTTCCATTTTTTCCCGGGGTCGGAGTAGAGATGATGCAGTCGACGGCCGGTGCATCGGAGCCGCAACAACAGCAGCAGCAGCAGCAATGGATGGCGATGCAAATGCAGCAGCAGTACCCCGCTGCAGCGATGATGATGCAGCACCAGATGCAGGCCTATCAGCATTACCCGACGCAGCCCTACATGGCGTACCCGCAGCAGATGCAGCCGCCCCTCGCTCCTTCGCAGCAGCACTCACAATCTAGCGAGGAGAACAAGACGATCTGGGTAGGGGATCTACAATACTGGATGGATGAGGGTTACCTCAATTCCTGCTTCGGTCACACCGGAGAGGTGAAAACATACCTCTAAACCCCTTTGTTTCATCTAAGATTTCGTTATTTTGAGCTTCCGCTTCCTTGTTCATTGCAAGATCTTATACAAGCTATGTAAGTTCATTGTTTCAATTATCAATTGTCTCAAAATCATTGATAAGTTCGATAAGTAATCCTCCCTTGAAAACGAAATAGTTCGACGAGCGGTAGTGTTAGATCTTGTGTTCTTTTCGCTGTTAATTTCAGAGCTGTGGCCGGTGAGTGCTGTCTGTATACATGAACAAGGAGGAACACCTCTTGTTTGCCACCATCTTTGATGGATCTGTTATAATCTGCTTATTCTTTTGACCTGTGTTGAAAAATATGAAATTCTGTTGCTTTTTTGCTTCCCTCAATTAGAAAGGGATCTTTTAGTTTTTGTTATTTTTGCTGTCCTCTCTGTGAGCAGAGGAAGATCGAATCTGTATCGTGTTGTATAATTGCATAGACCTTGTTGGTAGGCTTGGTTTGGAACTGTAGCTGTTAAAGCATATATATATATATATATATATATATATATATTTACATATATATATATTTACATATATACATTTATATATATACATATATATACATTTACATATATACATATATATACATTTACATACATATATATATATATATATATATATACATATATTTACTACATGGATTCTTTGTTTCCACATATCCCTATCGTGTGCCATTTTAGCAGTTAACTCACAATAAGCTAGATCATTCTTTATTGTTTCTTTCCAACACTTTTGTGGTCGTCCTCTACCTCTTTTAATACTTTCCAAATTTAGTTTTTCATACCTTCTTAATTTGTAACACGCCCTCTTTGCCATGATTTTATTTTGCACTACTTCACTCCACCACCAAGCTTCTTTTTGTGCCGGTACACCTCCCTTAGATACACCTAACACATCTTTCACTACTTTCCTAATATGTATAGCCATATTGTTCCACATATCACAGGGTGTACCAACATAATTCCAAACATCTCCTTGAAGGACTTTCTGTTTAAATATATATTCTTTCTCACTTTTGAGGTTCCACCATTTAGTCTGAATAGCTTAATACACTCTTTTCTTCTTTGTCCATTTTTTAATTTGTAAATCAATAACTAAAAGTCGATGTTGGGTGGTTAAGCTTTCTCCTGGAATTACCTTGCAATCTTTACAACACGCTCTATCTTTTTTTCTACAGATAAAGTAATCAATTTGTGTTTGTGATAATCCACTCTTATAAGTAATTAAATGTTTATCTCATTTTTTGAAGATTGTATTGACTATAAAGAGATCAAATGGCATAGCAAAATTTAAAATCTCCCTATCTTCCTCATTTATATCTCCAAAACCAAAGTTTCAATGAATACCTTGATATTCTAATGCCTCTTTAACGACATGCCCATTTAAGTCTCCTTCTAAACAAATCATCTCCCTTTGTGGAATCTTTTGAATCACCTTATCTAACTCTTCCCCAAAAGTTGTCTTTATACTATCTTCTAGTCCTACTTGAGGTGCGTAAGAACAAACTATATTCAAATCCTCTGCTCATAACACTAATTTTAACGTCATGATTCGGTCACCATATTGTTGTATGTCTACTACCTAAGTCACACAGACACTTTAAAGAGGTGGAGTGTCGACCTCGTCACGGGTGCGACACCGACACCGACACGGTGTCAGTGCGGCATGGCAAAAAAAAATACAATTTTTTTTAACTCACGGTTCTGCTGTCTATGGTGTATTTATCGTAGAGAACCCGATCAAAGAGGGAGTAATCCATCAAGACGATGAAACTGAAGCCTCTTAGTTGACTCGTGACCTTATCTCCCATGATGACCACCTGAGTTACCTCACCATAGTTTCCAAAATGCTCCTTCAGCTTGTCTTCTATCATCTCCCATGAAACTCTGTCGATGAATATAGAAAAATATCTCAACGCGGACCTTCTTCACTTCCTTTTGTGTGGATATTCCACGCTTTAAAATCTGGTATCGATTTTGAAGTTCGGGTCTTTTTAGATAAATGGGTATGGATAATGAAGATTGATTTGTGTATTATGATGAAATTAATAGTTGTTTACCGTTTATGTGTTTTGCTTTAATATAAAGTTGTGTACTTGCTATTGTCATATACTTATGTTAATTGATGTCTCACTTGTTGTAGCTTGAATATTATATTTAATATATAATATTATATACCCTAGCCGTGTCGTCGCACCCAAAATTTTTGAAATTTGTCGTATCCCGCACCCATGTCCGCACCCGCACCCGCACCCGCACCCGTATGACATAGTATACTACACTATCCTTTAAATCTTTATTTATGATAATACCAACTCCGTTTCAATCCTTTTCTTTACTTGAGTACCATAATTTAAAACCTGTATCCTCTATCTCCTTTGCTTTTTCTCCAACCCATTTTGTCTCTTGTAAACATAGAATATGAATCTTTCTCCGAATCATAGTATCTACCACCTCTATTAGCTTACCATATAATGTTCTGATATTCCTAGAACCAATACGAATCTTATTATCTAGGACTAGCTTCCTTACCCCCCCGCATTCGTCCATATTCAAAATGCGGAGACCCTTTCTGAAAATTATTCACTACATTCGGGCGACAATGTAGCGGGACTAACATTTTTACTCACACCCATCCATGATGTGAGAACCCTCTCTGTAATTGATTCACTACATTCGGGCGAAAATGTAGTGGTCATTGCTTACTTATCACTGCATTCGGGCTCTGCAGCGCTTCGCTAGGTGGGGACGCCCCAAAGCAAAGCTCATAATTTTTGTAATCAATGTTATAAAAATCCGACAAAGTTTTACACGGGTTGTCGGAAGCCTAACACAACCCTCCTCCTTTATCTGGGCTTGGGACCGGCAAAGCAAGGGTGATCCCTTACATGGGCGGAGTTATATATATATGCGCATGTATGTCTGCACAACAACAACAACAACAAAGCCTTTTTCCCATACTAGATGGCATGTATGTCTATATATACAACAAAAATTGTTTGTTGAGTAGAGTTGTGCACAAAATATATGTACTCGTTTGTGTGTACATAAACATAGTTTTGTATGAAGACATTTGAACTTTTAGATCCAATAATCCACATTCCACGATGTCATAAACAAGAACAACTAAGCCTTTTCCCATACTAGATGGGGTTACATACATGGATTCTTTGTTTCCATAGAGCTCGACCACTATAATGCTTAAAATTTTACAATAACCAAACAGTTTTTAGGTATTTCAGTTCAAGGACATTTATTGGAAAGGAATCCCAAATGCAAAGAGTTCCCATTAGAAGAGGACTCTTGCTATTTTGTTTGGATTTGCTTTATGATAATGCAAAGATTATATCGTACAAGAGACAAAGGGGAATAAGGGAAAAACCAAAGATATCACAAGATGAACTGAAAATTGTGATACTTAGTGATAATGCTCAAAGTGGAGTTGATACGGGAACAACAACAGCTAGGCCTTTTCCAATACTAGATGTGGTCGTCTACATTAATTCTTTGTTTCCATAGAGATTGATAATGTGTCATGCTAACAATTAACTCATGTTTCCATAGATGATACTTAATTCTTTATTGTCTCCTTCAACACTTTTGTGGTAGTCCTCTTCCTCTTTTAACATTTTTACAATCTAGCTTCTCATACCTTCTTACTACCTTTTTGCCGAAGCTTTCTTTCATTGCCTCTCCACATGTCCAAACCATCTTAAACGATTTTCTAAGGAAGCTTCTATATGTTCAAATTATCTTAAATGATTTTCTCATTTTATCATCTATTGGTGTCACTCCCAATTTGTTTCTAATAGCCTAATTATGTATATGGTCTTTCCTTGTGAGATTACATCCATCTCAAAGATCTTCATTTATGCCATGAATATCTTTTGTATACATTGATGATTAACTTCCCAATACTCAAAACCATAAACCACAACGGTATAATTGTTGTATAATATTTACCTTTGAACTTTAATAATATCTTTTTTTCACATAAAATACTGGAGACACCTTTTTATTTTAATCAACCTGCGTTAATTATATCTATGTATAACACCTCCATCAACATTTATAAGTTTAAGAGCCTCTTTGACTTCATTCTGGAGGTTTCTATACTCTTTTGAGTTGGTTAGCTCTCCTAAGTTAATACTAACACTTATATTTTTGCTAAAAAGCTTAGGAGAATAATTTTCCATCAATTTATGATATCATCACTTGTCACTAGAATCTTCCTATTCTCATGTTTGATGCATCTAACATAAATAAGATCCTTAGTTTTCTTATCTCTTGCCTTAATTATTCTGATATAATTACGATACGATACACTCATACGATACGATACATGATATGGGTGTATTTGTACTTGAATCAATACGATTTATGTACCTATATCACAAAAGTATTTATCGCATCGTATCGGGGCGTATCATACGATATGCTGCAATACATAGTTTAAATGTATTTAGACCCCCTCTAGGTTTGCTTTTATGGCTCCTCTTGCATGTCTATCCTTATCCGTATCGCACCATATCATACGATAAAGTGTGATACGTAACGATATAATATAACATGTTGTATCGCACGACGAAACTTATCGTTTCGTATTGTGTGATACATGTATCGTACGTTACATGTCGTATCGCTCGTATTGTACCTGAACCTTTATAAATGGTCCACTGACTTAACATAATCTCACGTTTCTGCAGGGTTTATGGCTTTCGATCGTTGCTTCTGAGTGCTAAAGGCAACTTCTAGCTTGGTTTAGACATCTCCAACGCCATGATCACTCCAACAACAGTATAGTTTTTTTTTTGCTTTTTTTTGTATATTTGGTATTTTCTTGTGTTATTTGTTTTTTTTTTGAATGACAATATATGAAGTTAGTGAATATCTTTTCATTGTATTTGTAAAGTGGGAGACACTCTATTTGAGTGTTTTGGTGGTTTATTAAGTGAAGATTGGGGATTTATGAAGTGCTTTTATTTTCAGGTGTATTAAGAGGTGTATTAAGATTTATTAGTGGTGGAATTTCTTCTTTGAAACATCACCTAGCAGGGACTATCAAAGAGGTTGCTCCTTACATAGGCAAAGTTAGGAGAGTGTCATAAAGAATTATAATTGAGAAAAGGCAAGGATGTTGGACTTGGTGGTAGTGATAATAACATCCCTTGTGATGCTAGGACAAAGATTGATAGTAGTAGTTCTCGACCACCAGTCGGGAGAAAGAGGGTTGTTGAAGAGGTTGCAAGTGATAGAAGAGGAAGGGCTAGAGGAAGATTTTATTATGGCATTCAGTCTTTTTTTCTCCTAGTACTATACTTGGTGCTCAATTTGGAATTCACGTTGTTATAACTTCAGAGCAATTGCATGAGCAGATAAACCTTGTAGTGGGGAGATAGTTTTATGATGCATGCATTCTATTTAATGCAACAAATTCTTTTCATTTTCAAGCAATAGGAGATGCTATTGCTAACATTTATCAAGGATATAAGATGTCATCTTATCAAAAGTTGAGAGAGAAACGGTTAGATAAGGTTGTCCAATAAAAGAATATTGTTCGACTTTGAGAGAGACAATGTGATGTGCTATCATATTAAACAGATGGACAGATAGGCGAGGAATGACTTTGTTAAATTTTCTTATCTATTGTCCTAAAGGACTTATATTTTTGAGATCTCTAGATATCTTAGAGGAACGACATACTGCAGAGCTTTTAAGGCATAAATTTGATAAGGTGATATTGGAGGTTGGACGTGAGAATGTAGTCCAATTAATTACAGATAATACATCTAATTATAAAGCAATTGGAAAAGAGTTAGTTGATACTTATGAGACTTTTTATTGGACACCATGTGCAACCCATTATTTAGATCTCATATTGGAGGATATTTGAGAGATGGGTGAGGTGAAGGCAACAACTCAGTGTTGTTAAGATATCACAAAATTCATCTATAATCATGCTTTTGTATTATCCATGATGAGGAGATATATAGATTGTGCAAAGCTCTTTCGTACAGTCGCTATTCGGTTTGTAACTAATTTCTTATGAGTATAAAGTATTATTAAACAAAAGAAGCCTTCAAGAGAATGGTTAGTAGCAGCAGTTTACGGACTTACCTCAAAATAGAAGGAATATAGAAAATTGAATGACATCTCAGATACAGTCTTTAAGAGTGCATTTTGAAACTCCTGTGTTAGAGTATTAAGAATCACATGTCATTTAGTGAAAGTTTTGAGATTAACTGACAGTGAGGAGAAGCTATCTATGGGTTATCTTTATGAAGCCATAAATATAGCTAAAGCTTCTATTAGAAGCAATTTTAATGGAAGAAAGACAAATTATGTGTCATTGTGGACTATTATCGATAACAGATGAAATAAACAGTTGCATTAGCCTATTCATGCAACAACCTACTACTTAAATCTAGCATTTAGATATTCTTTAAACTTTAAAAAGGATGGTGAGGTTAATCGAAGTAACATTGATTGCATGTACACATTGGTCCCTAATGAGAGTAGAACATATGCTAAACATCAAGAGATGGAGATCTAAGATAATGCTCCTCACTTGATGGGCTTGCTTGTAGCCATTCACAACAATAATAATATGCGTTTAGGTAAACTATTTATCTTAGTATTTAAGTTTCTTACAATTTATATTTATTATGGAATAACTCTTTATGTTTGTCTTTTTCTATTAGATGTGTTGTAGAATATGTTTTAAAGTGATTGTCCAAACCTGAAAGATTTTATAATAAGAGTTTTTGAGTGAAACCTATAGAGTAACTGGTTGTGAAAGGAATTGGAGTGTCTTCGAATATATCCACGTAAAAAAACACAATAGGTTGGAATATAAGCGGCTTAATGACCTAGTTTTCATCTGTTACAACATGCGGCTCTAACAAAGGTAATAAAGGGTTAGTTACTAATTAAGTATTCAATTCAATGTTGTATTTTAATTAATTGTTAATGTTATTTATTTGTCTTTCTTGCAAATAAGGAGGAAAATTAATTTGATCCAATAAGCCTAAGCTTGAACAATTTTGATATCTTAGAGGAGTGGATTATAGAAGATAGTAAAGCAAATACACTCGTAACTGAAGAAGTCATTCATTAATTTGGAAGGAGCGCAACAACATGAAGGGGATGATGATTTTGATTTTAAAGCTAAAGGTGGTGATGATTGTGAATAAGGAGAAGATAAGATTATTTAGTTAATCTTGATTACAATATGTAAATGGAATTCTTTTTAATTATAAAAGTTGTAATTTTTTTTGCTAAAGATGTACTGCTTAAATGCTTTATACATTGAAAATTGAGTGGTGATTGATGAATATGTACTCAATTTATGCATTATATGAATTGTTTTCAATTTACGTGATTTTATTTTATTTTATTTTTTAATATTTTTTAGTATTAAAAACGATATGGGGCGTATCATGGACCAAAATGATAAATGATACGATACACATCAAACAACATTGGTCTATTCTTCTTCTCCTCAAGACCAACCCCTTTCTCTCTAAAAATCCCATATGTATTTGACATTCGTTAATAGTCATCAATCCTAAGTTTGAAAATGAAGCTTGAGAGTGATATATGCATGTGATTTAGTTTGTTTTAATGTCGAATCCATTGTCATTGTCTCTTGGTATGATGCATATTGCAGAAATTTTCATGTCTTTTAAACATTTTAATAAATTTTAATATTTTTTTTAAATAATTTAAAAGTCGTATGAATCGTACAATATCTAAGGCATATCGATGCCCCATGTGTTATGGGGTCCGATAGGCTATTTACAACATTGCTTTCACCTTCTTTTGTATTGAGCTCTCAAGTTTTGGCTTTTGTTTTCTAATGGCCTCTTTTGCTTCTTTCTTTTCTTAGAATTACCTTCAAAGTTTTTGTCAGCTTTGTTAACATAATGCAATTTGTAGCATCTACCTTTTTCGTCTTAATTTTATCTTACTTCGCTTCACTCCACCGTCAAGCTTTCTTTTGTGTTGGTACACGTGTTAAATTTCCCTAACATATCTTCAGTTACTTTCTTGATATGTGTAGCCATATTGTTCGTATTAACAAGTGCACCCATATAATTTCAAGCATCTCCTTGAATATCTTCAGTCACTTTCTTGATATGTGTAGCCATATTGTTCGTATTAACAAGTGCACCCATATAATTTCAAGCATTTCCTTCAAGAACTTCATGTTTAAATTTATCTTTTTTTCATTTTTTATGTTTTATTATTTAGTGTGAATAGTTCTGTGTACTCTTTGTCCACTTTCTTACTTGCAAATCCATAAGTAAAGGTTGATGTTGAGTAGTTAAGCTTTCTCTTAGAATTACCTTGCAATCTTTTACAACACAATCTAGATTTTCTTGTATGAATAAAATAATCAATTTGTGTTTGTGACAAGCTAATCTTATAAGTAATTAAATGTTTGTCTTATCTTCTAAAAATTGTGTTGGTTATAAAGAGATCACATGCCATTGCAAAATTTAAAATTTCTTTCCCTTTTTCACTTAAATTCCCAAAATCATAGTTTTCACAAATACCTTGATATCCTAATGTCTCTTCACCATATGTCCATTTATATCTCCTCGCAAGTAAATCATCTCTCTTTGTAAAATTTCTTTGAATTACCTTATGTAACTCTTTCTAAAATGCTTACTTTATGCTATCATGTAGTCCTACTTGTAGTGATCTCCTTTTCTTTTCCTCAACTCACTTTCTCTTGTAAATATTGTGTCTTCCTCATAATATCTACCACGGGTCAATACAAACAATATTGTTTGTAGCATATCGTAACACGTATTATTTTTTCTCATGATAAGATAAAGTTGTATCATATCATAACATATCATAATTTTTTAAATTTATTTTTAAAAATAATGAAAAATTATAAATAATTATTATTAAGTAAGCAACTCCATAGAACTAGTAATATTATTAAGTTCATAACAAAACAAATAAATAAGGTAGCTTGCAATGAAAAAGAATTAAGTAATTAGCCTAGTTTATTATTAAATCAAAGCAAAGGAAAATAAAGGTTTATATATACAGATATACGAGTGTGTGCATGAGTGTCAAATAAGGGAAAAGTGGAAAACAATGATTCATATAAAAAATATAATAAAAACTATGAAAAATAACAGAAAACAAAAGTTTATATCTCAAAATGTAAATAAATGGCACCCACACGGCCGGAAAAGCATAGTTTTACAATTCAAAGGAGCAAAATCTCCCTCCACACAAGTGTAAATGGAGGAGAAATGAAGAAAAAAAGGCCTTAAAAGGTTAAAATTTATGAAGAATAGGGTTCGACTTATATGTCTTATTGCCCGTATCAATGTGATACTATATTGACTGATAGCACAGCATTGAATACAAATCTTATTATCTAGGATTAACTTCCTTAAACTCCTTATCCTTCCATACTTAAAATGTGGAGACCCTCTTTATAATTTGTTTACTAAATTCGAGTGGTAATATAGCGGGATTAATTTCTTTACCCATACTCATTTATGATGTGGGAACTCTCTATAATTGATTCACTATATCCCCTCAAAGACATAGAGGCTCTTGCTTACTTTTCGTCGTATTTGGACTCTATAATGCATTGTTAAGAGAGAATTCCCCAATGAAATACTCATACTATCTAGAGTCCATGATAGATAAATCCAACAAACTTTTATGTTGGTGGTGAGAAGCCTAACACAACCCTTCTCCTTTATCCATGCTTTGGGGTAAATATTGTAAAACAACATTACAACAACTTACTGTTGCTCGACATTTAAGAGTCAACCAGATGTCACGGGTATAAATATACTTGAGGTGGATTTTACTATTCTCTCTATATATACAACAACAACTAAGCCTTTTCCCATACTAGATGGGGTCAGCTACATGGATTCTTTGTTTCCACAAATCCCTATCTTGTGCCATGTTAGCAGTTAACTCCCAATAAGCTAGATTGTTCTTTATTGTTTCTTTCCAACACTTTTGTGGTCGTCCTCTACCTCTTTTAATACTTTGCAAATTTAGTTTTTCTAACCTTCTTATAGGTTCTTCTTTTGATCTTCTTTCTATATGTCCAAACCATCTTAAACGATGTTCTCTCATTTTATCCTCTATTGGTGCCACTCTTCCTTTGTTTCTAATAACCTCATTATGTATACAGTCTTTTCTTGTATAACCACTCATCCATCTCAACATCTTCATTTCTGTCACAGACATCTTTTGTACGTGTTGATGATAACATGGTAGGCCTAATTGTTGCTCTATAATATTTACCTTTTAATTTTAATGGTATCTTCTTATCACAAAGAATACCTGATGCTCCTCTCCATTTTTAACCAACCAGCATTACTTCTATGCGTAACATCTCTATCAATTCTTCCATCACTCTGAAAAATTGACCCTAGGTATTTAAAACTTTGCTTCTGAGGAATGTAATATGTGCCTATTTTAATTTCTATGTCCTCTGAGGTAACCAAATGATCAAACTTACATTCCATATATTATGTCTTTGTTCTACTAAGTCGGAGGCCTTTGCTTTCTAATGCTTCTCTCCATAGTTCCAATTTTCTATTAACTTTTTTCTTAGACTCCTCCACTAATACAATGTCATCTGCAAATAACATACACCAAGGTACTTCATCTTGAATATGTTTTGTTAACTCATCCATCACCATTATAAATAAGTATGGGCTTAAAGTTGATCCTTGATTTAACCCAATATTAACTTCAAAGAAGTCTGTCGTTCCTTCATGAGTCCTCACACATGTTTTTGCACCATCATACATGTCTCTTATAAGGTTAATATATGTTAATGGGATATCTCTTTTTTCTAAAGTTCTCCAAAGAACCTCCCTCGGTACCCTATCATAAGCTTTTTCTAGATCAATAAATATCATGTGAAGGTCTTTCTTTTTTGCTCTAAAATATTCCATAAGACGTCTCAAAAGGTGAATCGCTTCAATAGTAGATCTGCCTGGCATGAACCCAAATTGGTTCTCTGTTGTACTTGATACTTGTCTTAACCTACGTTCGATAATTCTTTCTCATAATTTTTTAGTATGACTCATTAACTTGATACCTTGATAATTCACACAATTTTAAATGTCTCCATTGTTCTTATATATAGGTATAAGTGTACTTGCTCTCCATTCCTCGGGCATCTTTTGGTTTTTCCATATTTCATTAAATAGTCTTGTGAGCCAAGTGGTTCCTGTTTCTCGTAGTATTTTCCAAACTTTTATAGGAATATTATATGGTCCTACCGATTTACCACCATTCATATGTTTAAGAGCCTCTTTGACTTCATTCTTTTGAATACGTCGGTAGAAATTGTGGTTTATATACTTTTCTGAGTTGGCTAAATCTCCTAAACTAATACTAACATCTTTATTTTCATTAAAAAGATTATAAAAATAGTTTTTCCATCTATTTCTTATGTCATTATTTGCCACTAGAATTTTTTCATCCTCGTCTTTTATGCATCTAACATAATTAAGATCTTTAGTTTTCTTATCTCTAGTCCTAGCTATCCTAAAAATATCTCTTTTACCCTCTTTTGAGTTGAGTTTTTTATATAAGTCCTCCCAAATCTTAGCTTTTGCTTCACTAACGGCCTTTTTTGCTTCCTTTTTTGCTTTCTTATAAGCTTCTAAAGTTTCACTAGTTTTCTTAGCATAATGTAATTTGTAGCATGCCCTCTTTGCCTTGATTTTATTTTGTACCCTTTCTGCAATTGATTCACTACATTCGAGCGAAAATGTAGTGGCCCTTGCTTACTTCTTACTGCATTCGGGCTCTGCAGCACGTCACTAGGTGGGGACGCCCCAAAACAATGCTCATAATTTTTGTAATCCATGTTATAAAAATCCGACGAAGTTTTACGCTGGCTGTCGGAAGCCTAACACAATCCTCCTCCTTTATCCGGGCTTGGGACCGGCAATGCAAGAGTAATCCTCCATTGCTGTCTCTCTCTATATATACTATATATTTCTACTTTCTATTATTATACCATATCTTTAGGTGTTACACCAATAGAAGATAAAATGAGAGAGAGAGAGAGACATGTTTAGGGAGGTTTAGTCATGCCCCATGGAGCTCTTGTGAGGTGTTACATTATCTATTAAGCATTAAAAATTGCAGAAGAAGCCTTTTTCTTATCTTGCTTCTTCAGAGTTCAGATTTAAATATCAAGCACAATGGCGACTATGAATCCATGTAGCTTACACCACTTGGTGTGGGAGAAGGCTCAGTTTTGGTTGTAGTTGGACTCTCATGCATGCAACACGTACACACTTGATACACACAGACACTTGAGTCTTTGAGTTTCTAGTTGATGTATTCGGGTACACCACCTTGGTGCCTTTTAATAAACTTATCTTATTTGTAAAAAAAGTATACACAAACAAGCTCGTAGAAACATGCACGCGAGGCAAAATATTGGCTTCTCAACAGATGAACCCAAAACATCATAACTGGTTATATTCAGAACCCAGATAATCACTCAGAATTTGGTTTCTTAAGTTGCATTTGGCTTTTACCCCCTCTTAAGATTGGGACTAGAACAAGTAATCTCTACTTTCATTTTTTCTACTGTTGCATAAATACGCTGAATAGGTGAACTTTTCCATCATCTTTTTAAGGAATTGGTCTGAAACTTAAATTTAGTGCCTGTTTTGTAGGTTCTCTCTGTAAAAGTTATCCGCAATAAACAAACCGGTCAGTCAGAAGGGTATGGGTTTGTGGAGTTTGCTTCACGTGCTGCAGCAGAGAATATGCTTCATAATTACAATGGTACTGTGATGCCCAATACAGAACAACTTTTTCGTTTAAACTGGGCATCATTTAGCATGGGAGATAGGCGTTCTGAAGTTGGCTCAGATCACTCCATATTCGTTGGTGATTTGGCTTCTGATGTTACAGACACTGTTTTGCAAGAGACTTTTCTTACCCATTACCCATCTGTAAAAGGGGCAAAAGTTGTTATGGATGCGAACACAGGTCGATCCAAAGGTTATGGCTTTGTGAGGTTTGGTGACGATAATGAGAGGCTACGGGCAATGACTGAAATGAATGGAGTATACTGTTCCAGTAGGCCCATGCGGGTTGGCGCTGCAACTCCAAGGAAGTCTTCTGGTTTTCAACAACAGTATTCTTCTCAAGGTACATATAAATTTATTATTTATCTTTTGCCAACATCATGGATGTTATGTTGCTTTACTTGTTCTGTTCCTTTCCTGTTGTATGCTTCAAATTCTTGGTGAGATAGCAACTTATTTGCTGGTCAGGGTACAAAATATTCATGTAACATTATGTTTTTGATGGTTGGTTCTTGCTTTGTTGTACTGATTACAGTACAACTGTGCATTATTCTGTCAAATGTCCAAGTGGAATGGGTGTACCTTTGTAAGTTGGAAACAATGAGTGCATGGAGCCAGATGTTTGTCTCCTCTGACAAATGTGCTCAAGCTTGTGGTCTAAGGTCTTGGTGTTCAACCTTATCGGTGTACCTGAAAAATCTGCCACTATCTCAGATGAGTGAGATGTGCCTTTATGCAACTTCTTGATGATGTGTGGGAGTTTATTTCTGTGGCTGATATCAACTCAAAGTCTCAAACATCAGAATGCATCAGAAAGATACTGATTCTGGTGATCCTGCATAGGTTTAGGGTGATCTTCCTAGTCCCCATTCGTTTTTTGTTTAGAAAGTTTAGGTGCTTTGGTTTCAAATGACAAAATCAATTACAACCGAAATATGTAAACTTTCAGAAAGAGCTTCCCTGAACACCATGCTACTATTTGTAACGTTTTATGAAGCGTTGAAATTTATGATAGTTTTTAATATCTTAGGATGTTTGTGTTTGTGGTGTATTTGCCTATTTGGTCCACGGATAAAATGACGAGGCTAGCTACTAAAAAGAACTTCATCTTATATGCACCAGTTTGTCAATTAAAAGTGGATGGATTACTTAAAGTATATGCATAATACATAAAAAGGCCGTTTATCAAAAGACACTTTTGTGCGTAAGATTTATATGGAACAACTTACGTGGAAAAACTGCCATTCATCCAAAGAACTTTATCTTGTATCAATTAAATTAATGCACCATTTATCAATTAAAATGGTTGGACTATTTAAACTATATCCAGAATGCATCAAGGACCATTAATCTGAAGGAATTTTGCTTAAGGTTGACGTGGAACACCTTATGTGGAATAACTGCCGTTCTTGCATAAAGTCAGCATGAGTTTTGATAGAGATCTGATGCTATGTGTTATTGGAGAGAGTTCATTTTATGAAACCTTCTGCATTTCTTGAGGACTTAAGCTTTATGCATCAGTTTAAGAAGTTGCTTGTTGCTGTTTTTTATTGCCCAATGATTCCATGATTGCCTAACATCTAGATGTTATATGTACCACTTAATATTACATGCCAATGATGCTTTGGAGGGTTGGTGTTCTTTGTCATTGTTTAATGGAATTTCCGTTAGGGGCGTACATTTGATGTTCATGCTTAGAAGCTGTGCACAAGCTCTTGAGTTGAAATATAAAATCAGTTTCCTGACCAATAACTCCTGATATGGTACTTTCTTTTGTTAAGGAGCTATTATAAAGAACTCCTGCTTAAATCACTCTTCCAGATGATTAAAGTGCATTAGTTTCCTGCATTTGTCCAATAACATCTGTTAGGACTTTTATGTTTCGCAAATGAATTTCATCTCTTATATACTTGAAGACTAACCAGAACTTTCTAGATTTGGGTAGTAAATCATGCATGTTTGGTGATTTGGTTTTGCGTTGTTTTCTTCAGGGCAGGGATTTCAGTCTGATGGTGATTCGAATAACACAACAGTAAGTTTTAGACATTGATATCCTCTTTCGAAATTCAATCAGTTGAGATGGTCCTTTCAGTAACAGTTCTGTTGTAGATATTTGTGGGGGGACTTGATCCAAATGTCAGTGATGAAGATCTGAGGCAGGCATTTTCTCCTTATGGAGATATTGCATCTGTTAAAATTCCAGTTGGCAAAGGGTGTGGTTTTGTGCAATTTATGAACCGGTATGTCTTTAATCCATACCTTTGAATTGAATGTGTGCTATCAATCTCATTTATATGGTATGAATGCTCTCACAATTTGTTCAGGGTGAGTGCTGAGGAAGCATTGTCAAAGTTAAATGGTACTGTGCTTGGAAAGCAAACGGTTCGACTGTCTTGGGGTCGTAATCCTGCAAATAAGCTTGTAAGTTATCCACACCTCATTTTGTGGTTGTTTTAGTCCTTATTCATGTTTCGAGTTTTTGTGGTCTCAGTTATAGCCTGATGTAGTTCTCCCACCGTTGTTGGCTTTGGTTCATTTGACCGAATCATCGAGGAAGCTACCATGGTTTACCTCCCAAATAACTCCAGGCCTCAAGTGGTTGCTTTTGTTGTTTTTGTTTATTTATGAATCCATCTTGATGTTTGAATTGTTGTTGCTTCATTTTTTATTCTTGAACAACAGCCTCGAGCCGATCAAGGAAATCAGTGGGGTGGTTCTTATTATGGGGCACAAGTTTATGATGGTTATGGTTATGCTGTGGCACCTCAAGATCCAGCTATGTATGCCGCAGCTTATGGAGCATATCCTGTTTATGGAAACCAACAGCAGGTAAGCTGAAGAGTCTTGGAAAGCTGAACCGTTACTAGTTGGTAGGCAGACTGACTTAGTGAGAAGAGGTAGTTTTGCTAGTTAGTGTATCATCAAGGCTTTTGATGAAAATGAGTGTGGATTGAAGCACCAAGTGCTCACGCGATATTATAATCTGTCTTCTGATTTGTGATGGGATGCAAGTGAAATGAAGACTTGGAGATAGACAGAAAGGCTCGTTTTCTCATATTCCTGATTGGTGTGCGGTATTTGGGATTTTATGTGCTCCTGCCGCATTAGAGAGGCCCATCTGCATGCTTGTCTTCGTATCCTGTAACTGTTTTGGTTGCCATGATAGATTTTGCATGCGTTACACCCTCTTTTGCCTGTGTGTGTGCTGACTCATTCCAAATGCTGGTGCTATTAGCCAAGCTTGCACTTAGAGGGACTTGTGTTCGACATCTTTCGATGTGAATTGATGAGGTTATCTGTGAACTACCGACTTTGTTCTTTTATTTATACTATTGGATTCTACTTCACTGCTAAGTTTATTTTATTTCTACGACAATGGTTCAGTTCTCTTGCCTTTCGGTGTTCTATGGTGCCTTTGAAACTTGAGAAGCTTGCATATAGTTATAGATTGGATCTCGTGATATTTTTTGTGCGTGTTTACTGCTGGTTTATAATCTAGGCCTCTATCCTTCCATAAAGCTTCGTCGTTCTCAGTTGGTGGAACTTTTAGTTTGACTCGTAAGATGCATGCTATTTTATGGAAAAGACTTTGATCAGGTGGATTTACTGCTGGTAAACTAGCTGAACGAGCAGAAGAGGAGCAGGGTCTTTTCATGGCTCCTCCATCAAGTCAAATTTGTTGGTTCTCTTCAGCTTGTTAGCTCATGTATGAACATGAACCGAGAATGAGCCAAGTTATATGAGCTGAACTCGAGCTGCTCTTTGAAGTTGAACATAAGCATTAGCATATGCCCTTTTCGTTGGAAAATTTAATTTCTAGTCAGTAATTAAGACAAAAGCTATTTTTTTATGCAATTTCCTTTTAGGGTTAAAGCCTACCCAATCAGTCAGATGGAAACTGGACCTGGATACGCTAGTGATCAGCTCATACCTGTTCCTATCTTGTTTGTGGCATGTCAAAAGCATATCAATCTAGATAGAACCTGTATTTTTTACATGTTGCTTTAATTTTCGCATTGGGTTCTCATGTCTGATATTCTCAGCCTTAGAAGCTAAGCAGGTAAATGGCAGGATGTCACTTGAGTTGTGCACCTGAAGGTCCTTTTCTTATCTTAATTCTCCATGTATCGCTATTGAAAGTCCTTTTTATAATCTCAATTCTGTGTTTATATGTTCTGGGAGACGATCGCCGGTTCATCAGGAAAACCCATATGCCATTCGAAGTAACGTCTGCTAGCGGTCAGAACCCAAAACAAAATTAAGAGGGGAAGAGATTTTAAGAGACCTATTGTGAGGTTCTTCCGTTTTATCATCTTACGAGTTGTGGAACAATCCGTTGATGGCTCTACATACTTCATGTAAAGGTCGGGCAATATCAGATTTTACCAGTTTGGAATTAAGAAAGTTGAACTCGATAATAGAATAAACTCGTGACACCCTGTTTTGAGGCTCTTTTGATTTCACCATCTTTTGAGTGATTGGATGGCGAACTAAGATGGGGTTTTTGATCAAATATGAGGGCGTCGATGTGGCAGTGTGATTAACCTTAAGGAGGGGCAGATTAAAGAGAGCCATCCTACAGTTTATGCAAAAACCAGCAAAGGTTTGTGTCTTGATTATGTGGGATCATGTCTGATTAACAAACAAGAGTTTCACGTTACCTACCTGAGTTTGTCTTGGCAACTTTTATATATATATATATATATATATATATATATATATATATATATAGAGAGAGAGAGAGAGAGAGAGAGAGAGAGAGAGATGCAACATGTCTGATTAACAAACAAGAGTTTTACGTTACCTACCTGAGTTTGTCTTGGCAACTTTTCATATATATATATATATAGAGAGAGAGAGAGAGAGAAAGAGGAGAATGCAAATTATTCATATGTAAATTCTGTATAAACCAATCTCAAACATTCTATCCTAATAAGGGTATATATATAAATCTAATGTGTGTGTGGATGTTCATGGCTTTTCTGTAAGTGGCTGTGATTAATGCAGTACATATTTTCTGTGTCACGCGGGTGGGGGCAGGGGACCTCCGTAGAGCAGCAATGAGTCAAAGTAGAGGACCTCTCTCTCTCTCTCTCTATTTATATGTAGAGAGAGGGAGAGAACTGATACACATTATGATCATCATTGTTTGTACATCAATCAGACATTGGTAATCAAGACACTCATCTTGTCATTTATGTGCATTAAATAAGATTGATTAGTATCAATATTGATGAGCTGATCTATCTATGTTCATGCCATTATATGGATAGCGCAAATCGTCTAATAGAGTATGATATGGAAAGGTGTCTAGCAACTCGTAGCCTTTCTCTCTCTCTCTCGATTTATATATATATATATATGATTCTACCCATCACCAGTGATAGTATATTTGTCTAACGATTGATTTTTGAGGACATGAATATAATAATAATATTTTTTATTTAAAAAATTTCTTAATTTTTTAGAAAAATAGAAAACAAATTTTTTGAACTAAACTCGTGCACGAGAAAAACAATAGATAGACATGAATTCCTGAGTGGGTAAGATCACTATATATATTGCACCTACTATTGTGGGGAAAAGAGAATCGGAACCAGTGTCCACCCAGTAGAACTTTGGTCTGAGTCCAGTGTAGGTATCCGTTCTTAACCCAGTCCATTGTCATTCCTAAACATGTTCAGTTCTGGTTAGTCTGGAACTTGGAACTGTAATTGAACCGAGATTTGAGTCCGGAATCCTTTATCTTATTAAAAAATGTATTTTAGTAAAATATTTAAAAATATAGTGAAACTGGTTTGGATCCAGTTCCATTTGTGAAAAAGGTGAGCTGGTTTTGGATCCAACCATTTTTTGACCCAGTTCGATTCCGGTTGGAACCGCCAGACCAGTTAGGAACTGACCATGTCTAGTCATTTCTACATGTCCCTAGCAAGTCAAAAAATTAAGGTTCAGGTATGGGCTGGGATATCCCATTTTCATTCCTAAATGAAAATAATCCCTCTTTTATTTAACCTTTTCTTCTTCTTTTCCCCCTCTGGTCATAAGCAGAAGCAGAAGCCGAAGCCTAACTGAGACGCACACATGCACCCTTCCTGGGAATCGAGTTCACCACCTACTAGTGGGGTCAGAGAGCCCTATCGCTCTGAGTGCTTATTTTAACGTTCTTCATGGAGGATAAAAATAGCAGTCCCGGCCGTATCAAGGAATTCAGGTGAATCAAAGGTTAAGGAAAGCTCTCATCTCTGTTCAGATTGGCTAATAAAAGGCAAAAATCAATCGTGAAATCTCGAGAATAGAAGCTGTTTGCAGTGGTGGATCCACAAATTCCTCTAAAGTAGGGCAAATAGATCATGGAGCAGGTTAGGGTGGGACGAAGTATATTCTAAACTCACATTAAGCTACACTTTTTCTTTTACAATAACAACAACAATTAAGCCTTTTTCAATACTAGATAAGACACTATATTAGAGTTCGATCATGTGTAAGGCTAACATTTAACTCAATGTGTTTATTTTGACATAAGTTGAATAATTTTTATTATTTTCTTTCAATATTTTTATGATCTTTTTATTTTTTTCTTCTAACATTTTCACTAGTTTCTCGTACTTTCTTATAAAAACTTTCTTTGGCAGCTACAAATTTTCTTTAAAATTTTAAAATTTCAGGTGTAACGAATGTTCCATCACGACTCAATGTAGACCCACCACTGAATGTTTGGCGCCCTGTGTATGGAGAACGAGCAAGGTGGTTCGGTTCATTCGACTGGAAAGAATTTGATGATGGGTCTTGTTGGGCCCGTGTCGAAGTACGACCCGTTTTATATTTCAACTTGCTACCATACCCAAAGGACTTAGCCCACTCATCCAGTCACGAGTTCTACTGTACGGTTTGCCCAAAATAATAATAATAATAATAACAATAAGAAAATAAGAAGAAGAAGAAAATCTCAATTTGCTGACGACATCGATTATCAATTCTTCGCGTCGGAGGAAAGGGTAGAAATCTTGTCTGCATACGGACACGACAATATTGAAGTTTGAGACACGATGATCTCAAGATTTGATGGGAGACGGCGTCGGAAGAACCACAATCAAACAAGGAAACAAGGAAGAAGAGAGAAGAATTAGGGAACCGGTGGAGAGAGAGAGAGAGAGTGGAAAGAGAGAGAGAGAAGATGGATTTGTGGATGTTTCTGTTATTGGCGTGGTGCGTGGGGATGAGAGGCGTGGAAGGAATATGGTTGAATGTTCCTCCTACAGGAACCAAGTGCGTGTCGGAGGAGATCCAGAACCAAGTCGTCGTCTTGGCTGACTACGCCGTCATCTCTGAAGAAGCAGGACATGATCCCACCTTGGTGTCCGTCAAGGTCTCCCATTCCCTATCTCTGTCTCAACTATTTCCGAAAAAATGTTTCATTTCGGATGGTTTTTCATATTTCGGTTGGTTATTTGCAGAAAGCCGTTTGATTGTATCCTTCTTCTCTTTCTATTGTCAGCTATTTCTGCAGATTGGCGCTGATTTTCTTTCTCTTTCTCTCCCTTGTGAACTATTTCTGAAGACTGGTTGATTTCTCTTTGTTGGTTTATTGCCTTTCACTTGTCTATTACCAATCTTTTAGTTTTGATCTCCGTTCGGTTCGAGTTTGAGAGGCAAGTCTGATCTCCAGTTGGGTCTTCGAAATGTTCCTTATCATGAATTGGGGTGCTACTTCTGCCTTCGAAATTTTGTGATATTTCCGTTTGCACTACGTTAAATTTGGCAAACAGATTTTGGTTTCTGTGAAAAGGCTGACTGATTCTAAGTATCATGCTAAGTGAGCTCCTGATGGAACTGAACTCTTTGTACCTGTGAAAAAGATTCAGGTCATATTTGTAGTTTCTTCGGATCTCTTGGATTTTTTGTCTGGGGAGATCAGCTTCCACTAGATTTTAATCTAATAATCCAAGTAATTGGTTGTGCCGTGTGGTGCTTGTGAACATGTGAAGCTGGTGGTGTAGCATATTTATACCTTGGAAGGTTCTGGTTCGTGCAATTGGCGTATTCTATTGATTGCCCTATTCTTGTCCTGAAATTAATCGTTGGACCTTCCTGATAGAAGGAGAAGATGGAAACAATGTATCAAAATATCATGACACTACACCAATACATCACATTAATATTTGAAAATCAATCTAACAACGTGTCAAAATTGTAAGGAGGTGGATGATTCTACATGTTTTTATTGGATTCTCACCAAATGGTTGGTCGTTAATATTGAAAACAGTTGGACATCTGTTCATCTTGAAGTCAAGAACTGACAATAGAATAGAAGAGTGATCTGGTTGCTGTAAGAAGACAGTATGATGGACTTATTTATCAAAAAAGAGAAGAAAAGCAAAAGCAGGCTGTGAGAATAAGAGGAAGTGCGTTGTAGATGTGGAAGCAAAGTTGGGAGCAATAACGTTGAGTTAAAAGATAAGAGGGAGTTGATAGTGCGAAAAAGAGGAGAAACGTAGGGGAGAGGTGATGTAATTTCTGAGAGAAGGTGATAGAGATTAGAGACCTGATGGTGGTCAGTTACTAGAAAAAAAACAGAAATTGGGGCCAATAACACTAAGAATAATAGGGTTTGGAGAGGCAGTGTGAGGGATGGTTCTACAAGACAGGAACATATATAAAATTATAAAACAAGAAAAATTCCTCTACTTTTTGAAATATAAGGCTGTCATTACTTTTGTGTAATTTTACTTTTCATAAGGACTATCTTGAGAAAATTTCTTACCTGTTCAAAGTTTGATAATTAACATTTTTTTTATTGTTTTAAGTAACAGATGGAAATAAGTACTTCCTGGAAACTTCCTTAGAAATTTTCAGAGTAGTTTCTTCTTCTTATTCATGGTTGTACTTAGAGTAATTTTAAGTTTTCAAGATTGATTAACAAATATTGTTTCTGAGGCAGTGCTAGTACTCGTAAAGACAATGATTTGCGACATCAAAGAGTATGTAAAGTTGCATGACACTAGGCTGCTGCATCTGGTTGAGATTCTATAGGTTATGTTATAAAACCTGTGTTTCTGGCAATACAACTATATAAAAGCTTGAAAGGAGAGGTCTGGGTCAGATCTATGCATGGTCTCATGAAATCAGCTTTTTGGAAGTACAAATGACTTATTGTTTGAACCCTCACAGGATCTAAAAGTCATGCAGGTTACATGGTCTTTGTACAGTTCTTTTTTCATCAGGCAATTCTTCATCAGTCCACCAACCTTCATCTTCTCTACTTTTCTCATTTAAAGTCTTGAAAACAAGTGCAAAAGCTTGTAATATATAGAGCTCAGAAACGTTTAAACTAAACCACTGATAAATAGTTTGCAATACTTCTTACAAATGTGTGATCTGGGACACTTCTAAATGTTAAGAGTATGTGCAATAAAGTGATCTATTGCTCTAGAAATTGTCTTGTAGACAATGCTTCTAATAAGCTGCCCAGTATTGATGCAACTCAGAGTTATTCTCCAGTTTATGGTGTTAAATCCTAATATTCCTCAACTCATTGACCTTCACAAACAATATGTTGCATGCTATTACAATGTATTTGGATATTCTGTTCCTACATTTTCAGGCTTCAAAGACATGCATGCTCTCCTTTTGTAATTTAAGCTGAAAAATAACATTAAAAGCCTAGTAATATCAAGTAACAATCATATCAACCATATATGGCAAAGACGAGTAGCTTTTATGGAGAACAAAAAGAATTAAAGTTGTATCTGAAGTTGCTAGACCAAAGCTGCCCAACTAAGCTCTAGAAATGCTAGAAACGTACAAGTCAAACTGAGTTTTGAAATTCATAGGAATTTTGTATATGCAGTATGCAATGTGTTGACAAGATTTGAACAAGACTTCCTTGCTTCAAGATGCCACAATGTTCTATGTTGAGGTTCAGTATTACCAATAAGATCAGAATCCAGTTGTTGGTGCTGGTATTTAGAGTTTTGATTGGGGGTTGCTCCACCTGACATATTACATGGTATTTGTGTACAAATAATGGAGTTTATTATACTTGTCATTTCCAATTTAGTTTATTTCTTTTCAGACATGGGATGTCATTGTGAATATGCGCATATAGTCGAAATCCAGCATGCTTCTTTTAGAACTCGAGGTAAACCAACTACATGTATGTTGTACCATGTAGTTGCCACTGCATCAATGTGATGTAATTTAATCGTAGTTACTGCTATTAGAACATGGCAACTTTTATCTTTGTTGTCCTTCACTCAAGAACCCTTGTTTTTCTAGGGTTATCTAATAATGTGATAGTGGTTAGTGCTGCTAGGGCAAAGGTGTTTGAGAGACCGGTGGTGACTTAGTTCTAGCCAGTTGTACGCACAAAAAACAAATGTTTTATGTTTTGACTTTGTGAAGCCCGGTAAGGATACTAGCATTGTGGTATTTGATTATTAAGAATGCTAGCAATTACTTTATAAGCAGTAACGATACACCTGGATGCACATTATGCTCTGCTTTTTACATAAGTTGTAGAGTACACCAACAAAGTGGACTTGCGGTCTGCCTAAGCTTTTATTTCTTGCTAAAGGTTCCCTGACTGAGAATATTCGTTAGTTCTGGGGTTTGTCTGTTTTAGCAGTTAGTGAGGATGTGTTCATTTTAGAGATTGTATTCTAGTCAGATCATTTTGATACTATAGAAACAGGAGTTGCAAAGACATTTTGGTCTTTAAGTTTTCAGCAAAGTTTTCTTCATGGACCTGCTCAACGTTGCTAACCTGCTAATCCACTTTATTCTTCTTGGAGGTGGTAGTAGCCATGCCATTTTTCTTCGAGACGAAGTGAACAGATGATTGGCTAGAACATTAATCAAAACATGGACCATATAATTAGTCTTTGATTGTCCAAACATGGTTAGAATAGATATTTTCCCATTTCTCTTGGTCACTCATATAGCAAAGGAATGTACTGGTCCTAAGGTCATGAGAACTTCTAATTGGTTAACATGAATTAGAATTACAGATAATGGCAGGAATATATTATCTACCGGGCGCACTTTAATTTCTAAAACCATGCTATGCTCATGCTTTTCTTGACACTGTAGGAGGTCTTTTTCATAGAAACTAATGTGCATTATGTTAAAAAATTGACCATTATCTATGCTCTTTTCAGGTTACATCACCTTATGCGAATACACTCCATCATCAGGAAAATGTCACCTCTGGCCAATTTGCCTTTACAACGAATGAGGCTGGAAATTACCTTGCTTGTTTCTGGTTGAGTGGAAACCACAATAACAAAGGAGCCAGTGTCAACCTTGACTGGAAAGTTGGTATCGCAGCTAAGGATTGGGATTCAGTTGCAAAAAAAGAGAAGCTTGAGGTAAATATGTGAACACCAGTTTTGTTAATTGGGAGATATGTCTTTGATTATCACCTTTACACCTAAGATTGATGGTTTTCCTCTTCACACAGACATGCATAAAGTACATGCGTATGCTTATATTATTTAAAGAATGTAAACATATAAACACTTTGTTGAAACAGCTAACATCTGCTCTGAAATAAATGGTTCCTGCTTTGGATAAGTCCCTTCAGTGTCTACGAAGATAAACTTAGCTTATTTATCTGTTCATCTTAAAACTTCTGGTCTGATCTTGATAACAACTTATTACTGCATGCATAGCTGCACATATGGGCATGTATGCCCATAGAAATGCAATGTGCAGTACCGTTTACCGCATGAAAAGAACACACATCTTGTATGGTTAGGATTAACAGATTTATTCTGAGAGGAAGGACTAGAGAAGAAAAAGTAGAGTGGGCCATACTAGCATGAGCTGTGTAACAAAACTTTCTACAAGACTATGGGATGGACTATGTAATACGTATCATATCATCATGTTTGGTTGGGAACAGAATGTCCCTTGTGCCTTCCCTTGTTCAAGTCTGAAATACTTGGATTTTGATGGACCGTGTCAGTGAATAATCCACAATGCTTTTTCGAGATATCTCTACCATCAGCTGCAGAAACTGGCAGATTTGTGCATATTCACAAGTGGTTTTGAGAACCTAGAAATTTTCTGATGATCATATTTGGTTGGGAACAGAACGCCACTTGTGCCCTTGTTCAAGCCTGACAAACTTGGATTTTAATGGGCAGTGCCAGAGCGAGCTAACATTGAGGCATAATCCTCAATGACTTTGGAGGTTTCTCTCTCATTGGGCAGAAACTAGCATACTTACCAAGACATGCATCTCCAGGTGCATGTTCTCTACGAGTTATGATTATGAAAACCTAGAACTTTTCCTCAAGTTCCTGAGTAAATTCTATTCCATTTCTTGCTCATGTATTTGCATGCTTGAGGACTTTCCTACCTCTGATATTTCTTCTTGGTGGTGTTTGTTTCATTCACCGTAGCTAGAAAATGCTAGGTGCTAGTTAGACCAATTTGAACATGGTTTTTCTTTCTATCCCCATCCAAATCTGTTCGCCCCTCTTGTGTTGGAGATGGTTTTGAAAGGGAAACAGGCTGAGAGCATGCCATGGTAAAGTGCCTCCTTTTGAGTTAACAAATGGAGAAATGTTAAAAAGTAAAACTACGTGACCACAACACTTCTGGCGGGGTGCCATGCCCGTGTTAGACACTCTGACACTCAACACCCATACTACTCCCGTGCTAGATGTAGCACTACCTGTTAACAATTCTTAGTGCTATGACACTAAACACTATAAATATTGACCAATTATTACTTTATTAGTATATATGTAAATAAGGTTTTTGATTGGTTTTGTAAGATATTGTCATTATATATAACAACATATATAGATTATACTTGTATATAATCATGTTCCCTCAAACATGATTGTCAAAAGTTGTTACATCCCGCACTGCATACACATTTATGCCTCCCCTGCACCATGTGACAGCTTTGAAATAACTTATTTTGAGTCTCTACTTATGGCCGATTTTCCAAACCTCTACATTTTAGGTGAGGTTCCCTGTTCCACATTTTAGTCATTTTTGTCTTTTCATTTGACTCTCCATAGACTTTAATCACAATATACTTTTTATCAGATTCTTGCATAATTTTACACATTAAATTACACACTCGATACTCTTTCCACATTTTGGTCATTCTACGTCCATGCATCTGCGTCACATATGTTCTGTTACATAATTGTACACATTAAGTAGAAAAAACACACACTTGATGAATACAAGAAGCATGTGTGCTGTATACGGTCATTGCATATCCTAGAACCTAAGCTTATTGACTTTGCTTATCCTCGGATATTGATGACCAGCTTATTTATCATCATGATAGGGCATTGAGCTAGAGCTAAGGAAATTGGAAGGGCAAGTGGAAGCTATCTATGAGAATCTTTTGTATCTCAAGGGCAGGTGAATCCCTCTACTACCTCAGTCATGATACAACTTTTGATCGTCTTCTTTTGCCAAATTTGATGCCCATTGTCCAATGTATGCAGGGAAGCAAACATGAGGATGGTTAGTGAGAAGACGAATGCACGGGTCGCATGGTTCAGCGTCATGTCTCTTGGTGTTTGTGTAGGCGTCTCAGTGTTGCAAGTGTGGCATCTAAAGCGCTACTTTCACAAGAAAAAGCTTATTTAAGTGTTCCGAAGATGATCTTTTGCTGTCCTCTGTCATCTTCGAGAGAAAAATGATCACAACAATTTTTGTAGGAAAGAACCTTTTCTTGCAAAGTGGGTATCTTTCAGTCACTGTATCAATCAGTATCGTGACAATACAAACGATGGCATGAAAATATGGATGCTGCAGAAGCTTATTTCATCTTAATTTGATAGATTTTCCAATTTCGTTTCTTGGATTTTTCTTTGAAGAATCTGAGTGGCCATTGCAGTTTATCTTAGAGACCCTAATCACCATTCTTGTGAGCTTTCTGCTATCCTTGACCAGATATTCAACGGTAAGGATGATGTCTATTCTTCGCCAAAAGTTCACATTGATGGGAAGGCTATGGAAGGTTTGGCACCTCGATTTTGTTTCTTTGCCAGCTTGAGTTGAAACTTTCGTGAGACTGTTCAATTCACATGCCTTGTGGGCATTAGACAAGTTTGGGAGCACATCTCTAGCAAGATGCACACACTGAGTGTCTAACTTATGACCTTTAGGTTGTCAGTTGAACCCCCCCTGATGATCTGTTGCTCTTTGTGCAAAATGAAGGTCCCTTAAGCACACAATATTTTGGAGGACTTACCTCTGCTGCACCAATTATCATGCCTATGATTTGGAATGGATATCCATAATAGAGCTTAATGATCAAGGCTCATCTTCGTCTCGTATGTATTGCTAGATGCATTTTAAAGCAGTTCCTATTGCATGGCGGACGCACCATAACTCTCTAGCAGCTTTGGTGCCTCGGTTGTGAACCACAGGACCAGTGCCTTTTAGTGTAGCTTTCATTAATCATTCCTCAATTAAAAGAGGGAAAAAAAAGAGACTACAAAGGTGTTGAAAAGAAACAATAAAGGACCTATCTTGAATTAACTGTTGGTATGACATTCTATCTTGAGTTAACGTTAGTATGACATGATCAGGTTTTATGAAAATAAAGAATTCATATAGCTAACTCCATCTGGTTGAAGAAAGGTTTAGTTGTTATTCATTAATCATCCCTCACCCCCGTGCTCCATAGTTCTCTCCTCTACACTACGCCGTACTCTCTTTTCCTTCTTTGACTGTATGTTTGGTGGTGCATGCAATGCCGAGGCTGTGCATCTGGCTTCAGCCGCCCCATTGTACCAAGAAAAGTCAATAAATCAATCATCAACGACAAGGAAATACGAATAATGCACAACTTTAAATCATTATTCGATCTTGACTTTCGGTTCTGGTTCTTGAACTTGCAAATTTTCTTGAAGAATATATCAGCACTCTCATTGCAGTTCTTCATCTAAGATACCCTAATCACCATCCTTTTGAGCCTCCGGCTATGCTTGATAAGAGATTCAAGAGTACTCATCTTCTGCTCTGCGTTTAGAGGTGACCTGACAGTGATAAGGTCCTCTTCAAGGCAAGGAATCGAAAATCCCGGATCTATCTGTAATTCACGAGCAAGTTAAAGCAGGTTTGAACTCGCTACAAGATTTTGCAAATGGCATGAACGCAAGGCATGCTTCTACTTACATTTCTCAAGCTGTTCTTCTGGCACAAGGCAGCGAACATGGCTCTATGGATCTCAAATTTGGTTAGTTTCTGATGCCCATTGAAGAAGTTGGCCAGGTCGACCTCTGGAAACGGCTGCAGACGATTGGAATCACCACTGAATTCGATTTTCATAACCAGATGTTTCACCTCTGTTGTAGCATGAAGAACTGAACTTATGGCATCCCAGCACCACTGTATTCCTCTCACTGATAAATACTCCAGTGCCTTAAGTTTCCCACATTCTACCTTATGAATCTTCCCTATTAATTTGCAAATCTCATACGTATAAGTAGCTATGCATGAAAGAAATACTAAGGCTAATCGTTATATCTCTGCTGAAAGATATCAGATGGTTGTTCTTTCAAGCAAGTTTGGAAAAAATAGTGCAACACAAATAGAAGATAACATGAAAGAAAATTGCATGAGGAGGTTTGTCCATTCTGAGAGGCAACTAGACAGTTCCAACGAGAAAGTTTGAGAAATTGGACGCTGAATGTTAAGAGAAAAGCCTAATCTATTCCCTTTTGGAGTAGAGTAACACACTGATATGATACATGTGATTCAAGAATTTGTTTGAATCCAATTCTCTCTATCTAAAGAATAATTAAAATCGGACCTGTTCCGAAGGACCAGTTAAAAGATTCCGAATCGTTGACACCCACCAGCAATCTCTTGTGGCATGAAGACGAGATCCCACAGAGCAACTGCACAATTTGCAGCCAGCAAGGTTGGTCAGGTAGGAGGGAGAGTAGTTGGTACTTGTTAAAGCTAGTACATTCTAGCTGTACCGTCGGATTTGGCAGTCGTCTAGACTCGGCTAGCATATACTACTTGTTATCACTTTCGATAGGCATAATGTGCATATGTAAGCATGCGTTAGATCCCGGGAAAGATGGGTGTGGCTTAGAAATTATGGATATTATAGAACCGTCGAAGAAAAAAGTTGATATATATAAACAACAACAACTAAGCCTTTTCCCATACTAGACGGGGTCGGCTACATGGATTCTTTGTTTCCACATATCCCTATCGTGTGCCATGTTAGCAGTTAACTCCCAATAAGCTAGATCATTCTTTATTGTTTCTTTCCAACACTTTTGTGGTCGTCCTCTACCTCTTTTAATACTTTCCAAATTTAGTTTTTCTAACATTCTTATAGGTTCTTTTGATCTTCTTTCTATATGTCCAAACCATCTTAAACAATGTTCTCTCATTTTATCCTCTATTGGTGTCACTCCTAATTTGTTTCTAATAACCTCATTATGTATACGGTCTTTTCTTGTATGACCACTCATCCATCTCAACATCTTCATTTCTGTCACAGACATCTTTTGTACATGTTGATGATTAAGTGTAATATTTACCTTTTAATTTTAATGGTATCTTCTTATCACAAAGAATACCTGATGCTCCTCTCCATTTTAACCAACTAGCATTAATTCTATGTGTAAGGTCTCCATCAATTCTTCCATCACTCTCAAAAATTGACCCTAGGTATTTAAAATTTTCCTTTTGGGGAATGCAATGTATGCCAATTTTAATTTCTATGTCCTCTTAAGTAGCCAAATGATCAAACTTACATTCCATATATTCTGTCTTTTTTTATCAAACTTACATTCCATATATTCTGTCTTTGTTCTACTAAGTCAGAGGCCTTTGCTTTCTAATGTTTCTCTCCATAGTTCCAATTTTCTATTAACTTTTTCCTTAGACTCTTCCACTAATACAATGTCATCTGCAAATAACATACACCAAGGTACTTCATCTTAATATGTTTTGTTAACTCATCCATCACAATTATAAATAAGTATGGACTTAAAGTTGATCCTTGATGTAACACAATATTAACTTCAAAGAAGTCTGTCATTCCTTCATGAGTCCTCACACATGTTTTTACACCATCATACATGTCTCTTATAAGGTTAATATATGTCAATGGGATACCTCTTTTTTCCAAAGTTCTCCAAAGAACCTCCATCGGTATCCTATCCTAAGCCTTTTCTAAAATGTTCCATAAGACGTCTCAAAAGGTGAATCGCTTCAATAGTAAATCTACCTGGCATGAATCCAAATTGGTTCTCTGTTGTACTTGATACTTGTCTTAACCTACGCTCGATAATTCTTTCCCATAATTTCATAGTATGACTCATTAATTTGATACCTTAATAATTCACACAATTTTAAATGTCTCCCTTGTTCTTATATATAGGTATAAGTGTACTTGCTCTCCATTCCTCGGGCATCTTTTGGTTTTTCCATATTTCATTAAATAGTCTTGTGAGCAAGTGGTTCCTGTTTCTCGTAGTATTTTCTAAACTTTTATAGGAATATTATATGGTCCTACCGATTTACCACCATTCATATGTTTAAGAGCCTCTTTGACTTCATTCTTTTGAATACGTCGGTAGAAATTGTGGTTTATATACTTTTATGATTTGGCTAACTCTCCTAAGCTAATACTAACATCTTTATTTTCATTAAAAAGCTTATAAAAATAGTTTTCAATCTATTTCTTATATCATCATTTGCCACTAGAATTTTTTCATCCTCGTCTTTTATACATCTAAAATAATTAAGATCTTTAGTTTTCTTATCTCTAGCCCTAGCTATCCTAAAAATATCTCTTTCACCCTCTTTTGAGTTAAGTTTTTTATATAAATCCTCTCAAATTTTAGCTTTTGCTTCATTCACGACATTTTTCGCTTCCTTCTTTGCTTTCTTATAAGCCTCTAAAGTTTTACTAGCTTTCTTAGCATAATGTAATTTGTAACATGCCCTCTTTGCCTTGATTTTATTTTGCACTACTTCACTCCACCACCAAACTTCTTTTTGTGCCGATACACCTCCCTTAGATATCCTTAACACATCTTTTACCACTTTCCTAATATGTATAGCCATATTGTTCCACATATCACCGAGTGTACCAACATAATTTCAAACATCTCATTGAAGGACTTTTTGTTTAAATATATCTTCTTTCTCACTTTTGAGGTTCCATCATTTAGTTCGAATAGCTCGATGCACTCTTTTCTTCTTTGTCCATTTTTTTATTTGTAAATCAATAACTAAAAGTTGATGTTGGGTGGTTAAGCTTTCTCCTGGAATTACTTTGCAATCTTTACAACACACTCTATCTTTTTTTCTACAGATAAAGTAATCAATTTGTGTTTGTGATAAGTAACTCTTTACAACACACTCTCATTTTTTGAAGATTGTATTGACTATAAGGAGATCAAATGGCATAGCAAAATTTAAAATCTCCCTATCTTCCTCATTTATATCTCCAAAACCAAAGTTTCAATGAATACCTTGATATCCTAATGCCTCTTTACCGACATGTCTATTTAAGTCTCCTCCTAAACAAATCATCTCCCTTTGTGGAATCTTTTGAATCACCTTATCTAACTCTTCCCAAAAAGTTGTCTTTATACTATCTTTTAGTCCTACTTGAGGTGCGTAAGAACAAACTATATTCAAGACCTCTTCTCCTAACACTAATTTTAACATCATGATTCAGTCACCATATCGTTGTATGTCTACTACCCTATCCTTTAAATCCTTATTTATGATAATACCAATTCCGTTTCGAGCCTTTTCTTTACCTGAGTACCATAATTTAAAACATGTATCATCTATCTCCTTTGCTTTTTCTCCAACCCATTTTGTCTCTTGTAAACATAGAATATGAATCTTTCTCCGAATCATAGTATCTACCACCTCCATTAGCTTACCGGATAATGTTCCGATATTTCAAGAACCAATACGAATCTTATTATCTAGAACTAGCTTCCTTACTTCCAGCATCTGTCCATAATCAAAATGTGGAGACCCTCCATGAAAATTATTCACTACATTCGGGAGCGGGACTAACTTCTTTACCCACACCCATGCATGATGTGGGAACCCTCTCCAATTGATTCACTACATTCAGACGAAAATGTAGTGACCCTTGCTTACTTATTACTGCATTCGGGCTCTGCAGCACGTTGCTAGGCGAGGACACCCCAAAGCAATGCTCATAATTTTTGTAATACATGTTATAAAAATCCGACGAAGTTTTATGCTCGCTATCGAAAGCCTAACACAACCCTCCTCCTTTATCCGAGCTTACGACCGACAATGCAAGGATGATCCCTGGCCAAGGAGCGAAAAAAGTGGTTCTTGCCATAGGCAAGGATTTAGATCGAGCAAACGTATCCGTATAGTCGAGGTGGCTTCATGGCACCATTCTTGTCTAGGAGTCCACCGGTTCAGTAATAGAGTTTTACCCGCCGGCTTCCATACGCCTTGATGCATAATGAACTGCATATCTTCTTCTTTCTCTAATTGGATTAAAAATAATCCTTGTTTACCTGAAAAGAAGCGTAGGTTATGTAGTTGCCCGCATCTCATTCCTAGATTTTCAAAGATGAAACAAAACTCCATTCTTTTATATCTTGCTCCTCCACTGAAATCAGCTATCATCGTCCATCACCAACGTTTTTCCCATTCTTGAAGGGTTTGGAGGGGAATGAGTATTTTTTTAGAAAGTTCTTGCACAGCGATTTTTAGACCTGCATCACTGCGAGCCGGGATTTTCTCTTGGTGGCCGACCACTTAGCTTAAGGATAAATCTATCAAAATTTTCTGTCAAAATTTTGCATGTTTTGGACTAGCGATGTCGACAGTTCAAACAGTCAGCTTCTATTTTTGGTGGTTCAACAGTCAAATTTGACATCAAGAAGTTCATTGGAAGGATTTTTTTTGTTTATCATTAGAGAGACAATATTTCCTACGAGGCAGGTCAACCCTAATATTGAACCCATTATGCAGCTAGCTTTTTTGCAAATGACCCACTATTTTTTTTAAATAACCAATTGTTTTTTTGTATTATTTAAAATTTATCATCCCCAATCTAGGACTGTTCTGTGGGTAGTTTGCCCACTATGGGAAGAAAAGAGATGCATGTGCAGAAAGAGGCAGTGATCTTGGGTTTACATGGATGATATTAGGTACAAACCGCCCGCAGCCGTGCATTCATCTTCTTTACTGGCAGCACACTTCAAAAGTTCTTCCTGTTGGCTCTCCCTCCTCCAGTTAATGTGGTCTCTGTAACACCATCTCTCTATCTATCTATCCTTTCTTTGATCTTTACACTGTTCACCCTTCAAAATATTTCCCCAAAAGCTTGCCGCATCGTGAGGTTCAATAGAGGGATCTCTATCATGATTCTCTCTCTTTGTACGAAAAACACATCTAAATCCATCCTCACCTCTTTAGCCATTTTCAAATTCATACCCTTTTGCTTTCTTTCTTTTTTTCCAACATACGGGAAAATTGGCTTAACTTTTACCAAACTATTAAGGGTATGTTTGATTCTCAGTGTTGAACACGAAGTACTGGAACTGCAAGCCCAGGTCCAACAGCCCACCTCAGGAAGTGAGCCACTCTTTCATTGAAAAAAATGGCCCATGGAATGTGTTTAATGGGCCTAGGTTTAGTTGGTGTGTTAGACCGGTACCATTTCTGCAGTCCTGACTCGCTAGCACTATGAATCAAACACTCTCTAAGAGCATACATCTAACGGGTCTACTTGAGGTTGGTTGGTGTTTTAACTCGTTTAAGCTTGCTCGAACTAATTTATTAGATAAATAAGTTATACAAAAGCTTAAGCTCAAACTTCGCTTGATTTAAGTTAAGAGCCAACTCAAGTCATGTAAGAGCTTGAAGTTGAGCTTGACCTCGAAATCGAGTTTGTTGGACTTAGCTCACGAGCTTCACCTTATGAGCTTTAACCTTGTTATTCTTAGCCACATCTAACGGGTTTAAACAACCCAGAATCGTTGAAGTTCGACTCCTCTCCACCCCATTGCATGTACGAGGGTTATACCCACAAGCATAAAGATATTATACCGTATTCATTTGGAAGTTGTAAGTTTGGGTACATTTATGAAAGTAGAAATGCTTTTGAAATTTGGAAAAAAATATGGTAAGATTAAGAAATATTCAGAAAAGGAGGGATGGATTTGGAGAAACCCAAAAGAAAGAAGATTCTCCACTTGAAGGACTCTTTCAAGAGGATGCAATCCTATTAAGTTGGTCTTCAGTACCAAACAAGAGAGAAATGTTAAGAATCTAACTTAAAATGATACCTGACACAAATAATATAGAGTTGGTCTGCCCCAACTCTGTCTTTTGCATGTATGCCTCTGGCTTGCACAATCAATGTGGGAGCACCAAACAAGAATCTTAGGTTTCCCTCAAAATCAAATAGAAGAATGTCTTAGCATGTTTATGTAGAGCTCTTGGTGTGTTTGATGTTCTAAGGGAACTAGGCCTTCTAGTTCCAAATTTCATTGTGCATCAAACATCGAACCCATTATTGGAGTGAAACTAAGGTTTTAAGCTCTTGGTGTGTTTGATGTTCTAAGGGAACTAGGCCTTCTAGTTCCAAATTTCATTGTGCGTTTGATGTTCTAAGGGAACTAGGCCTTCTAGTTCCAAATTTCATTGTGCATCAAACATCGAACCCATTATTGGAGTGAAACTAAGGTTTTAAGCTCTTGGTGTGTTTGATGTTCTAAGGGAACTAGGCCTTCTAGTTCCAAATTTCATTGTGCATCAAACATTGAACCCGTTAATGGAGTGAAAGTAAGGTTTTATAAGCTCAATTTGAGTAAATAATTATGAGCACCAAAGGAGAGGTGAGACAAAAACTAAACGGAGAAGCTTTGCACGAAAACTCGTATCTCTTTATTTCTAATGTTGTTATTCTCCTTACACAAAAACCCAAGTTTCAGTTCCACTAATAAGTTAAACACAATAATTGTCCTTCAAAATCATGATTACAAGCTTATGTGAGTTTAAGCCTACAATTCTAGTACCATGAGCCTTGCACCATGAATTGAAAATACCCCTAAGAGCAGTGGCACACCGAGAGGTAAGCTTACTGCATCATCGGACCGTATACAACAACAACAACAACTCAGCCTTTTCCCATACTAGACGGGGTCGGCTACATGGATTCTTTGTTTCCACAGATCCCTATCGTGTGTCATGTTAGCAGTTACCGGTTTTACAGGCTACATCGGACCGTATAATATTGAAAATTTATATGGATCGCGGCATATGAAGTTCATCTCATCCCGAAAAAGTTTCTAAGTCTGCCACTGTCTAGAAGTAGATTAGTGTCTGCACTTTGATCATGAATCTATGACTTTATTATTAGAATAGTTTAACAGGAAGCTTTTCCTCCAAAACCAGCAAATCTATAAGGCGCAATCAACAATAGAATATGCCTGTATATTGCTTTTGATCTTGAGCATCTGCCTTTTGTTTTGTATATTACACCTGAGTTTATTCCTTGGACCTAAGTATCAAATCATCCTTTCCTTAACTGTCAACATAGATACAACCATAAAATGATGGATATTTACTCTATAGTTGGAGGTAAGGGATTTCCCTCGGGTTTTTTTTACTCGGTCAAGAGAAATCTGGTCGAGAGTATTGGATGTAGACATGGACAGTTTGGAACCAGTTCGGCGGTTTCAACCAGAACTGAACCCAGTCGAGAACTGGCTGGAATTAGACCTTGAATCGGATCGAGAATTGAAGGCCACCCTGTTCGGTCCTGGTTCCACCTTCCATAGAGCCCAAACCAACGACTCCAAAGCACGGGTTCAGGTATTTCTTTAAACTTTTCCATTAAAATTTTAAATTGTTTTAATGTGTTTATCAATTTGAAGCAGTTCAGCGCTCAAACCGGAACCGGAACCGGAACCAGTCTCGGGTTCCAGCACTTTTTTATTGGTTGCAACTGTTGACGACGATTGCCTTAGCTAAACGCTGAGATCACCTCTTTTCTACTTGTAAGTGGGCAAGGGCTTGTGAGGCCGAGATAGCGGTGGCAAATATATCCGGTTGTTGGGTCAGGAAGCTTCGTGTTTGGGTCAAGAACAGGCTGACTTGGAGACGACTCGATTTTCCTTCGGTTCAGATTGTTAAAACCCAGACCAAACCTGGTCAGACCGATTGGGTTGGGCATGATCTGACCATGGTATGTATAAATAGATACTTACACTTAGACATGTTTGATTCTAGGCTAACCGGAACTGACAGTTTAGAACCTTGAACCTGGAATTGTAATCGAACCGGCCTGAGTTGGTTTCAATTTGAGTCCAAAACCAGTAATTTTATTTTACAAATTTAAAAATCATAGAATTTTTAAAAGAAAAACAGAACCAGCAGTTAGAAACCGCCAGTTTCAGTTTTATAAAAGGTGAAACCGGAACCAAACCTAGTGGTCCCAGTCCCGGGTTCAGCTTGTTCTGACCTGGTTCGGCTTTGGTTGGAACCGCTGGGTCGGTTAGGAACCAGCTATGTCTACTTCCACTACAACAAAATAAGTGTATTCCTAACATTTTCTTGTTGATAATCAGGCAGGTGTAGGATTTTTCTGTATACAATTCCAAACTATTGAGATTTAAAATTTTAATAAACTTATTAACACCTTAAAGTGATACCTTTATAATGATATAAGTGTCATCTTCTATTAAAAAAATAGGCAATAAGTGTCTTCTTCATATATTTGACACTTAAAAGTGTTGCAAATATATCAAAATATTGACACTTAAAAGTGTAGAAACTTATTAACATTTTAAAGTGACACCTTCGTGATGTTAAGTGTCAACTCCTAAATTTGACAGTTAAAGGTGTTGAAATATTATTAACTCCTCTTTCATTTAAAAAAGAATTTTGATGGAAAATTGATAAAGTTTAAAATATTAAAAGAACAAGATCTAGATAAGCTAAATTAGGCCTATTAAAAATCATGTCTAATCCAAATCCATTTTAAACTCTAAGCTGAAGTAAATCGACCCCTCTTACACACATGTATATATATATATATATGTATGTATATATGTGTGTGTATATATGTAATATATAAGTATATATGTGTGTATATATACATATTATATGAATTTATATAGTATGATAAATAGATACAACATGTATTTATGTATATGTGTGTGAGTGTGTATAATGGTGTCTCTTCAGGTCGAGTCCAGGTCAGCCCCAACCCAACCTTTGTCAGGTTGCTTTCGGCCGATCCATACCTGATCCAGGATGCTCAAAACCTGACATGGACACAGATTTTTTTGGGCTGGGTCCAGGTCCGTTAGACTCATGAATACAAAGACAGGAATATCTAAATGCATCGATCTGTTTTATATATATAGGAAAGTAAAGTGCTTGTCTATACTCCATCATTGTCATTTTCGAAATTATATATATAGGAAAATCGGATGGTATATATATATATATATCGTATTCTATCTATCATTGACATTACTCATCCATTATTTTTTGGGTGACATGAGTATAATTTAAAAAAATCTGAGAATTTCTGAGAAAGTACAACAATGTTGTTAATATGAATGATGTTAAGCACCACATATGGACCTGAAAAAACTTGAAAAGTTCAGTAGGATGGAATTCAGGTAAAGCAGTTCACATAAATTTCAAAAAAAATGACCTTCTCTTTAGTTGTGTTCGAACTTTTCAGCATTCCGGGTGAGGCAGCCATGCTCCAATAGGTGCGCCACTGGGTTGAACATCATACGGTAAGGTCTTGGCTCTTAGATGGACTAGGCATGGGTCTATTGCTCCTTGTACTAGCAACTCAATTATCTCGTGGTGTGAGTAACTCAGTTATAAATAAAATAGCGAGAGCGAGAGCGAACCTATGTACAGTGAGTTGAAGGTCATGAGTTTGATAACCGGAGTGTGCATCTTGCTTTGGCTTCTCCATTATACAAAAAAAAACATATGATACAAATACTAAACAAGGCCAGACAACTAAACAATGTATACCTAGCAATGGGAGTGACAATTTCGGACACGAGATTGAAACCTGACACATGATTTGAAACAGTCTGTTTGTGTCCACTGAGAATAACAGACAGAAATTGGGTGACGGTCTGTTGTACTTGCTTTCAACACGAACAAGAAATAAGGACACACAATTGAAAATACCAAATTGCAGGCAATATAACAACCAACATCAAGACCCAGCACCCACATACGACACGAGAATTTCATTCTTGCGTCCACCTAAAGTAGCACGAAAAAAGGATTGTTCAGGACATCACATCAACACGACCCAAAACATGAAATTGCCCCCTCCTTGGACACGTGTGCCACCTGCTGATGACCCTAATTAAGCATGATTTTCAAGGAACCACAAGTGCTTCTGATAGGCCAGAAAGCGAAAGCGATTTAGATATGTTGAACATTCATTGTTCTCAATGGCTGTTCACAATTACAAGGGACACAGTCCGACGCTTTTTGTCCACTTGGTTATATATATATATATATATATATATATATATATATATATATATATATATATATATATTATATATATGTGTGTGTGTGTGTGAGAGAGAGAGAGGTCCTGATCCGATTTACCCCTATAATGCTCACTCATTCCTTTTTGGTGGTAGAGTATGAGTAAAAAAAGCAATGGTCATGAGTAACCAATGTTAGTAGTGGGAAGGATCCAATCACTAATATATATATATATACAAACATATATCCAAGTATGTGTATATATACATATATATTTATTTAGATGGATAAATAGATATATAGAGAGAGGGAGGGAGATAGACAGAGACGTGTGATTGTGTATGTATATACATGTAAACAACGAGAGATGGTATACCTAATGCATATCAAAATCATTTTCGGTATATATATTAGTAAAAGTTGGTGAGCTATTCACTTTGATGTTATATTTATGCATATCAAAATCTTTTTCCGTATATATTAGTAAAAGTCGGTAAGCTATTTACTTTGATGTTTTACCTTGTGCTTATGATTTGATGTTCATTGACCATACCACCTTCAAGTCCTCTCCTTTCTTCATACAACACAGAGAGGAAGAAGAAGAAGAACGAGAAAAATCAAGATGGAGATACTGAGATTAGCGACTCGTGATGCAATCATCAGTTTCTTCTGGGTTTTTATTGCTTGTACTTTGGGCGCTCTCGATTCCATCATCTCCAATCATTTGGAAATACACCCTCCGATCACCTTTTTCGTGACGACGACTCTCGTCTTCATTCACATCTTCATCTTCACAGCCGCGGAAATCATCAGCGGTGCCTGTTTTAATCCGACTGAAACAGTCTCCTTCTACACCGCCGGACTCGGAAACGACTCTCTCTTCTCGATCGCCGTCCGGTTCCCTGCGCAGGTATCGAATTTAACACAAACTTGGTTGATTATCTGTTTGGTGTGGATTGTTAATGATGCCGTTTTCTGGTGTTTAGGTGGTTGGAGCGATGGGTGGTGCAGTGGCCATTAATAAATTCATGCCTGAAGCATACCGGCACATGCTGGACGGACCGTCCATGAAGGTGGATATGCAGACGGCAGCCATTGCTGAAGGAGTGTTGACGTTCGTTATTAGCTTTTTGTTGCTTCTCATCGTCCTCAAGGGCCCAAAGACATCCGTTGTTCAGACTTGGTTGCTGACCGCTGCAACCACAGTAGTTGTCATGAGCGGATTGGAGTACAGTGGATCGTCGCTTAACCCTGCACACGTTAATCTCTCTCTCTCTCTCTCTCTCTCTCTCTCTCTCTCTCTCTATATATATATATATATATATATATATATATATATAGATAGATAGATAGATAGATAGATATAGAGAGGAAGAGTGAGCTGTTATACAAACTCTTATACGGGACACACTTAGATCATTATCAACGTATCGAAGGTGATAATCAAAGCACTCATCTTTGAGTCCCATTTGCATTAAGTGACCTCGAAAGCCCTCATCTTTTAGTCGCATTTAGTGCGTTTATGTGCATTGAATGACTTAAAACAACTCTACTGTGATTGCACCAACAATACAAAATCATGTAGTAGAGTTTGGCACAGAAGGTGTCTAATATCTCTCAGTTTTTCTCTATATGTATATATTTATTTATTTATCTATTTATTAAGAAAATTTTGAATTTAAAAAAATAAGATAGTAAAAAAACAAGATGAGTTTTGTAAGTGTATTTGATTAAAAAGTAATTTTTGTTTTTATTAAAACTAAAATTTGTTTGAGTATGTTAGCATGAGGAGTCCATGCCATACCTAATGTTCTTGTGCATGAGCAAACGTGGCTTTCTTGGTTAGAGGCCCACCCCAAAAAGCCTTTAAGTTTACCATCACGAGTTCGTACGAGGTTCTTGACAGAAACCACACTCATCTTTGATCTTGATTGATGGATCTACAAAGTTCCATAGTGTGGGACAAATAAAGGAGGGCTCTATCGTTGATGGGTCTAGACATTTTTTTTTAAAACCAAACCAAGATTGGTTCAGTTTGGATCCCAATTCAAAACCATGAATTCCAGTTTCGATTCTGGGTTGAGTTGTCCTAAACTATCCGGAACCATCCGGTTTTGACCACCAAGTTTTGAATCTGGTTTCAATTTCGATTCTAGCCAATTCCTGGACCAATTTGGTTCCAGTTGAAACCACCGGATTAGTTCCAAATTGTTTAAAAAGTTATAAAAATATTTCAAAAATATAAAAAACACCTTTATTAATTATACTCATTCTCCTCAAAAGAAAAAGTATGGCACAAGTATACATAGGTTAAAGGTTGTCATATCTAATATATATCGTGTTTCATCAATAGGCATATGATTGAAGCTCCTCGACATCAAGTGCGAGGCTAGGACCTCTCCCTTAAGCTTACACTTGACTTCAGCTTTTTTTTACCGAATAATACTGGCAGTAATTGAGCCTCGAAATATGACGTCATAAGCCCGTTCTCACGTTCTTGGGGCTTGTCTACGATTTGCTGTGAGTGACGAGCTCATGGGGTTTCCTGCAATGCAGGCATATGGTTGGGCATATCTCACAAAGCAACACAACACGAAGGAGCATTTCTACGTCTACTGGATTCCTCCTCTGGCAGGATCAATTCTGGCTGCTTGGTTCATCCGCCTACTCTTCTCTCCTCCAAAGCAGAAAGTGAAGGAAGCATAGGGTAATTTGTGAAGGATAAGACAAAAGGCCAATTAGAGTGACGAAATGGCAGACCCCATTATTCTTCTATTATGTTAAACAATTCATGAATGTAAGGCCTACGTCTCTCTCTCTCTCTCTCTCTCTCTCTCTCTCTCTCTCTCTCTCTCTCTGTGTGTGTGTGTGTGTGTGTGTATGTTGAACATTTGATGACAGGACGTGACATAGAGCATTTGATGCTCAAGATAATAGACTGGTTATATTTCAGGACACAAAACATGGAAATGCTGAAATTTCAGTTGTTCCAGGATGGAGATCCAATAAAAGAACAGTGCATATTCTATGATTCGGCAATACAAAATGATCCCAAATATAAGATTTAAAAAACCTTCATATAGAGGTAGTTGTTGAACAACTCTAAATGGGATACATGAACAAGGCACACGGTCAGTGGGCATCCTCGTAGGGAAGGAAATGAACCCCGAAAAAGTAGTAGTGGTTCATCATATCATGTTGGAAGGAACCCATTTCCACCAGTTCACTTTCAGCAGACCAAGTATACTTCGACTAAGTTTTCAGGATTCCAGAATCCGATTCAAAATCAAGACCAAAGCAATTATAGTTTCATGTAAACAAGCAGAATGGGATGCATGCAGCTGGGGTTCCGAGCATCATTAAAGATTTGCAAGGTAGATGAAATATACACACACCAGGCAAAATATCAGACAGAATCCTTGAAGGATAACAATCCGCATATAGAGCCTCGAGATATTCTTCAACCAACATCACCAAAACTCGATCAGAGAACAATTCCTATACACAAGTGTGCAGCAGTTGGAGCGAGGCACGACACAACCAACAATCTAGCACAAAAGAATATGTCAAAGGACGGCCAAAACAATGTCATTAGGAACCACAGCACCCAGACCCTTTCTCCTGAGGCTCACTCTCAGATGTCTGCAAGACAATTTGCTTCCCATCTCCCGGCTTGCTCTCCTTCTTCTGCTCTTGAGACAGGAAAACTTTTCTACTCAATATCCTATAAATTTCTTTCACAACTGTCCGAAATGCAGCGTCTACATTTGATGAATCACGTGCGGATGTTTCCATAAAGAACATACTGTGAGCTTCAGCTATAGCCTTGCCCTCCTCCGTGCTCACTTCTCTCATATCCTTGAGATCAGTCTTGTTCCCAACAAGTATGGTAACCACATGCATATCTGAATGAGCTGTTCAAAATATAAGCCATAGTATGAGCATCCATCTTGGTACAACAGAGAGAATGAGAGAGAGAGAGAGAAGGATTTACTATGTAATTCATTGAGCCATCTGCCAATGCTATCAAAAGTCTGACGCCTACTGATGTCATACACAACTAGTGCACCTACAGCACCTCGGTAGTAAGCAGAAGTGACTGCCCGGAAACGCTCTTGACCTGCAGTGTCCCAAATTTGAGCTTTGATCTCCTTCCCATCAATATCCATTGTTTGAGTCTGGAACTCAACCCCAATCGTGGACTTTGAGTTAGGGTAGAACTCATCTCGGGCAAATCTTGCGAGTAGATTTGATTTTCCGACAGCAGAATCACCAATCAGAACAATTTTGAACAGGTAGTCCTCCTTGCGTTCTTCATCTGCATATGGCATCATCTTTCTCCACTTACCTGTTTGCTTCAAGGCGGAAATCAGAAAAGGCAACTCTTGAAGCAGCAATCTGTAAAAGGGTAAGAGGACAGTGCTCTGAAAGGCCGAAGGGGAATACAGTGCATCTCATAAAGAAGAAATATCTGACTTTGTGGCAACTGCATGCAGCCACAATGGAAACCCTTAATTTTGTTTAATGCTCGACAGTGGCATGTCATGTGTCAGACCTGCCTTTCTTCTCCCCACTTCCTCCCCCTATTGATTGAAAACTGTGCCTGATCTGCTTACTGAGGACCTGGAAGTAAAGGAACTACCGTCATTAATGGATAGCCCATATACATACATACATACACACATATATATATATAGAGAGAGAGAGAAGGAGCGGTGGTCAATAGTTGAAGAATGAAGCTGATTCACTTATCACGCATTCAAAATCAACGTGTAGGACCAAAATGACCGGCGACACCATTAATTTGTAACGTTACAAGTTAGGGTTGGCTAGATCTTTTCTTGTTCATACCATGGTTAGATTAGATGTATTTGTAATCCTTGCCCCAGCTAATTCTTCTTTTATTTTTTCTTTTGTTACATTCCATGGTTAGATTAGATGTATTTATACTCCTTCCCCCAGCTAATTCTTGTTTATTTGTGTGTATACCATCATTCAAGTCATAAAAATAGCTCAAAGGAGATCCTTTAAGGAAAAAGTTAGAACTTAAGTTCGTTTTTATGGGTGCTTCCGTCTTCCAAACCCTAGCTTGGATAAAGCTGTGGCTTTCTGATGTAGCTGATCCTCCATGGCTAAAGATTCCCAATCTACTAGAATGGTGACGTTCTATAGAAATCTTTTCTAAGCTACAGCATCTTAACTAGAAGCATACATGACATGAAATGCTAAAAGTCCAAGTAAAAATGTCAGTGCATCTCATGCACAAGTTTCTAAATTAGTCCCTCGTGGTATCCAGATTCCAGTCACCATTAGCAAGCCACCATGTCTGCATGCCATGCTAAAACCTCTACTAAGTTAGTTCCAAGAGAAACCCTTTGCTACAAGACGAAGACAGTCTTCACTAACGCTAACGTGTGAATTTGATAAAGAATTTATAACTCTTGTCACAAAAGATTCGTTTGTCCAAACAAAGCAGTGGAAGAAAATTCTGAGTGACCTAGAGAGCATCAGTGCCATGCTTAATGTAGTGCTGCTCATCTGACCATCAACTGCTTAAACAATTTAAATTACTGAAATTTTACAACTAAGAAGGCAATGGGGATGAATGACGAGCAACAACTCAAAATAATACATTTTTATAATCCGAGTACTAGGTTTACCAAAGCAAAGCTGAGACTTTCACGTAAGCATGAAAGATCTGCTTTAACCAAGAATTTGTGTTCAAGGCCAAAACAATAAAATGTTACAAATTAGATGAAAACCAGGAGACTACAACAACAACTAAGCCTTTTCCCATACTAGATGGGGTCGGCTACATGGATTCTTTGTTTCCATAGAGCTCGATCCTGTGTCATGCTAACAGTTCACTCAACACAAAAATTATCAGGAAAAGGATCCTGACACAGATCTAAAAAAGAAAAGAAAATACAAGGGGCGAGCAGATAAGAGAATTTGCATAAAGATTTCATGAAGAAAACCAACAGATAGAGATTAAAAGAGGGTCATTTTGAACCTCAGTTTATTCCTTCTCCAAGATCAAGAATGAAGAGATCCAGTTAGGTATCCTAGACCTTTCTACTCGTACCATCATCTTAGTTACTCTGGTTGCAATTTTAGGATTAACAAACCAAAAGCACATAACATGCTTGAATGACAATCAGTATTAGTACTTTGCTACTTATTAACAATTAGTTAGTTACCAGTGCAGCACATTTACTTGGCTGTATCTCTAAAACAAATTCATCGAGTTCGTACACCGTTCTGACAAATTTATAAATAAGTGAATGAGATGAGAACTTGAGAATAACAACAATAACAACTAAGCCTTTTCCCATACTAGACGGGGTCGGCTACATGGATTTTTTGTTTCTACATAGCTCTATCATGTGTTATGTTAGCAGTTAACTCAACATAAGCTAGATCATTCTTTATTGTTTCTTTTCAACACTTTTGTGGTCGCCTTCTAGCTCTTATAATACTTTCAAAATCAAGTTTTTCATACCTTCTTTCATGCGCTTCTTTTGATATTCTTTTTATATGTCCAAACAATCTTAAACGATATTCTCTCATTTTATCCTCTATTGGTGTCAATCCCAATTTGTTTCTAATAATATCATTATGTATACGGTCTATTCCATAATTTCATAGTATGGCTAATTAACTTGATATCTTGATAATTCAAACAATTCTAAATATTTTTATTGTTCTTATGTATGGGTATAAGTGTACTCACTCTCCATTCCTCGGACATCTTTTGGGTTCTCTATATTTCATTAAATAGTCTTGTGAGCCAAGTGAGCCCCATCTCTTCTAGGATTTTTCATACTTCTATAGGAATATTGTTTGGTCCTAAAGATTTAACAACCTTCATATATTTAAGCATCTTTGACAAGCTTATAGAAATAGTTTTTCCATCTATTTTTTATATCATCATTCGCCACTACAATCTTATCATCCTCATCTTTGATGCATCTAACAAAAGTAAGATCCTTAGTTTTCTTATCTCTAGCCTTAGCTATCCTAAAAATATCTCTTTCACCTTCTTTTGATTTAAGATTTTTATATAAGTCCTCCCAAATTTTGGTTTTTGCTTCACTAACGGCTTTGTTTGCTTCTTTATTTGCTTTCTTATAAGCCTCCCATGTTTTACTAATCTTCCTTGCATAAGCAAATAATGTAAATTGTAACGTGCCTTTTCTGCCTTATTTATCTTACACTACTTCACTCCACCACCAAGCTTCTTTTTGTACCGGTACACCTCTCTTAGATTCGTCTAACACCTCTTTTCCTACTTTCTTAATATGTAGTCATATTGTTCCACATATCAGAAAGTGTACCTACATAATTTCAAGCAACTCCTTGAAGAACTTTTTGTTTAAATATATCTTCTTTCTCACATTTGAGGTTCTACCGTCCAGTCCGAAGCACTCTAATGAGTAAATGAAGTATTATAAAAAGAAGAGATAATATGTTTCATATATAATCAAGAAACTTTTAATATGCACATCAAAAAGAAGGAAAAGAAGGAACCCTCGAGAAAGAAAGAGGTTCAAGATGAAGAAAACAAGAACTGGAGAAGCATAAGAATAAAGACATCAAGCAGAAAAAGAAGCAAGATGTGGAAGAAGAAGAAAAAAAGGAAGAGGGAGAAGAATAACAAGTAGAAGAAGAACAATAGGTGGAAGCAGGAGACAAGAACTGGAGAAGCAGAAGAATAAAGACATCAAGCACAAGAAGAAGCATGAGGTGGAAGAAGAAGAATAAGAAAAGGAAGAGGGAGGAGAATAACAAGCACGAGAAGAAGAAGAATATGTGGAAGCAGGAGAAAAAGAAAAGGTGGATGGAGAAGAATATGTGGAAGTAGAACAAGAACAAGAGAAAAAGAAACTACTAAAGATTGTGGAAGCCCACCAAAAATGTCTGCCATCTCACACCACAAAATGATGACCATTATAGCGCTCAAGGTGACTCTAGTGAGATATATCAGGCATTACACTATGCTATCTATAACTTTCGGTTAGCATAAAAAATAGCCCTGAACATCAGTGTTTCTCTCAGGGGGTTTGCATTGGATACATTAATACATAGGTCACTTTGTAAAACCAATGACTTGAGTACAGATTTTGCTTCATAAGGTAGTCTTCGTGTATCTCAAAATCCAAGGAATGATGTGCGTTTAAGAGAAAGACATAGGAGAGCAGACAACAAATATTTATCATGTATGCAATGTCAAGCCAGTAAAGAATAACCTTGTATATACCGTCCAGATCTATGTCACACAGGTGCGGGTGCGGGTGCAGGTGCGGGATACGGCAAATTTCAAAAAAATTGGGTGTGGCGACACGGCTAGGGTATATAATATTATATATTATATATAATATTCAAGCTACATAAATCAATCATAATACAACTAGTATTTGCTAATTTTGGGAGCACGTAGGTATCAATTAGCAAGTTCCCTCATAATGATCTGAAACTTAGAATGATTTTACGAGCTGCAAAATATCCAAGTTATGGATTCAAAGAGTTTCGAGATCTTTTGTAGGATATAGCATATACTAGTATTTGTGCTAGGATCCACTAGTGATGTCATACTCTTCTGTTCTATTGATCCGGCAATGTTCCTCGTCTTTAAATGTGTTTGGTGACATAGATTATTCTATGCAAAGGCATACACTATGGAGTCAAGAATCCAATCAGATTGAGTAATAAGAAACCAATTGTCCGCACCCAAAATCATTCAAGCTAATATTGTATACAACTACAATAGCAAGTACACAACTTTATATTAAAGCAAAACATATAAATAGTAAACAACTATTAATTTCATCATAATACACAAATCAATCTTCATTATCTGGACCCATTTATCCGTGAGTTACAAAAAAAAAATTGCATGTTTTTTTTGGCCATGCTGCACCGACACGGTGTCGATGTCGCACCAGTGTCGAGGTCGACACTCCACCCCTTAGAAGTGTCTGTGTGACATAGGTCCAGATACTGCAGAAAGCACCATGTATACAATTTTGAGTGTAATAGTTACAATAAAGAAACTTTTGCCCAGGATTCCTTGGTGCATACCTGCAATTGACATCACTGCAGCTCCTTCATTGAAGTCCATAATGATGAATCTAATACACCTGAAAAATCAATATTCTGAACCATGTAGCACACTGACGAAACTGGTATAGCTAAAACCAATTTCTCATTCCTCTGTCTAAAATAATCTCATAGCTTGCAATAAATGGTGAACCATAAACTCCGAAATAATAGACAGATTCTCAAATTTGTCATGTTATATCCAGATTTCTATACCTTCACAGAACCTCTCTCACAAACACACAAAAGTATTTGTTAAATGTTCACCTTAGCTGTTCTTAGGGCATAGTTATTTGTGCATCACAAAGCAAATAACCATAACAAGAAAAGGTAAGAGCATTGATTAAATTTTCAATTTACTATGAAGTTTCATAAGGAGGATATTTGAAAATCTTGATTTACGCTCCATACCGTGTCACTTTACTACTTGGAAGAACCTGTGATTGGGTCGTATAAAAATAGATGTTGATGGTATGAGTTAAGTTGCCTTTTCAGATGTTTTAACATTCTTAAGAGGTCATAAAGGGTGATTGTGTATGAATGATTATGCTGCTTATGCATAATCTATTGTTGCATGGAATTCAATAAACATCAAAACATTCATGCGTTACAGTGCTTCTATGGCATTTCAGAAATGAGACATGTAGAATCAGAGGTGGCTAGCTGCTAGAGTTTCACGTGGATGAAATTGTTAGGAATATTTCCATATACTATGCTCTGGAGCCCAACTAAACATGCCTACTAGCTAATGGACAGTCCATCAGATCTCTGTCAAATCAGAAACAACCAACTTAGCATTTGATCACTCGAGCCTACTTCAGGTAGAGCCTCTTGTAGGACAGTTGAGAAAGTGGTGGGTTCACTGCCCCTGCTGAGATGAAACAACAAATGCCTCAAAGATTACAACTTGATAGGGTGCCACATTCTTGGTTATCAATGATTTGGTTACAAAATCACCATTACAGGAATGACGAACAGTGATAAAGTTTCTGAATGCAGTATAATGCATTTATCTCAATATTGTGACACAAAGTGCAGATGCCACAGACATTCTCATCTACTGCACCAACAACTTCAGGAAGCACGCGATCAATTTGCAAACTCAATCACTATAGAAACTACAACAGTTTCACACAGAATCAAGCATTCCTTTGACTAATCAGCAGACTGAGGGCAAATGAATATATACTAAATAATCCTTCCACATTGCAAAATGGCATTCCATGTCTATTTCAAGGATTGAACCTCTTCCAGTGGATTTGAAACTTCACAACATACCAAAAAATACAGATCGTCTAGCGTTTAAACCAATAGGATCTCAAAAAGTTTCCCTAGGACCTAGAAGACTAGCCTTCTCACAAGAATGAAACCCACGGATCACCCAAGACAATCTTATCAAGTCAATTCAACCCGTACTACCTAGGCAAAACCAGAAAGAACTCAATTTCATTCTTGGGAACTACAAGCAATCGAGTCAAATTAGACCTCCCAAACAACAGAATCACAAAATCCCCAATGATCTGCCAAAACAACAACACAAAGAATCACCCCACAATCTTCAAACACTGAAGAAAAGCACCAACATTTTATAGCTTTAACTATCCAATTTTGAGATACAGGAAATCCCCCATAGAATATCATAGAAAAACAAGCACCACCAAATCACTTTCAGATCTACTTAAAGACCAAGCTATTTCCCAAAAAAAGAAAGCAGAAAACAATGGCAATACGCAATACAAAGGAACCCACGGAAGCTTACCTATTAAGCAGCAGAGGAAAGAGGGAATCAACTCATTTCCAGCAGCAACAAGCAATCAAAGAGCTATTTATAGCCATAACTCTTAGCAAACAAATCACGGGGATATTCCAACATTATCCGGTGGCGAGGCGGACAAAACATAGATAACCAACTCCAGGAGAAACAAAGAGAGAAAGACGATTAAGAATAAAAAGGTGGAAAGCATGGCCAGAGAGAGAGAGTTTACCCGTTTGGTGGGCACGAAGGAGGGATCGATGGCGTCTGGATGGGCGCTGCCGAACACCCAGAGAAAGAGACCTCGACGATCGCCCTGGCGCGCACCGAAAAAAAAAAGTCAGGGGTGCGACTATTTTCCGTCTTCCAGCCAGAAATCCCAGGAAAGTTTTCCACCCATTTGGTAACAGTTTTGTCAATTTGGACCCTTCCGAAATTTCCATAAAAAATCCATGTCATGCGGGCTTGTGGAACCACGAACCGGACCGGGCCTTTCCAGTTCCAATTTCGTAAATTTTGAATCTTAAAACATCTTAAACAATTCACTTCATCCGAGTGAACATGTAAAACTCTTGCTTACTTTTCATTTCATTCGGGCTTTGCAGTGTATTGAGAAGAGAAAATGTTTCAACACAATTCTCATAATTTATAGAATTCATGATAGATAAGTCCGATAAAAATTTATTGAATGCATAACGCAATCCTCTTTCTTTATCTAAACTAGAGACCGACCATTGCAAGAGTGATCTCTTACATAAGCAAAGTTTTAAAAAATATTAAAATAAATATTTTAAAACTCTTTTAGAACAAGTTGTTTCTAGTTCCAATTCTATGCCCCACCCAAAATTCAGAGAATTTAAAATTAAGTATTTAAAATTTTAATGAAAATTTTTATAGCTCATTCGAATCTAAAGTTCGCCCCCACCCAAACAATTTTTTAATCTGTCATTGGTTGAACCCATAACCTAAAGATCCTAGCATATTTTTTTTGGTCTTATTAAAAAGCCTACATATCATATACTTTTATATCAAAAAACGACATCCAATGTGCTCCCAAGATACGTAGAATTAAATCTTCTTGAGCACGATCCGAGTGCAAGCTGAGTTTGACATTTGAGTGAGTCGACACCCAATGCCCGAGCGAACCCCAAGCTTTGTCGATGTCTATCAAACAACAAACAACAGCTAAGCTTTTTCCCATATTAGACGGGGTCGGCTACATGAATTTTTTGTTTCCACATAGCCTTATCATGTGCCATGTTAGCAATTAACTCACAATAAGCTAGATCATTTTTTATTGTTTATTTCCAACACTTATCGAATCCTTTCAATAAACTTTGTCGATATCTATATATAAATGTATTTATATATTTCTAAAACAATAAAAATTTTAATTATGTATCCCAACTATGGGAAACCAAGCTCAAAGAATTCGAGCCGGGAGTTACAATCCCAAAACGGGTTCCCTTGAGCTCAACCATGAGCTATCTCAAGCTCAAAAAGTAAATGAATTTAATTTGAGTTGTTTGAATATAGTTTGTGCTTATAAACAAAACTCGATTAAGTTTGAGTTTTAATAGTATTTTTTTTTTAAATGAGTCATGACAAATATGGCTATACTTGATTCTAGTTCGTGATACCCTTAAGTGGCTTAGAGATGTTTCAACCTGAGCCTCGCATGATTGTTACTTGGCTGGGTTTCGTCAGGTTTCAGTTTGGGCTTGAGCCTGCAATCTGTCTAGTCCCACTAGTTGCATACGCAGTGCCACTTCTCAGTGGAAAACTTAGCTATGGGTGGAAAATCAGGTCATCAGGTTATCAAGTTAGACCCTAATGACACTATAAGATCGAGATGGGTCTGGGTCAATATATATATATATATATATATATATATATATATATATATATATATATATATATATATATGTGTGTGTGTGTGTGTGTGTGTGTCATGCAGAGGACACCTTTGATTATATGTATTCATATCTCTTCTTTTAATTTTAGGGGCATGAGTACAATCTATAAATTTAATATATGTATATATACATGTATGTGTGTGTGAGGTCATCAGGTTGGGTCCATGTCAATTATCAAGTTAGACCCTAATGACACTATAAGATCGGGACAGGTCTCGGTCAAGATAAACAACTATCTCGGTATAACATATATATATATATATATATATATATATATATATATATATATATATATATATATGTGTGTGTGTGTGTGTGTGTGTGTGTGTGTGTGTGCAGGCAGAGGACATCTTTGATTGTGTGTATTCATATCTCCTCTTTTAATTTTAGGGGCGTGAGTACAATCTATAAATTTAATATATGGATATATACATGTATGTGTGTGTGCACTCACATACAGTAAGAGTGTGTTCTTTACTTTTGGAAGGAGGGGCTATAAGAGTGCAATCTATAAATTTACAATGAGAGTTAAAGATAAAAAAAGAACCATGACACACTCTGTGTTTGGAGAGGCATGAGTTATTACTATCAAAATTGTACATAAATAATTTTATTATATAAAATAATAAATGCATAAAATTAAGGTAAGTTTATTAAAATGGAGAAGTGTACAAGGTATTTTATGTGATAAGAAGATATTATTAAAGTTGAAAGCTAATATTATAGCTATATTTTATGGTTTTCAGTATTTTATGGTGTGTTAATCATCAACGTGTACAATAGATATTTGTGATACAAATGGAGATGTTAAGATAAATGAGTGGTCGCATAAAGACACAAAGGAAGACGACAAAAAGAACTTCTTGTAGGGATTTATGAGAAAATATATTGTTAATTTGTTAAAAATGAAAAGAGAAAGACTCCAAAAGTACTTGAAGGAAACAATGAAAAATGATTTAGCTTACCTTGTGTTGAGTTAAACTGCCGATAGACACATGATTTAGCTCTATAGAAACAAACAATTCATGTGTGACCCTATATAATAAGAGGGAAAGACTTAGTTGTTGTTGAATATAACAGTAAATACTCAAATCCCATCCGCAATCAAAACTACTAAAAAATCTCTATTGTTTCACTAATATGATAAATGATGGAGATTTGAATTACAAATATTATTATATTTTATATTTAATACATTATGTGCACTAAATGTTATTTACTGTATCACCTCTTGAATACTAAAATAAATTTAAACATGCATGGGGTTTGTGCATTTAGCATTTCATATATATATATATATATATATATATATATATATATATATATATATATATATATATATATATAGAGAGAGAGAGAGAGAGAGAGAGAGAGAGAGAAAGAGTCTAGATTTGAAGAACCCACCAAAATAGACCACAAGAAACCTATCATCTTCATTGTTTAGTTGGCATGATTAACTTTGGATATTTGAATTAAAAATATTATTTACTTTCATATTTTACATTTAATATATCTTTTGCTTTTACCATCACAATCGTTCATGTCAAAGATAAGATAATTGTAATGGATGTGTTATGGTTTCCTAGATCTTCTCTCTCTCTACATACTTCAATTCCATTCAAACTCTTTGGCTAGTTTGGATCGGTAGTCTCTCGGAGTGTTCGAGAAATCAACAAAACCAAACCAATCCAAACCGCCAAAACAAAGCCTACTGTTTGGTTTGATTCGTTTCCAATAGAAAAAAGATGGATGATTCGAATTACTGTTTCTAAAGTTAGGAACTGAACTATTATATATGTAAAAATTGATTACACACATATACTATTTGGAGTTAGATTTAATCAATTTGATGGCATAATACTTTACATGTAGTCGCACCTAAGAACCATGGTTCAAAATCGAAATCGAACCTGAATCATTGATTCGGTTTGGTTCAGATCTAGTTATGAAACAGTTTGGTTCAATTCTCTAAAAACTCCAACCGATAATAGCAATTTGTTCAAGATTAAAACTAGAACCAAACTAAATCAAACTATGAACACCCCTAGTCGTCTCTAGTCCACAAGGCTTTTGACAAATCAGATCTAGGATATGCTTTTTAAGATCCAAACCGAAACTTTGGCATCAGTTTGGACCCGAATGTCGTGTGGGCATTATCTCTTGATATATTCAGTCCTCGTAGCAATAGAGCCACAACAGTGGTCCTTCCTCTGAGCCAAAAGGAGAAGAGGAAACAGGACGAAGACATGTATGTATTTTTCTCATTACCCGTAGACGGATTCACACGAAAGAGTCTTTGTGTTCTTTATCTCAGCGTGTATTTTGTTCAGTGCGTTGTTACGAGTTTATAGAGCAATGCCCGACTCCAACCACCTTAGATTCTCGGGCTGAGATTTTCGTTTTATAGCCCTTATCCATGGTGGTTTCAGTAACAACTCCACAAAAAATGGCTAGATGGTCGGTCTACTCGTTTTTCATAGATATACATGCCGAGAATGGTCGTTTCTTAGCATTACATCTCCTACTTAGCTATTCGAGCTAAATTATTTGACATACTGTTTTTTCGTCCAACTTTTGTGGAGTTTTCCTAGTCATTTATAATTACTATTGCAATCATTACCGGTTACACAATAATCAAACATATCTCAAACCCATTTTTGTAATATGTTTTTAGAAAAGATCATCTCTTATGCCTTTAGTCAAGGGGTTTGTCAACATATCATTGGTTGGCATATATGAGATGAATATTTTCTTTCTTATAACCATATCATAAACATAGTTATATTTAACCATTATATGTTTGCTTTTAGAGTTATAAGTTTCTCTCTTGATTAGATTAATGGTTGCATTGTTGTATTTAACCATTATATATATGTTAACATGATAGTTCTTGCTATCGTGTCATCTTTTACAAATATTTTATATATTTCCTTTTGTTGCTTAGTTGCATCAAGGGGTAGTGGTCGTATAGTTTTTCTTAGCACATGATTTACACTTTCGAATGTAAGAGCCAACGAGATTATTCTTTTTTATACTTGAAAATTAAGACTGCTTTTTTTATTTTTACCAATTCGGATATACATATTCTGGAGTTTATTTTTATTTATTTGACAAAAATAACAATCAAAAGGTCTAAAAGGAAAACATAAAACAAGCAACATATAATAGATAACCAACTATTAAAATATAAAATGCATCATATTCATCTACTTAACTTAAAATAACTCATGGTACTTAAAATTAATTTGAGACATATTTTAAGTACTATATTTGAGTTTTTCATAACTTGATTCTTGCAATAATGTAAATTAAAAATAACTTAGTTTTTCCTAACTTGATTCCATAACTTAAAATAACTCATGGTACTTAAAATATCTTTTTGCCTGTTTTGGGGTAAAATAATTTTTTTATTAAAAAAATCTAGACTTTTTGATAATTTTACCCCGTGAAATAAAAATCTTACGAAGAGGTAGAACAAACTTTTTACTCTACTATCGAGGTAATTTTCAAAAAGTTGGAGAAAAAAAGAGAGGAACATAACAGGAGAAAGAGGGAGAGAGAGCAGCGGCACTTCCCTTCCCAACGGGTTTGCCTGGCTCTTCTCCTTATGATGGAGGTGTCTGTCTGGCTCTTCTCTTCCTACGGGCTGACTCTTTCTTTCTTCTCTTTTCTTGTTTTTTCACCCTGTGTTAACTTTGGTGGACTTTTGTTTTTTATTATCTCCAGTGGTGAAATGGCTTCGTCGGGAAAACAACTGGCTTCGTAGGCAAATCATATCCGACCGATCAAATGATGGATATATCTGGCTTACCGGCTTCCGACGGCTGAGGTAGTCTCATTTTCCTTTCCCGTTTTGTTTTTACTTTTTTCCGTTTCTCGAATTAACAAGTTTTTGGAGGAACCTCGCCCTCTATCACTCTGGATATATTTAAGTCCTCTATGTATTTTTTCGATTACTCGTACGGATTCTCAAGGAGGAAGTTTTGCATTTTTTTATACGAGTGTGAGTGCCTTACTCCAATGCATCGAGATTCCTAGGTTGGGTTTTGTGTTTTGGAGCCCTTATCCATCGTCGTATCATTAACAACTCCACCAAAAAAATGATTAGACGACTAGTCTATTCGTTTTTCGTGAATATGAATGCCGAAAATAGCCATTTATAAGCGTTCCATTATCTTCTTCCTCCCACACTCTCCACCACAGTTCCTTGCTCACTCTAAACAAAATGAACGACCCTCCTCCTACCAAAAGTTCCGCAACAAAGAAATGTTAACCGCACTCTTTCAACTTCACCAGTCGCTCACATCATTTTCCGGCGACCCACTTCCTAGAAACCAGTTGGCATGCCGGCCGAAAGGCGTGCAGCTGGCTGTAAGCCAGAAGTCGGGGGGGCGAAGGGGGGTGAGATGCAGGCTTCAGGATTTGATGGGAGGGGATCTGCTCACGTTTGATCTTGGGCAGTGGCTAGAGGACGTGGAGAAGCACAAGGCCCTCGCCATCTACTCGCCCCATGAGGGCGGGTACGAGGGTCGGTAACTGACCCGACTCAGGTACCAGGGTTACTACTTCCTGGATTTGTCGGCGAGAGGCCTCGGCGATTCGGAAACCACCCTCACCAAGATCCACCCCGTTTTCCCGGTACTCTCTCTCTGGTTTTGCGGTGCATTGAGTTGATGTGATTTCTAGACTCAGAAAAATCTATAGCATGAATGCAGGCTCACTTGGGGAGACAACCAATCGCGAGGTGGTACTTCCCACCAGAGATAGATTATAGACTCTCTCTGCTTCCTCCTAACAGCAAGGGATTAGTTCTGTGGATAATTGAAGCTAAGGTATGCAATTTTTACTATGTTCCCCTTCATTATATGTATCATTAAACACCAGATAACCATAAAGTAGGAAACCTTTTTCTTACATGAATCTTTTAGACATTTAAACAAACATTTCCTGCTAGCATTCATAATAAGCACCGACGCAATGAAAGTAGTGGAACACAATTGAAATTTCTATTTTCCTTCTGATTGTATTCCTTTCATTTCAGTTAATGATGTTAACAAGAAATTGTTGCGTGTATCGGATATACAGGTTCTGTCAAAGGCGGAGTTACAATTTCTGGCATTGTTACCAAGCATCCGCCCCCAAGTGAAGGTGATCGCAGAGTGCGGCAACTGGTAAGAACCTTAAGATACATAAGGGCTGATCAACTTGGTTCTTTTTGCTTGAAGATCTTCCAAAAACAAAAGCAAAAACCTAGAGTTTCCTACAGTATGTGGGATATAATGCATAGATTCGTAATTTCTCTAGTGATCTTATTCCATAGTTTTTATTTCAAAACTTGAAATCGACATCCTCTGTGTCACATGGATGTGAGTGCAGATACAGTAAACTTTGACAGGGCTATGTACATATAAATTATATATGATTATATACAATCAATAATATCTCATAAAACCAAATGAAGAAACACAGATTTCATGAACTCAATTCATTGATGAAGTAATACTCAGTTGATATTCATTAAGTGTCTTAATAACATAGCACCAAAAAAATGTTTGAAATAGACTGTAGTGAGTCAGATTTGGAAGAAGCAGGGTTGTCATGTGTAAGAGTGTTGCAACACCCTTGTAGGAGTGCCTATGTGACAAAGCCTGTTCAAATACACATGTTTGATTTTATATGGGTTGAAAAGTGATGGTGTTAGTTCTTTTTAACATATAATTACTATCTACATCTGTTTTTTTATTCAAATTTCATGATTATTCATTAAGCATCAGAATCAATGTATGATAATACTACAGAAAGAAAATCAAGGGTTTCCCTGATTCAAATACGATTCCCATTCTTCTTCCCATAATGTTCATATATGTGAAGTCTTTTCATTTGACAGGAGGAAGTTCGTCTGGAAGCCTCAATAAATTGCAGGACTCCCGCTGGATGACGATGCCTGACACCCTAGAATTGTATTCCTGGCAAACATTTAAAAACTGAGAGAGAGATGCCTCGTCAAAGAATCCATACATGAGATGATTGGGTGAATTTGTGATATTCTTCAGTGTCTGCTGCTTCATATCAACAACCATAGTGTGTCTCAATCAAAAGTCCAAACCAGACTTACGGCAAAGGCTACCATCTAAGATTTTCATGATTTGAAGATAGAAAACTCTTTCCTCCTATAGCCCCTATTAAACTAACCCTAAGTTCTAAAGTTGCAGAAAATGGTCCTTAAAATGAAGAAAAGTAGCACAAACAACTCTACCAGTCATCAACCATGATCTACATCATCCAAGTAGGAACAAGAGGCAGACCAGCATGCTAGTTATGTCATTTGCTTTTCTTTGCAGTGAGTCATCAACCATGATCTACAGCATTCGAGTTCGTAGTTCTTAATTATACACAGGTTCCTTCAACATCTAGTCAGAAAAAATTTCTGCATTTCATCCCATTATTTGAATGTGTATTTTTAATCTTTTTTATTTTGAGTAAAAGACTCAAATTAACTCTTCTCGTGTAAGGGATCACCCTTTCATGGCTGGTCCCAAGCCCGGATAAAGGAAGAGGGTTGCACTATGCTTTCAACAACAAACTTATCTAATATAGATTCTACAAATTATGATTATTGTATTGGGACGTTCCTTCTTAGCAACACACTGAAAAGCCAAAGACCGAATGTAGTGAAAAGTAAGGACCTCTATATCTTCGCCCGGATGTAGTGAATCAATTGCAGAGAGGATTCTCATATCATTGACGAGTGTGAGTAAAAAGTTAGTCCCGCTATATTATCGTTCGAATGTAGTGAACAAGTTATAGTGAGGGTCTCCACATTTTCATAATAGATGAACGAGAAAACTAGTCCTAGATAATAAGATTCGCATTGGTATTTAGAATATCATAACACTAACCGATAAGTTAATTGAGGTAGTAGATACTATGATTCGGAGAAATATTCACATTTTATGTTTGTAAGAGACAAAGTGGGTTGGAGAAAAAACAAATGAGATTGAGAATACTGGTTTTAAATTATGATACTAAAGAAAGAAAATTGCTCGAAATAGAGTTGGTATTATTATACAACAACTAAGCCTTTTCCCATACTAGACGGGGTCGGCTACATGGATTCTTTGTTTCCACAGATCCCTATCATGTGCCATGTTAGCACTTAACTCCCAATAAGCTAGATCATTCTTTATTCTTTCTTTCCAACACTTTTGTGGCCGTCCTCTACCTCTTTTAATACTTTCCAAATTTAGTTTTTCTAACCTTCTTAGAGATTCTTCTTTTGATCTTCTTTCTATATGTCCAAACCATCTTAAACGATGTTCTCTCATTTTATCCTCTATTGGTGTCACTCCTAATTTGTTTCTAATAACCTCATTATGTATACGGTCTTTTCTTGTACGACCACTCATCCATCTCAATATCTTCATTTCTGTCACAAACATCTTTTGTACATGTTGATGGTTAACTGCCCAACACTCAGAACCATAAAACATGGCAGGCCTAATTGCTGCTCTATAATATTTACCTTTTAATTTTAATGGTATCTTCTTATCACAAAGAATACCTGATGCTCCTCTCCATTTTAACCAACCAGCATTTATTCTATGTGTAACATCTCCACCAATTCTTCCATCACTCTGAAAATTTGAACCTAGGTATTTAAAACTTTCCTTTTAGGGAATGCAATGTATACCAATTTTAATTTCTATGTCCTTTGAAGTAACCAATTGATCAAACTTACATTCCATATATTTTGTCTTTGTTCTACTAAGTCGGAGGCCTTTGCTTTCTAATGTTTCTCTCCATAGTTCTAATTTTATATTAACTTTTTCCTTAGACTCCTCCACTAATACAATGTCATCTGCAAATAACATACACCAAGGTACTTCATCTTAAATATGTTTTGTTAACTCATCCATCACCATTATAAATAAGTATGGACTTAAAGTTGATCCTTGATGTAACCCAATATTAACTTCAAAGAAGTTTGTCATTCCTTTATGAGTCCTCACACATGTTTTTGCACCATCGTAGATGTCTCGTATAAGGTTAATATATGTCAATGGGATACCTCTTTTTTCCAAAGTTCTCCAAAGAACCTCCCTCAGTACCCTATCATAAGCTTTTTCTAGATCAATAAATATCATGTGAAGGTCTTTCTTTTTTGCTCTAAAATGTTCCATAAGACGTCTCAAAAGGTGAATCGCTTCAATAGTAGATCTGCCTGGCATGAATCCAAATTGGTTCTTTGTTGTACTTGATAGTTGTCTTAACCTACGTTCGATAATTCTTTCCTATAATTTCATAGTATGACTCATTAACTTGATACCTCGATAATTCGCACAATTTTGAATGTCTTCCTTGTTCTTATATATGAGTATAAGTGTACTTACTCTCTATTCCTCGGACATCTTTTGGTTTTTCCATATTTCACTAAATAGTCTTGTGAGCCAAGTGATTCCTATTTCTCCAAGTATTTTCCAAACTTCTATAGGAATATTATCTGGTCCTACCGATTTACCACCCTTCATATATTTAAGAGCCTCTTTGACTTTATTCTTTTGAATATGTCGGTAGAAATTATGGTTTATATACTTTTCTGACTTAGCTAAATCTCCTAAACTAATACTAACATCTTTATTTTCATTAAAAAGATTATAAAAATAGTTTTTACATCTATTTCTTATATCATCATTTGCTACTAGAATTTTTTCATCCTCGTCTTTTATGCATCTAACATAATTAAGATCTTTAGTTTTCTTATCTTTAGCCCTAGCTATCCTAAATATATCTCTTTCACCCTCTTCTGAGTTGAGTTTTTTATATAAGTCCTCCCAAATCTTAGCTTTTGTTTCATTAACGGTCTTTTTCGCTTCCTTCTTTGCTTTCTTATAAGCTTCTAAAGTTTCACTAGTTTTCTTAGCATTAGCCGTATTGTTTCACATATCAAGGGTGTGCCAACTTAATTCCAAACATCTCCTTGAAGGGAGTTGGTATTATTATAAATGAAAATTTAAAGGATAGTGTAGTAGACATACAACAATATGGTGATCGAATTATGATGGTGAAATTAGTGTTAGAAGTAGAGGATTTGAATATAGTTTGTACTTATGCACCCTAAGTAGGATTAGAAGATAGTATAAAGAGGGCTTTTGTGAATGAGTGTAGGATATCAAAGTATTTATGAAAATTATGGTTTTGAGAATATAAATGAGGAGGATAGGGATATTTTAATTTTTGCTATTGCTTTTGATGTCTTTATAGCCAATACAATTTTTAAAAAATGAGATGAAAATTTAATTACTTATAAGAGTGGCTTGTCACAAAATAAATTGATTATTTTTTTTGTAGGAAAAAAGATAGATCATGTTGTAAAGATTGTAAGATAATTATAAGAGAAAGCTTAACTACTTAACATCAACTTTTATTAATAGATTTGAAAATAAAAAAGTGGACAATGAATAATAGAGTTATTGAGACTAGATGGTGAAACCTCAAATGTGAGAAACAAGATATATTTAAATATAAAGTTCTTGAAGGAGATACTTTGAATTATATAAGTAAACCTTCTTATGTGTGGAACCATATTGCTATACATATTAGAGAAGTAGCAAAAGATGTGTTAGGCAAATCTAAGAGAGGCATACCGGCACAAAAAGAAGTTTTGTGGTACAGAGGATAAAAAAGGCAAAGAACATAGGTTACAATTTGTATTATGCTAACAAGACTAGTAAAACTTAGGAGACTTATAACAAATCAACAAAAAAATGAAAAAAGTTGTTAGTGAAGCAAAAAAACAAAATTTAGGAGGATTTATATAAAAAACATAACTCAAAAGAAGGTGAAAGAGATATTTGTAAGATAGCTAAGGCTAGAAATAAGAAAATTAAAGATGAGGATGATAAAATTCTAGTGGCGAATGGTGATATCAAAAATAGATGAAAAAATTATTTCTATAAGCCTTTTAATGAAAATACAGATGTTAGTATTAACTTAGGTAAGTTAGTCAAATAAAAAAAGTATATAAACTACAAATTATATCGGCATATTTAATGAAGATTGTTAAATCTATGGGACCAAACAATATTCTTATAAAAGTATAAAAACCTTATGAGAGATGAGGTTCACTTGGCTCACAAGACTATTTAAGTTCATATTTATTTATATTAGTCATTGATAAGTTAATAAAATATATTCAAGATGAAGTACCTGGGTGTATGTTATTTGTCTATGATATTGTGTTAGTAAATGAGTCTAAGAAAAAAGTTAATATAAAATTGGAGATATAGAGAGAAACATTAAAAAGTAAAGACTTCCGACTTAGTAAAATAAAGATAAAATATATGAAACATAAGTTTGATCATTTGGATACTTTAGAGGACATAGAAATTAAGATTGACATATAGTGCTCCTCAAAAGGAAAGTTTTAAATACCTAGGGTCAATTTTTAAAAGTGATGGAAAAGTTGATAGAGATGTTATGCATTGAATTTGTGCCGGTTGGTTAAAATGGCGAGGGGTATAGGTATTATGTGTGATAAGAAGATATCATTAAAGTTAGAAAGTAAATACTATAGATCAATAATTAGACATGATATGTTTTATGGTTGTGAGTGTTGAGAAGTTAATCATCAACAAGTACAAAAGATGTTTGTAGTAGAAATGAAAATGTTGAGATGGATGAGTGGTCACGCATATACAAAATGAGGTTATTAGAAACCATTTGGGAATAACACCAATAAATGATAAAATGCGGAAAAATTGTTTAAGATAGTTTGGAAATGTAGAAAACGACCAAAGGACCATCTAGTAAGAAGATATGAAAAATTAGATGTTGAAAATGTTAAAAGAGGAAGAGGACGACTACAAAAGTATTACAAAGAAACTATAAAAAATGATCTAGTTTATATTGAGTTAACTGCTAGCATGACATGTAGTAGGGCACTGTAGAAACAAAGAATTCATGTAGCCAACCCCATCTAGTATAAGAAAAGGCTTTGTTGTTGTTGTTGTTGTAAAAGACTCAAATTTTGTAACAAACCTAATCCACCACTAAAATCTTAATAGATTGCAAAATTCACCAAAAGTTCATGTTTTGATCGAAAGAACGCAATCCTTAATTGGTTGGGAAACTCTAATTGTCTAATTCTTAGTAAATCAAGACTAGCGTGAATTTGATTCGAATTGATAAACATAATCAAATTCCTTTTAGGTTATTATTATTCATAAAAAGGCCTAAAGATCTGCACTCACCTGATGAGGATCCATGGTGAGACAAGGTGAGGCCCTCTCCCCCCACCCATAACTTTAGAAATTAACAAAATAAAAAGTATAGCTGGACCCATGATCTGTATAATGTATAGTAGCCCCACCCCTGAATAACAGCCTAGCTTCGTCAATGGCAGGAAATGCTTGTTTGCAAGTGCAACCATTAATTCAAGGCCCTAGCTCGAAATACTCTTCCAAAGCACACCGTCTAAAAGTTGGTGCGTTTGTGTGTGTGCTTCTGTGTTTCTGTGTGCGTGCGTGTGTGTGTTCAACAGTTTATTCTATAAGTAAAGCTGTGATAATAACCAGGTGCTCCCATGGCAGCCAACAATCAGAGGGTTCTACAGATCGACCAACTTGTGGGCTGAGGCCTTGAAGATTTCTCTACCAAAACCCAACTTGATGGCGTATTAATTGCAGACCTTAACCAGGCCAGCACAAATCCGTAATAGAACATGTCAAACCGTGGCAGATTCAAAAGCTTATTTCGGGTGAGGCAACTTCAGATTCGGGTGAGATGGGCTTTAAAAGTTTTTATTTTTTATTTTTTATTTCAATACAAAGATGTAAATTTTTAAAATTTCGGGTGAAGCTATCATCCCCTAACCCATCATTATGGATGAGTGCTTCACCCGAATCTGACCTGTATTTAAGTTCAGGTTTCCCTAACAAAAGGACCGATTAGATCAGATCAACACCCACAAATTTTCATTATAAATCCTTAAAAATATTTTCCTGTTCTAATCCAGATTTGGTTGAAGTTAGAATCTGGCAAGGTCCATATCTAAGCTAAAGGAGCAAAACAACTCTCATACAGTCGTTGGCGGTGATAAGCCGGAGGAAGGTGAGGATGACCAAACCTAAATTAAATGATCCAACCCGTTGACGCGTTGCTTCTTCTTCTTCTTTATTTGGCAGTAGACACCTTGCTTTTCAGTTGATAATTACCTTCTTCAAAGTTGAGCCACTCTATTTGACTAATCTAAAGACCAATTAAAAGATTTTCTCATATGTCTATTTCCAAGTTAGAAAATGTTGGTAAATGGACACATTTGACATGAATTATTGAAGAAGTGACAAGGCTCTTTGGATGTGATGTATGTCAACCATGGACATGATCACAAAATTGCACTTAAGTGGGTGTTTATGTTTTTCAGTCATTATAATTATTTTTTAGGGGTATAAATATAATAATATTATTTTTTGTTTATTTTTAAAACTCTTAAAAATGTAAATTGTATTAACGTTACGGAAAAGCAATAAATCAACAAGTCAGGAGGTGAGCGATTCGATTTAAAGACTACTTGTGTACTAGATGGGTGCAGTAAAAAAATCAAGCTATAAGAGTGGTAATACGTGTGATATCCATTTCTCTAATGAAAAACATTAAACTGAAAAAGCAAAAAATTTCAAACATATTTCAGAATTTAGTATGGTTTAGAGAGAGAAAACAACAGTTTCTTGGCAACAAAGGTGGTTGCGGTATTCTAAGTTATAGTTCTATTGTAGATCAAAAGTGAAACCCATCATAGACGTGGAACTGTGGTTCTATAAGTTTAATTTAAAAAGTTTATGATATTAAAAGAAAATTAATTAGAATTAACTCATATATAATTCGATCTGAATTACTTGAGAAAAAAAAAGTTGTGCAGTTCATCTTTTCACATCCATTAAAGAGAAAAGAATTGTAAATCGTGAAACATGTCAGGTGTCTTTTGGCCGTTATGTAAGAAAGCATCTATTTGTGCTTCCCAGAAAATCAACTGGCTTATACTAGACTTAACATGTCAGGTGTCTTTTGGCCGTTATGTAAGAAAGCATCTATTTGTGCTTCCAAGAAAATCAACCGGCGTATACTAGCCACTCTCTAAGTCTTTCTGTGTATGTGTGTGTGTGTGAGAGAGAGAGAGAGGGGTTATGGGCTCAATCGACACTCCCACCGTCGAGTTAGCTCACCTGGTGGCGATGCCGTACCCGGGACAGGGCCACATCAACCCCATGATGGATTTCTGCAAACGCATCCTCTCCGTCACCGGCGACCGCCTCATCATCACCTTCGTCCTCACCGAAGAGTGGCTCAGCTACGTTATTGCGTCCTCCGTCTCGGCTCAGCCTCCGCCCAACCTCCGCCTTGCCACCATCCCCAACGTCGTCCCCTCGGAACGAGTCCGAGCCGACGAGTTCCCGGCTTTCATCGAGGCCGTGTACACCAAGATGGAGGAGCCCTTCGAGCGGCTCCTCGACCAGCTAGAGCCCCCGGCTGTCTCTGCCATCGTCGCCGACTCCTACTTGCCGTGGGCCGTCACCGTAGGAATCAGGAGGAATATTCCGGTAGCGTCTCTGTTCCCGATGCCGGCCTCTGCCTTCTCCATGCTGTACCACTGCGACCTCGTCTTTGAGCGCCACCAGTTCCCGCTGCCGGTCTCAGGTCAGTGTGAAGTAACTCTACGTGGCCATCTCCTGGCCGTAGGATGGATGATCCTACGGTCATCAAGTGTGCGTTTACTTGGACCAATTTGCGCACTGTTGAACAGGAAAAATAAGAAAAAAGGATGCAAATTTGCCCCTGAATTCATGACCAAAGAACAATAATGTCCTTCACGTTAACTGAGTCTCTAATCTAACAGCACTTTTTTGTTGCCCTTTGAATGAAATTATACCTAAATTATCCATTTTTATTCCTAAAATACCGTTCATTTATTCTTAATATCCTTTCCTCTTCACTGTATATATCTCTCTCTCAACCATTTCTTTAACAATTCAAAAGCATCATCCGTCCTTGACTGCATGAGAATTCTATAGGTCTGGTTATTTGGTTGGTATCTTCTTTCTTTCAAATGTGAAAATATGTCAAGACACAATGTGATGTTGAAAATATTGCTATTATATTGATCTATTCAGGGTGCTTAAAGAGTATTCCCGAATTCATGCAAAGGCTTTAGCATTGGTTATGTACTCTGTTTTAGTAGCTTGATCGAATTAAATGGAAACAGTCAAATTTGAGCAGAAAGAGTCGTTTTAAGGGACTTGATAAAAGAGGGAACAGATTATGGACTTCAACAAAATTTCTTTAAAATAATTGATCGTTGGATGGTCTCAAAAAGGGAAGTGATATTTGTGTTTGTCTTTCGTGTTGCCATCCCTGTTTGATATTGATCTGCCATTGAAGAAGCTCTCTCTCTCTCTCTCTCATATCCATCTCTTCTGATTTTACTGTGAATGTAGAGGTTGGCGAAGAATACGTAGACTGCATCCCAGGAGTCTCTCGCATACGTTTAGCGGATCTTCCCTCCATTTTCCATTTGGACAACGTCAACCTTATGTGCAAGGTTAAAGAAACTTTTACCATGGCTCACAAAGCTACATGGCTACTGCTCAACTCCTGCACTGAACTTGAACGTGCGGCTGTGACAGCCATCCGCTCCGCTTTCTACCGCGCTGTGCACCCGGTCGGCCCACTGATCCCGTCCTTATCACAGCTATCACCACCATCCCAAGACTCAACAATGATGACAACCAGCTTCACTACGAGCTACCGCAGTGCAGTTGATTGCTCGGCATGGCTCGATAAGCGCCCGGCCAGCTCGGTCCTCTACGTCTCGCTCGGCAGCTTCCTGTCAGTCACGGCCGCTCAGACGATAGAGATCGCCCATGGTCTCCGCGCCAGCGGCTGTTTCTTCCTCTGGGCTGTGCGCGAGCAAGAATTCATCACGTCGGAGCATGTCGGTGAGAGGGGAATGGTGGTTCGGTGGTGCGACCAGATCAAGGTGTTAGCTCATCCGGCCATCGGTGGTTTCTTCTCGCACTGTGGGTGGAACTCGACATGCGAGGGCATCGCTGCCGGCACGCCGTTCCTTACTTTTCCGATCCTTATGGACCAGCAATCTAATAGTAAGATCATAGTGGAGGATTGGAAGATAGGGTTGAGAGTGAGGCACAATGTAAACGATCAGGAATTGGTGGGGAGGGAGAGGATTGCAGAGGCAGCAAGGGAGTTGATGGACGTTGATGGGGAGAGCAGTAAGGCCATGAGGAAGAGGGCAAAGGAGCTCGAGCAAGCCTTGTGTGGATCGGTGCAGCCCGGCGGGTCGTCGTATATGGGCCTTCACTCATTTGTTGGTGATCTTATGGCGAAACCGAACCACTTAACTTGAATCAAGTTTATTGTGTGTCTAGAGGATTGGGTCAGGCCTTGAATTTGATTCAGTTGTTATTCAACTCAAGTGGCAAGTTCTCTCTCCTTTGTATGCTAATATATGGTGATTGGTATGATTTTGTCACCTCCTATGGGCAAAATGTAGGTTAAATTCATAAAGATCAAAGTTATTGAGGATCTCTCTCGTTGTTGATATAATTATTAATATGAAATATTGAATATATATTCTTAAAGGATCATGATGTTCATGTATCAAAAATAATATCGTCTATAATTATTTGTTAAAAATGTTTGGACAAGTAGAATCCATAAGTATATACTTTCATAGTGTCGAACACTAATGAACAAATTTGGTGTGTGTTTTATGCAATGTGGGTTAGACATGTCTCGATCTTGCTGTCGAACTTGAGACCTTAACACAAAAGTTCTTTTGAGTCAACGTCCTTGCAGAAAGAGCCGGTGCTTCTTATGCAAGAACTAGGCCAACTTGATTGCCCATGAAGGGACCATCGATCAATCAAATTTGCTCAATTGAAGAAAGTAATAATGTTCAGCACATGATCTAAAATTCATGTCATCTCACTGGCTATTGTTTTTTTCATGAACACGGTTGTAATAACATTGTTTTTTTTTTTAATTAATAAATTTTAAAATTATATTCATATCATCGAAAGCACATGACCTAATTTTCTCTCTTTTTTTCTCTCTATATATAAAAGAAAGAAGGTAGAAGTTATTAGACAACATTTGGTACTAAACATTACTTAACTATCATCACTGTTTTAGCGATCAAATCGAATAGCGGTGATGAAGCGGTCATCCCACATCGTATTTAATACACGATCTTTATATCAATCTTAAAATAGATGCATCATCTGAGTAATTTAGTAAAGTCTGGCATGCAACTCCAAGTTTTTCTCTCTCTATATATATCGATTGAACTTTATCCACTATCATACTCGACCATTGCTTAATGTAATAATATTTTTTTAAATCCTTAAAAATTGTTAAATTACATTCATAAAAAATAAGTAGGCATGAGTGAATATGAGCAAGATCCGGCTTATATATATTATATAGGTTAGTACACGTATACACTGTTAAGAATCTTAACGGTAAGATCAAAGAGATTAAACGGTTAAGAAATTATAATTTTGAAAGTTAGAATGTGCAATAAATGTAACTCGAAAAGTATTAATTTACTTTTTTACTTTAAAATTTGGATATTAAAAACTGTTGATCTCATGATCGGTTAAGATTTTTAGGTATTTTAATATATATATATATATATTACTTACCAAAATATACCCCGGGTATTGAATTGAGGTATTTTGAGGAATCATAGTTCCGTCTAGATACGCTCATTGACGGCTAGGATGTAAAGCTAAAAGACTTTACATTTGCGCGCCCGCTCTTCCCGCCCCAAAAAGGCGCCACAAGAGAACAAGAAATGCCCACTGGCCTCTCTCAGCTTTTGGATAATTTATCTCAAGAACGGACCTCAATAATTTAGTGATAGTAAAAGTGGTATCTATAGTATGCTTATTATTAATATACAGTACGAAATTATGACAATTTTCAAACAACCTCACCATTTTGCATGATATAGTAAATCAACTACTCTTTTACAGTAAACTACAATCAAGCCTTGTCCCACAGTAGACATGTCAGGTTCCGAGTAAACCAGGATCAACCGAACCGTGAATCATAATTGAACTAGGTTCCAATTTCACCGGGTTCTGATTTAGATTCGTAACTGTAGGCTCCACATATGGTTATGGTAGAACCAAGAACTAAAAGAGGTAAACAAAATTTATAAAGCTTATGAAGTGGAGCTGCAATAGGGGTATGAACTATTGATTTAGGTTATGGTTCCATAGAGGACCAAATCTTTGTAGGTCCGTTGCCCAACTCCTGTTTCCAGCCCAATTTAGTTTTAATTCAAGATCAGTTCTAAACCAGCCATATCTAACTCACAAAAAATAGTGTTGGCTACAAGCAAAGGTGCCATTCTAGGCATCGACCATTGAGTTAGTCTGTAAGTAGGATGCTTTCGATTATTGTTATACAAACCAAATGAATTGAGCATTGAGTTCAAACTCTTGTTCATATTTGCATGAAAAAGTTATGCTCCTACATTTTCACAAGTTATTCGTTATTAGGTAACAAAGTGAGATAAGAACATAGTGAGCTCGATCCAAACTTGTTTGATGTCATGTTTTAACTAAAGCCCGCATTTGTGTTTGTTTTAGCTCATATTCAAAATAATATCTATTGCTATGCACACTTCACCTGAAAATGATCTATCATAGATTTTTAATCAATTGAGGAGAGCTCAAAACACACTGTTTGGCCAAGTTCCGGAAGGCGACCTAGATACATTCTTTAAAAAACTCTAATTAGTGGCATAGATTTTTTTTTCATATGTTTGATGAAAAAAAGTTCGCCGCTTTTCTATTTTCAAATTCATTTGGTGTGTCCGAGAATTAACCTTACATTTTCGGTGCGTTTTGAAAGTTTCCCATATAGATTTTAAAAGGCGGTAGTATTTAATTGGTTGGTCTGTTTGTTTCTTCCCGCGAGCAGGAGGAAGCGGAGAGAGAGAACCCTAGATTCAGCAAGAGAAAATCGAGAAGATGACGACGCCTTTCTGCAATCAATCTAGGGTTTCGGTGACCCCATTGTTGAGAGACGAACTCTCGCAAGCCTCTCGTTTGTGGCCGGAGACTTCGGTCCCCGTCGTCTCCGCTAAAGAAGCTTCCGGCAGCAGGGACCCTTCGGTGACGAGCTCGTCGTCGGGGTCTAGGGTTTCCTCAGACGACAGGTCGCCGGAGGGATGCCGGACACCTTCCGGAGAGGTTTTCGACTCGTTCGCCCCCGGACCCAACTTCCTGAACCTGGCACCCAAGCGGCATTCGCAATCTGGCGTGAAAATCCTAACCTTCGGCAACGCTTGTGGATCTCTGAGCAGGTCCAGGATTTCACGGGTTCTGAAGTTCAATGAAGATGAGGAGGAGGAGGTCGAATCGGAGATGATCGATGTGAGGGAAGAAAAGGAGTTTCTTGAGCATATCTATAACGATCTCCTGAACGCTATACTTTCCGTTCATATGGAGGAATCCGCTGCGAAGAACGATTCTTTTCCTAGCCCTAAAACGCCGACACATGCAATCAAGCGGATAGTGGATTCATGGGACGACTGTCCTCCGGCACCGATCAGGCCGAGGGGAGAACGATCTGTGGCATCGGAAACGCTTGGCTCATTGTGTCGCAGGCTCGAGTTCTGAAGGGATCAGTCTTCTCAGGGATCTTATCAGAAAACGTGGATGGTAGTTTTCTGCGTCTTCGTTTCCTTCACTGTTAATCTTCGTTACTAAATTGAAATGGCTCTTGTAGATTATCCATTATTCGCTTTGTAGATTTTCAGCTTGAACTATTTTCTATTGGAAATCTAAAAGTATTCTGCTTTTTCAGGATTCTGATCAAGCTTTCCTAGTAATATTTAGTTAGTGCTTCTCTTTAAGGGATTGCATTAGGAAAACTGGAAAAGTGTGCTAATATGATGTGTTGTTTAAACAATTCGCTGCAAATAATCATCCCATGGTCTGAGCATCTGGCTCATTGAGCTACCTTGCAAAGCCTTCTCCTGCCCTAGGTGGCTTCGGCTACACGTCTTGTAGGAAGTCACCCATCTTAGGATTACTCAGTCAAGCATGCCCAACTTCCATGTTTGAGTCGGATCTAGTAGATTAATGCTTGAAACGTCACACTCTTTGAAACCCAACAATGTTTTACAATGGTTGTCGGTTAACGCAGGCCTCTTCTTTTGTCTGCGCTTGCAACTGGCCATGCAAGGCCAATCCTTACTTCCATTGAATGGGATGGAACGGCTCGTTACGCTAGCTAAAGATAATTACCAAAAATGCATCTTGAGCTTGTCATATAATCTCTCAATTAATTAAGTATTTATTTGGTAATAATGTAAACCCAACTAACAAGTAATTGGATCGATACACATTCAGACCATGTGTAAAGAGATTAAAATTGTCATTTAAGTTCGGGTGGCTGAGGAGGGGAAAGGTTCCTTTTGGAGAGTTGGCGATATCCTGGATCCGGGGTTCGAATCCCTCCTCGTCCACCAAGCGCCTCACAAGGGAAAGGTCCCTTCCTTTCCTTTATTATCTCTGGGCGTAGGAAAAGAATGACCATGATAGCCAACACAGAGCTTTGAAACTCGGGAGCAGGCCTTTTTTTCCACACAGACCGGGCTTACTATATATTTCATTTTAAAATAAAGATGATTCATATTTGGAATTAAGTTTTAACTTTGACAAACATATTCAGCGCATTTTAGCTTTGGTTGTTTCCCTTTGATGGATAGGTAAACAGAAACTTCCTGTTTTGTTAGATCTTGATCTATCTTAGCATTCTCATTTCTGAGATGTCATTGTATCTCCACCTGTGTCATCAATGCATTTCCACTTGGGAACAGCTTCCTGCATAATTGAAGCTATCAAGGGCTACATATAATTCGCGCCCTTGGGAGGTCTCCTTGTGTCTTAAATCATGTTTGTTTCCCTCTCAACATCTTGTGATCTCCAAATAAATTAACCGTTCTAAACACGATTATGTGGTTTGGTTTATCAAACAAGGCTCAAATCTATGAATCTTAACTAGAGGACACTTGCGAGTGAAGCTAATGTTTACTCTGTTCTGGGTTCATTACATCCTTTTCCGATTTTAGATTGGTATGGATGATATTTTTTATCACCAATCCCACTTAGTGTGGTAATAAGGGCTCTCTTTTCGTTTTGGTTCTTCTGTCAGTGGTTTACAAAGATGCCATAGAGAAATATGTAAGATCAAACTGCAAGGTCTACATGAAGCCTGCGCCTATGAGTTATGAGTTGAGTTAGAGCGCACCACGCCTTATAATCTACCTTGTTTTCGTGCAAATGCTTAGCTTAACTTATTATTTTCCAAGTTTTGGTATGTGTTGCGTTTGCTTTGATTTTAGGTTCATGATATTTGTATTGGTGACAAAGAGATCACACAATTGGCGAGGATGCCGAAGACTCTTTTTCCAACTCTAAGAATGTCTTCCATCTGGTCCTCATTGAAACCTGATCTAAGATCAACACACCATTTCAGAATGGCAATTGTAAATCCATATAGTTGACTCCACCTAGTGTGAGAAAAGCTTGCTCTATGTTTTGCTTGGTAGTATTAGTGTCAGTGCGACCTAAGGGGCCGCTTCACCCGATTTTCACCCAACTAAACTTCACCTCACCTGAAAAGATTTTGTGTCTGCTGATGGTAGCATGCTTTCTAGTTTCTTATCCTTTCCCATCAAATGGTGTGATCCCTTTTGTTATGGCTACAATATGTTCCCAAAAACCATTTTGATTGATCGTGGTCTGCTGAACGTGAAGAGGCACCAGAACAGGTACCCAAGATCCGCACCTGTCTTTTGTCAACAAAGTACATGTGGAGCAGGTGAAAATCTACTCTGGTTTGGAAATGGAAGAGTGGGAGGGAAAGGTGATGGTCATTTTGGTGCATGTTCTGGCGCCTAATCTCTCTTTCCGAATATCTACTGTGTGTGGAGAGTTTTTTTTTCAGAATTGAGGACAATGCCAGTTACCTTTTATAACAGAATAATTTTTAAGCAATTCAAAGTGCTTACAAGAGGACCAATACTTAGTTGGTTCAAGTGGTTCGACACTTGTTCTCCTTAAGCAAGGCCTTGAGTTGAGTCTTGTGACTAGAGAAAACCAGTGCCGGAAGAGGTATGCCTCCATAGTGGGTTGACCTGGCTGGAACCAGATTAGGTGGGATCTTCATGGACTTCCGGATTTAGATGAAAAAAAGAAGTCCTTATCCGAGGAACTCTAAGGGAATCCAAAGTGACAAAACAAAATTTTTTCTAATAATACTAGAGATTCACAAACACTTGTAGCTGACTTCATCTAATAAGGGAAAAGGCTTACATATTGATTGACCTCATCTAGTAAGAGAAAAAGCTTATTTATTGTTGTTGTAGATATTTTTAGAGCTTCAAGTGAGAGTCGAACCTGTTACAAGGAGTTATTTTTCAAGCGTAAGAATGACATCTTTTTTTATAGGTATTATGTTAAAAAACAATATGCATGCTTGAAGAATCAAACTCATGATCTTCAACTTGTGAGTTTACCCCCGTAGCCAGGTGTGCAATTTCTAGTTGTGCAATTTAAAGAGATTTTCTATTACATATAATTGCATTTTATTTCTGCTGTGACTTTATTCATTATGGACGTTATCATTGTTGAATTCCTTACAGTCAACAATACTCTAAAGTTGATCCCCGATCTCATTATTCTCTTTTCAGAAACTGTTTAACTACGTTGATTTCCCACAACTTATTAGGAACTCTCGTTATGAAATACTATTCTCTCTCATTGGAAATAAAATCACCAAGCAACCAAGGATGAAAAAACACCCAGAGCGTTAGTTCACTTGGCATGGCCTGACTCCCAATGTAGGTGGCAAGTTCGATCCCCGAGGGGTGCATGCATGTGTTTGTTAGGCTTCTGTCTCACGTAATCTTTTATTGTTGAAATTTTGAAAATAAAATAGCTCGAGTGCACTTCTGCATTTAAGCGGGTTGGCTACTTCTTTTCCCTTAACTGGTTAAAGATGTTCGGTTTTCACTGCCCACAACCTGATCCCAGTTAAAACGAGGTAATCTTGTGTCGTTCGGATCAACCGGGTCGAGTCCCTATTCCCATCCTTCCACTTCGCGCGCGCGCGCGCACACACATCTCTCTCTCTCTATATATATATGTCTTGAAGATTGTGTGGCGTCGTTAACGAGGAAAGAAAAAGTGAGGTTGAACAAGTTGCTTTTACAGTAGAGGGAAGAAGGGCAAGTGGAATTTTCTTTTCTTTCTTCTTTTTATTCGCTTATTTCTATTTACAGTAAGCGAGGGGAGGGAGGACTTGGTGCTCGTAAGAGCAAAGAACCACCTAAAAGCTGCACTCTTTGAGAAAACGAGAAAGAAACGTTACCTTCGTTGTTTGTTAGAGGGCACGATTGCGTAGTAACGATAAAGAATAACAATCAATCGAACTATGCCCACTCTCTCTCTCAAGAAAGGTACCACAGTTTTCCTGAGGAAGAACTATACTGCTGGTTTGTCTTGCTCTCTTTTTTTTTTTTGAGAAGGGTAGAATGGAGAGGGTGAAGCCAATGCACTCCCCAGAATCGAACTTATGACGTTCTATTTGTGAACCGAACCAGGTATTGCCCTTTCTGCGTTTGTTGCTTTTCTAGCAAAGCAAAAAGCTATCTTCGTGCTATATTTGCAAGGCTGCTGCTATATTTATATTCGCTTGAACATGTTTTTGGTGATTATAATCCGTCATTGTTGGTTCATAATTAGGGAGATTCGGATGTCCCCACTACGACGCCATTTTCGAACTTCAAACTACATTTTCCGCCTTCGGGAGATGTGCCCTGCTCTCTCTCTCCAAATATTACACGGACAACTAGCGAGTGAGAGCAATTTCTCAACTCCTGATCACGCCAGTCAGTTGCTGTTATGCTTCCTTGCTTTTTTACTTTGCAGAGAAAAGCGATAACGAAACTAAACAGGCTATATCTATGTTCGGTTGGTTTTAATGTTAATGAAGTTGGATTAATTAAATTTATATGTATTAATAATATTTAGTTTATATTTAATATTTTTAATATTTAATTGATTAATAATGAGAAAAACTCATATGTATTTTTATAGTTGATAGTTAAAAGGGGTTTGAGAGTTCATGCTAGCCACGTCTTCTGTTTACGTTTTTGTATGAAATTTTTTTGATGTAATTTAGGAGAAACAATTAATGTACATTATTTGGATTGATCCGTGATTGATGACCATACCTATAAAGAAAAGATTAGAACACCCTCATCCGCACTTGCATGACACTCTCCGTTCATGCTCTCTATTCTCTTACCTCAACTTAGTGTATAGTGGGACGCTCATTTTATTAAGGTACATCATCTGTTTATTTGATTATTGTTTTTGCTTATTCGTCACTGTTATTGATCGAGGAATGTTTATAAGGTTTATTATGCATCTATTTGTACGATTCTTCGTTCATGGCCGGAAGATGATTCTCTCTCTGCTTGACTTAAGGTTAACAAAAAGAGAAGACGCTATGGGCACCATCATCTTAGAATCATGAGACCACCACAAGCATATAAAAAGCAGGGAGCTCCAGAGAGAGAGAGAGGTAGAGAGAGAATGATTGAAAGGAGCATGCTTTCCATCATGGTGTTTTGCGCTCTCTCCTACTTCTAAAACGAAAACTTCTCCCTTTCTCCAAAGCATTGATGGCCCCCAACTTTGCTTCTTCCTCTTCATTTGCTTCTCTTCTCTTGCTTCTTCTGTTACGCACCGTCGTTATCGTCAATGCCACCGCCACTAATGACACCGAGAGTCTCATCAGCTTCATGTTGCAGACGGACACCCACGGCAACCTCCGGCTTAACTGGACGACTGGCGACGCTTGCTCCGGCGGATGGGAGAGCGTTCACTGCATGGGCGGCAGAGTCACCGCACTCTCCCTCGCTTCCCTCGACCTCCGCGGCCCCATCGACTCGCTTCGTTCGTTAGACCAACTTCAATATCTCGACTTGCACGGAAATCGACTCAACGGTTCCCTCTCGTCGCTCTGCGCCTGCACCAACCTTAAGTTCGTCTACCTCTCCGGCAATGAGTTCTCCGGCGAGATCCCCGGCGACATCTCGTCGCTGAATCGCCTCCTGAGGATCGACCTTTCAAACAACAACCTTCGCGGTGAGATACCCAGTGGGTTCTTCAAAATCACTCGCCTCGTCACTCTCAGGCTGCAGAACAATGTCCTCTCCGGGCCCATTCCCGACTTCTCCACTACGTTGGTGCTCCTCAGAGAGCTCAACCTGTCCAACAATGAGTTCTACGGAGAGATACCCGAGCCCATGGTGAGGAAGTTCGGACTAGTTTTCTTCTCCGGCAATTCCCACCTCTGCGGCCAGAATCCTCCACTCCCCCATTGCTTCTTCACCAAGCCAACACCGTCTCTTTCGTCGCAGCCAAACGTCGTGCCTTCGAATCCTGGGGCCATGCCTGGATCGGCTGCGTCCGACCAGAAGGCCAATAAGACCAGAGGAGGGTTGAGCACAGGCACCATTGTCGGCATTGCCGTCGGCGACGCGGCCGTGTTTCTTTTCTTGGTGCTTCTTTTATGGGCGTGCTACTGCGGGAGGTACCGGTCGAAGCAGGGTAACGCCGACATTGTGGAGAAGAACGCTAGGGGAGAGTCGTCATTCAACAATGGCTATGATCAGACGCCGCCGTCGGAGACTGGAGAGATGGCGGAGAGGAGCAAGCTCGTGTTTTTCGACTGGAGGAAGCATTTCGCTCTGGAGGATCTTCTCCGAGCGTCGGCGGAGATGCTGGGAAAGGGGAGCTTGGGAACGGTTTACAAGGCCATTTTGGAAGATGGTTCAGTGGTGGCAGTGAAGCGGCTGAAGGAGGCTCACCCATCCACCCGGAAAGAGTTTGAGCAATACATGGATTTGATCGGACGAATGCGCCACCCCAACATCGTCAGACTGAAAGCCTATTACTACGCCAAAGATGAGAAACTTCTCGTCTACGACTACCTCCCCAATGGCACCCTCTACTCCCTTCTGCACGGTACTCCCCTTCCTTCTTTGGAATCCATTTTCTGGTTAAACGAGTGCTTTTCTTACTCTCTGTGTGTGTAGGCAACCGTGGTCCGGGAAGGACGCCATTGGACTGGGCGAAGAGGATAAGTTTAGCACTAGAAGCGGCACGGGGGTTGGCACGGATACATGAAGAGTACGCGTCGGCCGGAATTCCGCACGGCAACGTAAAATCGTCCAACATCCTGCTGGACAAGAACGGGATCGCGTGCGTCTCCGATTTCGGCCTGGCTCTGCTACTGAACCCCGTGCAGGCGACGACGAGGCTCACCGGGTACATGGCGCCGGAGCAGAAGGAGACAAAGAAGCTATCCCATAAGTCGGACGTGTACAGCTTCGGCGTCCTGCTGCTGGAGTTGCTCACCGGCCGCGCCCCGGCACAGAAGAATGCACAGCCGACGGAGGTGGGAATCGACCTGCCGAAGTGGGTGCAGTCGATAGTGAAGGAGGAATGGACGGCGGAGGTCTTTGATGTGGAGCTGCTGAGATACAAGAACATAGAGGAGGAGCTGGTGGCCATGTTGCAGATCGCTTTGGCGTGCGTGGCGGCGCAGACGGAGGCGAGGCCGAGCATGGGCCAAGTGACGAAGATGATCGAGGATATCCGGGCGGAGCAATCGCCGCTGCGCGAGGACTGGGATCATTCTCGCAATTCCATCTCTCCGTCGATCACCGAAGAAGGAAATGGGAACTATTGACATTTGAGAAACCGGAAAAAGAGCCGAATTAACAAGACCTCGATGCTCTACCATCTTGCTATCATATTATGCTTCCAATCTTCTCGTTTTGCTTGTATCTTGTTGAGGAACCTTGATCTATATTTGAAGAGTCAAAAGCTTTCAAGTGGTAGCCGTCGAATCCCACTAACAAGGCGACCATGGATATCTTCTGAGAGTGTCGATTGTAGCAAGGAGTGCTTCTCTGATGGGTAGTATTCATTATCTTCCCCCTTTTTTTCAGCATATTGCAGCACAACCCAGCTTCCGAATGTAGCCTTGCTTGCCACAGGCCGCACGAGCCATTATCTTCTCGAATAGCGGTAGAAAGCACTCACAAAGGGACGCATTCTGCTTTGAGGTCAGGGGCTTGAAACTTCTAACCACAGTCGACAAATCTGCTGCCTAAAATGATCCTATAGCAGGAAAGAAGAAGGGTTTGCGGAGTTTGATGAAGAAGGGTTTGCGGAGTTTGGTGAAGAAGGGGGTTTCTTTCTTCCTCTAGCAGGACTGAAGAAGGGTTTACGGAGTTTGGTGAACTAATGTTTGCCTTAGGTGTATTCTCCCTCTCTCTCTCTCTCTCTCTCTCTCTCTCTCTCTCTGTGACACACACACACAGGGTTTTGCATTGCATAATCTCAATGACGCTTTGTTGTCCAAGATAACTCAACATGACCACTCGATGGATTGCCAAGCAATGCTGGTAGTAATGCACTTTTCTAGGATACGTAACCTAAGCAAGGTATTTTAGTTCCCTTGCAGAAAGGATGGAGCGTAGGCATAAGCCTCTCGACTGTACGTACCCGCAGTCATTGTGGCTCCGTCCTCTTCCACAGGCAGATTCTTCTTTCATCCGCATCCCTGTAACACACTGGTGAATACCATTTGCAGCTCTTCAGTAGTGTTTCTTCTTTAAAAGTTCAATATATTTCAGGTGGGAAAGAGGGAAAGATGGCTACATCCATGACGTATTGATGATGCAAATCCGCGATAAATCGAAGCAATTGAAGTTTGAGTTAGTCTCTGGAATCCATTTGACTGCAACAATCAGTCCAAGGAAGTTGAGAATTAATTCCACAGGGATTACATCAACTTTGTGTGATCTGCAAAGTGGAAATCTTAACGAGCTTTTATGGCTGGTCATGGATGCCATGCTTATATGAATTATTTGATCTCCCTGCATGCTTTGATCACTGGTTTCCCATTGATATGATAATGACTGACCTTTCAGTTTAAAAAATCTTTTCGATCTCGAACCGAGTATTTCCTTAACAAGTCGAGTAGAGCTTGCCTGTACTCCATTAGATCCCTAATCACTTTATTTCACTTTACTGGAACAATTTTAAACCACAGCACAGATTGTCGCCTACAGCAATAGTAGTTCAAGCTCAACTGCTGTGACAGCAGAAGGCTTTACTTGTTGATATTGGTCTTAAAAATAGGAAATCCCAGAAAATAAGGTGCCTTAAACAAAATTGATCCACTTGCTTAATAATTCTTAGATTGTTGGCGATTAATGGTTTATGCAATTGCCATTTCCCCAGCATGTAGAGCAGATCTCGAGAAACAGATTCTATCAATTATGAACAGAATCTGTAAAATGAAGCTAGCGTCTAAATTAAAATTTATCGACAGCAATGACACATTATGGTCTGGCTAAAGAAAGGACATAGTTGAGAAAAACCGGCGAGTCGCGCGAATGGGTGCGACCCTTCCATGAAATCCCTTTTCCATTTGACATGTTAAGTGTTGTTCTGATCAAACCTAACAGTACAGATCAACTCCATGTACTTGGATTAGTCAATTGACTTTTGAACCATTAAAATTTAGAACCTTTCCCCTCTAAAATTCAGTGGCTGAACAAAATCTCGGATTTATACATTCCTATGCAGATATGAATTTCTTTAACCACAATGAATTTATTGCCATTGAGAAATATATCCCTGAATTATATAATGCAACTACTATTTGCAACTTAAATATGGAGTAGCTGATACATTTGGCACCCTAAAGTACACATACGCTTGAATAAGAAAGTCGAGATAATCGTAGTTCATTCTTTGTTAATTATCAAAAGTTTGAGGTCTATAACAGCAAAAGAACAGAAAGGTAGTACTTAGCATGAAATGAAAATAAGGTAAAAATCTGGCAGTGCATCAGCAAAATCTACAATAGCCAAGCCCATTTAACAGCGATAATCCAATGGCATGTATTATATGCCATCATACGACATGATAATATTTGTGTATCAAGACAGAATTTGATCCAAAGAACTTGCATGGCTTTCATTGGTGCACTATATATATATATATATATATATGAAAACTAGATCTTGCGATCTCAGGTACATGTATACTCATGCGCACACTTAAGTCATTATAATGATATTTTGAAAAAATATAAACAATACCTTTATTACACTCATCTCTCAAAATTAAAATATGAGCATGTATAGAAAGTTTCACTATTCAATCTCATATATATATATATATATGTGTGTGTGTGTGTGTGTGTGTGTGTGTGTGTGTGTGTTCAAACTCCTCAAATCTACTCAAACATTTTCGCAATTTGATTGGCATGATCAAAATTAGAGATTTGAATTAAAAGTACTTTTATATTTAAGTGTTTTTTTGTTTTACCTCTTCAACCATTCATCTCAAAGATCAAACAATTGAAATGATGAAGTAGATTTAAAGACGGATGAAATCTCAACATTTACCTCACTCTATATATATAGAGTGATAAATGCTCAAACCCTAAAAATGCTTAAATCTACTAAAAAAAATTTACAATTTGATTGACATAATCAATGGTAAATATTTTAATTAAAGATACCGTTACTTTTGTATTTTACATTTAATGTTTTTCATCTTATCACCTCAATTATTAACAATGCAACAAGGATGTCCTTTCAAGTTATTTATTGGACTTCACTCCATGTTAATACCATATTATCTTATTCTTATATCAGTATTTATCAGCACGATCCACGCTCCTGAATCGATGTCACTTACGTAACTGCATATACCACATTGGTATCATACAACTTTAATGCAAAATGGTAACTCTCCTGCGGCCATCACCCTCTTCACATCGAGTCATCCAAAGTTTTACTTTATCTTTAGGCACTACAACCCATTCAGGGTTTTCTTTGGTATATTCCTTTCTGCTGTTAATAGCGCTGGGAGTATGCCGCTCATTTTTCCTGTCGTCTAGTTTCGGTGTTTTCAATATTTAAGAACTTCGGCAAACTGACTTTCCTTTGTGATAAGTTAAAATATTGACAACTTGTTAGAGCTTTTGGGTTTGAATGCACTTGAATAGAAGTTTAGGAAATGGAGGCAGCTATTAACTCTTCTTCATTCATGGCCGGCATTTGCAGCGAGAATGGCAACCATTGAAGATCGAATGAAGAAGTTCTCGAGGCAACTGCATTTGATAGGTTCCTGCGAGGCCAGGTTCTGCACAATGGGTACGCTGGGTCTGGTATCTGGTACCATAAATCAAACAAACAAGAGTAATAGTCACTCACACATGCACCCTGCTGAGAATCAAACTTCCCACCTGCAGTGAGGGAGTCAGAGAACACTGCCAGTTGAGCCAATGCCCTAGGTGCTTCTAGATGCTTCCGTTGATTGGCTTTTTCTTTCAATCTGCTATTCTGGGCTCCACAAATTGTGTTCCAGAATTTGGGACTGTTATGTGAAGACCTGGGGGTCTCTGTAAGGGTGACCACTGGTGGTTCCTCACTGAGAAACGTTACACTGACCACCGATTTGGCTACCGGTCGATCAGTCTACAACTTTCACCTAAAGGAACGCCAAATCAAAAAATGGCGTCTCAATGCAACAAATACTTCGACGAGCCCAGCACGCACCTCAGTTATGTCTAAGCCGCCTAAGCTCAGGCGACGCGAGACCAATCTGCAGTTGACCCTTGCATGGTCCAAAACCAGCCAAGGTTGAACAAGGAATATCTTCACGAACAATGCAATCAAAGTTTTCAGAACCCTTCTGTTGACAAATTTTAGTTCTTTAATGCGTTTTATTAATAATGCTTGAACAATTGGGAAGTCAATCTAACCTCAGCTAGACCAGATCCAATCTGATCTTTCCCTTTTTCTATGGCACATGGGGACGCCGAAGTCCCCCATAACCTTCACCTTGTGAGTCAACCTCCTAGGAAGGTCAACTATTGCTTCTTGTGCAATCTAATCTTCCACTTTAATTGAACAAGTTGGATACACATTTTGGATATATTTTAGTGCAATTACCTGCGCAAAGCAACTTAACATTTAACACCTAACGATAGTTTATCGAGTAAATAGATGGAACCAAGGATATCAATATAGAGAGCACCTAATAAGATATGATGAGAAACAAGAGTGTCTCACACATTTTTCAAGCAATAACGAAATATGAAAGCTAATGCTGCTACACTGAATGTGTTTAACATAAATATCAAGAGTGAACTGTAATTTTCAATAAATTAATAGAACATATCAGAAATTTGAACTCCAATAACGAGAAATTTTCAGATGAAAGAACTAGTCCTTTACCAACTGGGCTCCTATCTTAACAACAAAATAAACAGATTTTTTCTTTATAATGAGAACAGAGTGATTCTGTGGGAATCAGAATGTAATCAATCTGTAATCCTCAATAAAACTGTAAATGACTAAAGAAGACGAAGCAAAACCTACAAAAGGGATCGTTGGAAAACATGTGACATACTTGAAGTTAGGATTTGGAAGAGATCGGCATGCCATCACACAAGTGCCAGAAAACAATAGCATTGCCGAGTCCCTAAACCTTCTCATCAGCATTACTTGCTTCTTCATTTTTCTGGCTTTTGTCAGGAATAGAATAACTCCGACGCTCTTTGCCTCCAGGCTTAGAGGATGCATTGCCATACCAAACCATTCCAACCACTGCTAAGATCATGCCCAAAACTACATGTAGATTGAGACCTTCTCTTCCAAAGAACAAGAAGCCTAAGATCAAAACAAGGACGGTTTTCATGTGGCCGAGAACTTGGAAGGAAACAGCTGTGAATCTACCAATGCAGATGAACTGACTTAAGTTGGTGCCCACTGCTATCGTGCAGGACAAGGCTATGAAAAACTGCACAGAAACAGTAAAATCAAGCAGACAAAATAAGAAATCGACATATGGAAGGGAACAAAAGGAACATAACCGACTTGGCATCTCTCTCACACACAGGGAGAAGAGAGAGAGAGAGAAGAGGGAGAATGCCGGAGTAACTATTTCTTCGAACTGTTGCAGATTTCACTAAGCCAGATGAATACCAACCTTGTTACCAGCTTTAACAAGTTTCAAAAATCACATATTTACAACTGATCAAAGAAATGTGGCCCATGAGGAAGGGGCACGCACATAGTGGATAGGCAACAGTAAGAAGATCCTACACCAAATGGGTTTAAAAGAACCTTCTGAAATCTGAAATAAGATGCTTATGCAGCGTTTCCATTGAAACGTCATCGATCAGACAATAGAGCCTTCGGTTGAATTCCTAATTTATTGCACTTTCAAATCTTTTCTTGCTCCTTTTTCGTTTCCTTTCATTTTCTTACAAATACCAGAAATTTACTTGCATAAGGAAAACAATATGAAATCGTTGCATAAAACTACTTACCACAGATGTGACATTAAAGTCATACATGTAAATTCTTTTCTTCGTGAACCAATAATCCAAGAAGGGGCCTACGAGCAGAAGTGATCCAGCTTGATATGGGGCAGTATGGCCCAAAAGGTTGAAGGATCCAAGCGAGTACTTTCTTTGTAGGAAATGCACATACTATGAAACAGAAAGGTAAGTATGTCAAAATTCCTGCAATAGTAAGTCCATATGATAATATTTATTCTTGCAGAAAGCAGTGAAACATATTAAATTAGGTCAATGAAAATGACATTATGACCCATCTCTTGCTTCAGTAAGTGCATCAACCAATTGAGAAAACAAAAGGCACATAAATGATCTTCAGGAACCGGATTTTTAAGCTAACAGAACATTCCAAGGCATTCACACTTTTCCAAAAGCGCAGCCACAAAAATATATTGACAGGGTAAACTAAGGTGGCTCCAACAAAATATCTCAAAGAACCATTTGATCTGCACCATTGTGCATCCCCAGGTTCTGTACAGCTGTTTCCAGTCATGAGATGTTTAACAAACTGCACTCGGAATTTCATCTTTAAGCTCATACATCTATCAGTGGAAAGGACATAGTAATTCATACATATTACTTTCAGCCTCTTTTCTTCACTAGTTCCTTGTCCCTTTTCTTTTCTTGTGTGTGTGCGTGTGTGCCTGTGTCAGAGAGAGATGATTCAAAGGCACCATGACTATATGAAATGGCTCTTGATAAAGTCTGTAAGAACTTACATATTGTTGCAATGAAGTGCTCCACACGGCGATGACAGCTGCAACAAAGCCCTTGGTATTCACACTGACATCAGTTACAGTGCAAACACCCACCCCTAGGAGAACAACAAGTATACTGAGCTTGGTGTCTCTTGAGTATCGAACATTGTCGAAGAAAACTTCCAGAACACAAGAAACTGGAATCATACTGAGCTTTGCAATCTGTAACAACAGATTAAGCCACTAAGCAAGTTAATTCGTCATTACCAAATAACTAGATCAGTCACATGTAACAATGGAAGCAGCAGATATTCACCATAAGATAAGCTAGAGTTTCACGGAATTACCTGGTAAAACCCCACTGAATTCCACATAAGGCTCACATTCATGCCAACAATAGAGCAATTTGCAAAAACAACAAACTTGAGAAGCTCTACCCGTGGTAGCTGAGTGGGTTGGATGTAACCCATCCACCTAAGAACCGCAGTCATCAAGAATGTAGTCACAAAATGCATGGCAGTTAAGGTTGTCGCTGCAAAAGTTTATTAAAGAAAAAAATGAGAACAAACTGGCTACAGATAGATGGACTATTCATTGCCCAGAAATAATGATGTATCATGTCCTCAACTTTTGAGCAGAAAAGAAACACAGCCTTTCACACACAACCGGAGGGTGCCTTTGCTTATTTCTGGGCACATGCTTGTTAGTGGAGAAACCCACACACAAACTGGCTAATAATGAAATAGAATTCAATAATAGAGCAATACACCTTGGTCCCTGCCTCGGTGAACCCATGCTGACATGTCAGTAGAAATGCAATACAAGTAGGGAAAACTAAAACATATAGCTCCCATTCCAAGAAACTAAAATATGAATTAATCAGCCTAAGACACCTGGGATAATACGGATCCAACCAATTAAAGTACTTCCTTATATAATGCATAAACCACCACTTGAATGTGTTAAATACATGTATTTATCTGGATATTTTACTGTATTTTTCTCATCATAAAAGTGTTTAAATACATGTAAACACTCTAAGACCACCCGAGCCGTAAGAGTCATCTGGCACCAGGGCCACCAGGGTGTCCAACGGTAACACTTCTAGCCGTTGAGTTCTATGTTCTATGCAACGGCTATCTTCTGCAGCCGGCAGTTGGCTGCCCACTAGTTACCTCACTCCTCTCTCTTCTCTTCACCCTATAAATACATACCATATACTCAATAAAGAAAATCCTTCTCGGTTAATTTATATACATTCTTTTGAGTGTATTTGCTATTATTAAGTACATTTTCTATTATTCTAGCCTTTTTTAAAGCTTTTTATAGTCATCCTTTGGTGACTCATGATTATTATATACATGTATTGGATATCCATTGCTTTATTCAACACGTGGAAGTATCATCTTCATTACACGTTGAAGTACTATATATAAAGTTATATACATGTATTGGATATCCGTTGCTCTATTCAACACATGGAAGTATCATCTTCATTACACGTTGAAGTACCATATATAAAGTCATTGCCTCAGGAAGCATGCCAAAGCCTAGAAGTCTCCATTCAAGGTATTTGGAGATTTACCGTGCTTCTTCAAGCATTTATCCAAATAAGTTCATTCTTTTAAAGCTTATACTCCTTAGAAATAGAATAAAAGGATTTCAATTTTCGATTAATAAATTTCAACTACAAAACATGAACACAATCAATGAAAAACTATTTATATTTCAAAAGATTGTGGAAGTATGTAAGTGGATCGAAGGTGAAACCCTCTATAAATGCTACTTTAGAACAAAAACATGAATTTGAAAGAGGTCATAGGACGATCTTATGGGTTCTTATGAATAATGTGAGTGATCACATTTGAGACACTTTGACCGACTTTACCAACGCCAAAGAAACATGGGAATACTTAAAGAAATCCATGTTCAAAGTGATGTGGCACATAGGATGACATTACATGATAAATGTCACCACTAAGACAAGGAGACAAAGGGGTGAATCAGTTCTATAGTGAGTATTCTAATATTTAGAATCAATTAAATAGATATTAAAAAAATCGTACACAATGTCTTAATCAAAGAAAATAATGTGAAGAAAATGAAGACTTCATATATTAATTTTGAGAAGTCTTAGACGGGAATTCGAAGGAGTAAGATCCTCTCTTATTCATCGTACTACCAAGAAAGAGGTTCTGGCCGACCTCAAAATGATGAAAACAAGACTTAATAAATTTATGCTTCAAAAAAATTCCACCTTAACCGCATCAAGGCCCAGAGTACATATTAAGACATATTGACCTCTATATTTCAAGATCGAAGAAAGATAAGTTAGAAGTCGGACATATTAGGCCGAATTGCCCAAGATTAAGGATGATCTTGGTAGATAAAGAAAGCTCTTCTTCCTCAATTCTTGCAATCCATGAAAAAGTAAAGCTTCTTGAAGTACAATTAAAGGAAAAGGCAATCATTGGTGCGGTATGCTCTACTTTCACCCATGACACTCAAGGTATGACTCCTTTGTTACTTTATTTGGATGCTTCATTTCATATGACTTGCAATGAAAACTTTTGAAATCATATATAAGAAAACCTTTATCACATGTGTTTACCGCCAATGGAACCAAACTAAAGGTTGACAAAGTAGGGGACCTTCAAAACAAAGACTTTTCAATTCCTAAAATTAGTGTTGTTTCAAAATTAAAATTAAAATTACTTTTTATATCCTAAATATCGGATAATGGTTGTGTTATAACCTTCTCATCTATGGGTAATATTGTTGAGGATCGCCTCTCAGGGAGGTGATTGGGTGTGGTCATAGAGAAGGAGAACTCTACGTCAGTGTTATCCATATCGCACCGTATAGTGCGATATGGGCAATATGCCCCCAAAAAAAAATTCAAAAACATTTTTTTTTCAATTTTTTTTGGTTAATCGGGAAGCGGCAGAAGAGGGGAACTCCGACGCCTTTGTGTTTGTGTTTTTCATTTATTTTATTTACGTATAGAGCTTTTTACCTATGACTTTTGAGGTTTTTCAAATTATGTTTTTTATCAGGTTTTTTACCTACACAACAATTATCTTTTAAATATATTTTAAATCCATATTTGTATCTACCAATATATCATGAGTTAACATATACGAGATGATATTTTCTTTCTCATAACTATATAATGAACATAGTGATATTTAACAAGATTGTTTTTTTTAATTATCAGTCCTACTCCAAAGCTTGATTTCTCATTGAAGAAACCAAAGTTGGACGCGACACCTTATGGGCATGCCGTGACCTGAATCCGTGAATCTGCTCGAGTCACTTCCCGTGCTCAGATTGGTGCAACCCTACCTAGTAAATACTCAACAAGGTTTGCCACGAACTAGGTTCAAGATGTTGGATTCCAAATCAGAACCAATATCAAGCATATAGGATAGTGCTCCATAGTCAATAGACTCAATACCATAGAAAGCAAGATCATGTTATTCAAGCATATTCACACATTCGGTGTTTGTGAAGAGGGGAGAAGAGAGAAGTGAAGAGAGGCCAGAAAGCAAAAACCTTTAAAAAAAAAATTGAATTTTTTTTTTGAATTTTTTTTTTCAAAAAAAAAGGGCGTATCGTGGAGCCCAACGATACCCGATAAGATACGCGTCAGACAACACTGCTCTATGTAATGAATTATATGTATAATTTTGGATATTTCAATGTTTTGTAAATGATATACAACTATGGCACAAAAGACTTAGTCAATTAAATGTTAAAAAATTGTATGAATGCCCCATTGAAATAAAAAATATATTAAAAATTTCTTTTGTAAAGATTATGTTCTTTGTAAAATACAACATTTTTCATTTCTAAATAAAACGTATATCACAAGCAAACCGTTAGAAATTGTACATTCACATGTTTGGAGTCCCACACTCATCATGTCAAAATGAGGAGTCTCCTATTATGTATCTTTATTGATGACTATACTAGATATACATGGGTATATCTATTAAAGGCCAAATCCGATGTCTTTAAAAATTTTATTATTTTTCATAACCTTGTTAAGAATCAATTTGATTTTGAAATAAAGATATTTAGATTTGACTCAAGGAGAGAATTTGTGTCAAATGAATTTGAAAGATATCTTGAAAACTATGGGATTCTTCACAAACATCTTATACTAAAACTCCCCAATGAAATGGTATTGTCAAACGAATGCATCGGTATATTGTGGAAACCACTATAACCTTGTTAGTGTCTAATGGAGTTCCTAAACATCTTTGGGGTAGAAGTCATTATGACTTTTGTCTATCTAATAAATTATATGCCTTCATCAGTATTACAAAATATCTCTACAGATGAAAAACTTGTTAAACTTACATCTAAAAAGGTTATATATATATGTTATGATCCCAAGAACGACAAGCTTTACCTGTCAAGAGATGTTAAATTCTTTTAAAATGAATTTGTGTTTCAAGATCAAGTTATTAATTTCATTGATGAAACTAGATATTCCTTCTTAGTGATATTCTAGGTAATCCAAAAGGAAATGTAGAAAGTCAATATGACGAATCAATATCATCTAAACACATTTTAACTTCTTTTGAAAGACATTACATTAGGAGAACTCTATAAACTATTGAACCTACTCCAAGAAAATCCAATAAGGATTCTAGACCCCCCTATAGATTCGTTTTTTATGAAACCTTTTTTCCAAGACATAGAGCTTTATTAACTATAATTTAGCTATAAAGAAACTCAAAACATTTAAGAAAGCTCAAACATCTCAGGACTGAATTCACACTATGAAATAAGAACTAGGTGCACTTCATAGAGCACAAACATGAGAAATTATAACACGTCCTAAAACCAAGAAACTAATAGGGTGTAGATGGATATACAAAATCAAGACCAATGATGATTGTACCCTAAAATGATACAAACCTAGCCTAGTAATCAAAGGATACTCATTGACTACAAAGAGACCTTTGCTCCAATAGCCAAAATAACAATTGTTAGGACTCTTATTGCTCCTAGTGAAATTAAAAATTGGAATACTTTTCAATTTGATGTTAAGAATGTCTTTTTAAATAGATGAATAAAAGAAAAGGTTTACATGGAACCTCCTCTCGGTCTTAATATTCCAAAGAATCAAGTTTTTCGTATTAATAAGTCTTTATATGGACTTAAACAAGCTCTTAGAGCTTGGTTTAACAAAATGAGTGAATTTATGACATGTAATGGTTTCTCTACCTGTTATATTGACATTCCTTTGTTTATAAAGTAATTGTTGTATGTATTGTTATTCTCTTGCTATATGTAGATGATATGATTATTATATAGAGGGATATTTTGGGGATCCAAAATATCAAATAAGACCTTGGTAGGAAGTTTGAAATAAAAGATCTTCGATATCTACGATACCTTTTGGGTATTGAGGTAACAAGAAATTATGGAGGTTTCCTTTTGCCTCAAACTAAATATGCTATTGATATTGTTGTTAGCATCTAGCGTAACAGATGAGAAGACAATTGAGACACTTGAGGTGATTAACCAAAAGATGAGACTTACATGTAGTGAACCACTCAAGGATCAAACTCCTTACAGACAGATGGTCGGACCATTAACATACCTCACCATCACTCATTCTGACTGTACCTACCACTTTACATATGGGTGTCGTCGTACGGATCATACAATATGTCTGACATATCATTAAAAGGGAGTATTCTTATCCTCTTCCTCTCTACCTCAGTTAATTGCATAGAGTGATGCCGACTGGGGTGGTGATGCTAGTGATAAACACTATAGAACATGCTACTGCATCTTTCTTGAAAACTCTTTATCTCATGGAGATGCAAAAAGTAACAAAAGGTATCGCTCTCATATACTTGAACAAAATACATAGCAATAGCCAACACAACTATAGAATTAACCTAGCTAAAAAGACTTTTTCAAGATCTTGGAGCATCACTTGAAGTTACTCCTATCATGTATTGTGACAACAAAAGTGCTATGTGTATAACCAACAACAATACATTTCATGAGCGCACCAAACACATCGAGACGGATTATCACTACATATGGGAAGAATACCTATAAGAACACTTGGCGCTACATTTTGTGCGGCCAGAGTATTAACTTCCAAATGTCTTCACCAAATCTCTACTAGCCCCACGCTTTCAATTTCTAATTAGCAAACTTTCGGTGATGATACCATCAATTTGAGGGGGTGTTAAAATACATGTATTTATCTACGTATTTTACTACATTTTTCTCATTATAAAGGTGTGTAAATACATGTAAACACACCAAGGCCACTCGGGACTCAAGAGCCACCTGGTACTAGGGCCACCATGGTGCCCAACGTTAACACTTCTAGTCGTTGGGCTCTATCCAATGGCAATCTTCTGCAGCCAACAACTGGTTGCCCACTAGTTACCTCATTCCTCTCTCTCCTCTTCACCCTATAAATACACACCATATATTCAACAAAAGAAAGCCTTCTTGGCCAATTTATATACATTCTTTTGAGTGTATTTGTTATTGTTAAGTGCATTTGCTATTATTCTAGCCTTTTCTAAGGCTTTTCATAGTCATCCTTTGGTGACTCACGATTGTTATATACATGTATTGGATATCCACTACTCCATTCAACACGTTGAAATATCATCTTCAGTATAGAATGAAGAACAACAATAAAGTGAAATTTGCTAGGGGAAGCTATTTCACAATATCGATGTCAATACAACTAAAGATCACCTACTCTTTATTCAAAGAATAAATATTTTGGGAAGGAATCTAATATATCGATGATTCGCAATCATTTAAGGAGTCACGAAGCAAATGAACATGCTAAAAGAAATGGAAAAGAACACTTCACATAAGGAGGTAGCTTTGTAACTTAGTTCTTATACTCCTTTTAGTTCAAGTATTACATATGAACCCTTGATGGAAATAGAAGAAATAGGTTTTAATAAAAAGTACCAAAGGGGGCACTTATAGATCCCCCCATACTGATGTATGCCCTACTTTATTAGTCGTACTTCTAATGGAATATAAATAGCTTACAACAAAATTACATATGCTTTTAGTAGCTTTCAAACCCAGGATCAAGCTCTAAGAAAATAGCTAAAAAGTTTTGTACTACAGATAATGAAACAGGAATGATGAAGATGGAGACGTAATCTGTGCAAGTCCCAAAGGATAAAGCATGACAATTACCCCTTACCCATAAAGGACACTCACAAAGAAATGATAACCTAGCATTACTAAAATGTTGGATTCCTCATTTGCTTGAAAACCTGGAGTTTCATATCCGCCAAGGCTGACATCCAAATTGAGAAACGATAGAAACATAAGCTAACATACTGAAGGAGCCATCGCATGCTTTAGAGAAGCCCACAGAGAAGGTAAATTATTTCTCAGATAGTAACAGGACGTAAGATAAGGTTTACATTGTATGCACTACTTAAGCATATAGAAAGTTTACCATGAACTATTCCTAGAAAAAAGGATTTGAGAAAACTTCAATTTGAGCTGAAGTACGTAGTCAAATCAAACTCAGAAAAACGGATGCAGTGTCACTCGCAATTTCACAGACAAGAAAAGATGTATCAATGTCAAGCAACAACTCTTAGGCAAAAGCTACAATAGTTAATCACCAGAAATTATTTCTTTTTTGTTCCTTCAAATCAATGAATTAGAACAAGCTGCACATTGTTTGACTTTTATAACCGTTTCCTGTTCTCGGTCAGCAAATCAGAATATATGTTGCTACCAATTGAACAATCTCACCTTTTTTCACCTCTTTCCAAGTTTTGAGGCATTAAAAACTGGATCCACAGAGCAATGACAACAAGAAGAAGCGGACAAAGGAAATTACCGAAACTAAAACCATAAGTAGCCATTAGAGCCTTGTTGACTAAGATTATCCCAACCGAGGTAACAACATTGAACATCCATGATGCAACATCCAGTGCTTGCTTCCTCTCTGCCTTCGTTGATGGCGCCATTCTCCAAAAAAAGAAACAGAAAAAAACAGTGTTTTCCCCTCTTGTTCGCAATCAATAACCCAACTGCCCCATGAAATAAAGCTGTCCCACCTATCAATTCTAACTGCCGCAAGAATGTAAAACGGTTGGAAACTGCTTCAGTTCTTAGCTTCTGCCTTCAGGATAACTTCCGCATACAATATTTAACGTCCTGTGTACGTTCAGGGATAAAATCACACTAGGAAGCCGATTACTAGGAATTTCCAGCTAAAACCGTTCGCCTACAAACTGTGTTCAGATTTCCAGAAATTTACTCAGTGCCGATCTCCTAAAGGTTAGACCTCCGCCTATCTCCGAGTATCGCATAATCACTCGAGCCGATCTGATCTTCAAACTTCCGCGGGGCCTCTGTGCAACAAAAGAAAAAAGTGATATTTCAGAAAATGCAATCTGTCCCAATGGATTTCTGTAATTTCCCGAGTTAATCAAAGAAGTAACAAAACAAGAAAATCAAGAACAACAAACTACCTAACAGTACCTCCCACGCGGATCTTAGGATCTCAGAAAACCGCTTATAGGTAAATCTCCAAAGCACCCTTGCAGATTCAAGAATTTTCCAATACTTGAGTCGTTCCCGACTAGGTCATCAACGATGGATCAGACAGACGAGTCAAATAGGAAACCCCTAAGAGCTACGAATCCACCTCCGCTGAGACGGACGGGACGCGATCCCCGAGCCACCTGTCGGAGACGGGAGTTTGTGGACGAATAAATGAAGATCTGCTACTGGTAAAGGAAGAAATCCAGACCCCAGCCGCCGTGCTGCTTTCCCCTCTAGCACGCAGAGAGAGAGAGAGTAGGCAATGTCAGGAAGGAGGCGAGTGCGACGAGGTAAGAACCGTTTATTTTCCAAATCATTTCAAAAAACAAAACGGCGATCAGAAAATCCACGTGGCAATCGGACGCTCCACTCAATGACCGAAACACTCTTACCCGTGGTTTGGTTCTTGTTACGGGAAATTTCTTTCCCATTCTTTAAACGCTTCTTTTTTCGGTCGCAGGAGACCAAAGCCTAACACACACATGCACCTTCTCCCCACCTGCAGGGGAAGATTTAGAGAGCCCAACAGTTGAGCTAATTCTGTTGGATGTTTTTTAACTCCATCTGTGTTTCATAAATAGAACTAGAACCGACCTCAAACCAAACACGAAACTGATGAAACCGGACCACTGGGGAGGTTAGTTCGATTCTGATTTTAGGTTTTGGTTAATATGTCTTGAAAAAAGTTATTTATTATGAAAAAAGAAAAGAAAAGGCTAGAGCACATAACTTATAGTTTAGAATGAGTGATTCTAAACCATATTTTAATTTCGATCCTAAAATCTCAACAAAACAAGTCATTCCTTATTTTATAAAATTGTAATAAGTTATTACATGAGACATAAAAAGCCTTGAAAAACTTACTATATATTGGTAGCTTTCTAAGCTTGAAAAGGATGCATCTGACCTTACATTCTCCCCATTCCTATCAGTCAAACTCCCCACCAACAACAACAGTGCTAAAGCGTCCTGCGATTGAGCTAATACTTCTCGCAATATTATGTGCCAAGAAGATTATACACGCTAGTGAAAGATCTAACAAAATACTAATATGCTTAAATAATAGGCTGAATTGGCGTCAAAATTGAACAAAATACGTTAAAAGGTTGATGATGGAAATGTCAACCATCTTTTACAACCCCATAATGCATTTGGACACACTCTACTCCAAAGCCATATTAACTTGCACAAAGAGAAATAAATAGCGACTTGGACAGGAGGTAGACTCGTAAGTTGATGGTCAAGGGTTCGATACCCAGCATGTCATCTGGCTTTGGCCTCCCTGGAAAGGCCATATTGGCTAAAGGATAAAATGAGAGAATATCGTTTAAGATGGTTTGGACATATACAAGGAAGATAAAAACAAGTCCCATGTAAAAAGGTATGAAAAAGTAGATTTTAAAAGTATTAAAAGAGGTAGAAGACGACTACAAAAGTATTGAAAAGAAACAATAAAGAATTATCTAGCTTACATTGAGTTAACTCTAACATGACACATGATAGGGCTATGTGGAAACAAAAAATCTATGTAGTCGACCCATGCATCTATGCTCAAACATTCGCAAGGATCCCAAGTGCCTAATCAATGAAATTGACAGCTAAAATTCAAATTTAATAAACCCACCTCAAACTATTTGCTTTTTTATCTCAATCGTTTATTTTGATCCGACGGTTGAGATATTTAAGAAGATTAGAGTATGGATGAATATGTGTATAGACTGCTCTTTTTCTCTCTATATATATTAATATAGAGAGAGAGAAGTAGTTCTAAGCTTTTTGACGGAGGTGATAAAATAAAATAAAATAAAAAGTATGTACACTAATGCATCAATGGTACATTTTGACTTTTTTAATTAAATCTTGATCATTGATTATGTTAATTGGATGTTAGAGAGTTTGTACATAATATGTATGTTATGCATTTAGAACTACCTCTCTATAAATATAACAATAACAACTAATCCTTTTCTCATACTTTGTTTTCACCATGACCTATCATGTGCCATGATAGCATTTAACTCAATATAAACTAAACTATTTTTTATAGTTTTTTTCCAACACTTTTGCGGTCGTCCTCCTCTTCTAAAATTTAACAATGCAGTTTTTCATATCTTCTTATGGGAGCGTTTTTTGTTCGACTTTATAAATGTCTAAACTATCTTAAACATTTTTTCCTCATTTTATCTTCTCCCAATTGGTTTCTAATAACTCATTATGTATACGGTCTTTCCTTGTGTGACCACTCATACATCTCAACATCTTTATTTCTGCTAGAGACATCTTTTGCACGCATTAATGATTAATTGCTCTATCTCTCTATTTATATATATATATATATATATATATATATATAAAGAAAGAGAGAACAAGGTAAGTAGGATTGTGCATTGGTTGATTCGGTTTAGTAAGTGAATCGAATAACCTTTGGATTTCAAAACCGAACTGAAATGTATAGGTAATCGAACCAAACCAAAATATTTCGATTTGGTTATTCAGTTTATCCTATATGGCTGAATTCTCTCTCTCTCTCTCTCTCTCTCTCTATATATATATATATATATATATATATATATATATATACATATGTGTGTGTAAGTATAGATATATATACCCATATGTGTGTGTGGATATATATAAATATATGTATATATGGTGCATATGTTTATATATGTATATATATATACTCATATATATGTATAAATAAACACATATACATACATATATATATATATATATATATATTTATATGTATATATATATATATTTTTCATTTTTTGGTTTATTCATATTTCAAACCTTAAAAACTGAACCAAACCGATAAACTTTTTTTTTATAAAAATATAAGACGAACTCAAACCAATTTTCAATAGCCAAACCAAAATAAAAAAATTGGTTCAGTAATTCGTTTTAAACCAAAGTTTGCTCACCCCTAATGGTAAGTACATATGCCTATTTATGTTGAAACATGGCAAATATCTCAATCATTTGATTGTAGAGATCAATGTTTCATTTTTAATTAAAAAACTAAATATATTATTGTATTTTTTATGAGTACTTTTATAAAGTGTATTTAGTGCACTTGATACTATTTTATTTTGTATTTTACTGACCTTTAAGATCTGGAAGTAGATTTGAGTATGAAAGAATGCGCGTGTGGACTATGCTCTCTCTCTCTCTCTCTCTCTCTCTCTCTCTCTCTCTCTCTATCTATCTATCTATCTATCTATCTATATATATATATATAACATTCTAAAATTTGGAGCGGACCAGTTGTGAATTTGGTTCAAGAAAAGTTGGAAACAAATTCTTATGCGATTATGATCCCAAGGGGCCGAAATTGAATGTCAAGGAAAAGATGGGGCTCCATCACGATTTTCTTTTCTTTTTCCTTTTGCACTTTTTAAACAAAATCACCATGATTGCAGTACCGATTAACTCGGATCTTCGTCCCCGACATAGCCAATTATGAAATCTTTACGTTCTCAGTTGTACTCCGAAATTTGTCTTGTGAGAGTGATGGGTTCACTGTGTGAATTTTTGTACCCCATGAAGGGTGGCAATCTCCTTTCCTGGTCGTGTTTGTATCGTGTCTTTTTGTGTTGATATATTTCTGTCACCGGATGCAAACACAATTACACATGTATACCCCTCACATAAACAAGGATTCTTGTGGTTGTGTCCATATTAGATTGTGGTGTTCAAGTTGTGTCATAAACAAGTTAACCCAATTAGTATTTAACTTCCACTCGTGTTACTTTGAGGGAACACAAACACAACATGAAACAATTATACCCCCTAACACGAACACACCTTTCGGGTTGTGTCCATGTCGGATTTTGGTGGTGTCCATGTATAATGGTTTGCTTAATTTCCATGCATTGAAAGCAGCTCATAATAAAAAGCCAGTGGCAGACGTAGAGAATGTTTTAGCTTGAGGTGCTCAGTATGAACTATGTATCATAGCCCACGGTTGTAATACCCAACTCGAGCACCAAGTTGATTGTAGTCCTCTGCAGGCAGGCTACACTGTACACTGTTTTTTCACTGTGATGCAAAAGCTCAAGAAAATAGCCCACGCTCATAACCATGGCTTTTCGGATGAGGTGAACAATCATGTAATAGCCTACTGTTTAGTCCTAGGTCTATGCTTATTATGCATGACCTTGACCGTGGGCTATGTCTCTTTATTTTCTAGAAATTGAAAAGAATGCTTCATCTCGCCTTAATGTATATCCACCACCATCAAAACCTAAGTAGGAAGGAAGACATCAATTGCATTTATGCACACTTTGCTTGGGAAAAGGCAGCCAATTACATGTAATGTGAAAATTTGTGATGTGCGTCCATGCATGCATGTGCATGTTTCTGTGTGCGCGAGTTAGAGAGAGAGCGCAAACGTATAGTAGTGAAGTCTCTCAAGTAAAATGTTAATTTCTCTCAGGTACTGTTGAATTATTCGGAACCAACCTTTCCATCTAAGTCGGCATTTCCTCTCCTGCAATGGCATCCTCTTAATTACTCTGTTTACTGAAAAACCTCACGGTTTATGCTGCCGGAAAAGGGTCAATGTCTCCCGAATCTGTTGATGTCAAAATCTTCGGAAGGACCAGAGGGTGATTCTGTGTGCGTCCCAAGGAAAGTTCGTGCATGCCAACACAACCAGGTGCAGCACCAAAACGCATTTTTGGAATCACCTATCTATTATGGCAATCAAAGCTCCCTCTCACCATTCCAACACCGTTGATGGCTGATCGAAGGGAACTGGATCCGGTGATCTTTTGATCATGATCTGGTGCCATTGATGGTATCTAGTGGGTGTTTGATTGGCAGACCACTTTAGAGTGTGTTTGATTCATGACGCTAAGTCCTTAGTATTAGAATTGTAGGTCTAGATACACATCAACTTGTTACTGAATCATGGTTTCGTGTTTGATTTGCGAGTGATAATAATATGCGAGTTTTCATGTAATAAACGCGAGAGAAAAGGAGGTGCTTGGGTTTTTGCACGAAACCCGCTTCGTTAGACCACCTCTTCTTTAGTACATAAGTTTTTTTACCCAAATTAGGCATTTGAAATCACAAAATTTCACACTAACAAAATGCATAAGAGAACTTGAACGAGAAGTCGAGATCCAATTCTCTTCAAATCTTGCATCAAGCACACCCTTATCGTTATAATAGTAGGGCTTATGGCCCACTTTTTGTGGCGCTCTATACGAGTATTGTATCGTTATGCTTGATATGCAAGAATACAGCACCCCCCAGTCCCTGTTCCACGGGCATGGCACCATGTATCAAACACCCTTGGGGGCTCGAGATGACATGAAGGCCATTCTTTTTGTGCCAAACCATGATCTCATAGATCACGTGATCTGAAAGCTGCTGCTCGAAAGGGTCTTGGTGGGTCCCCGTATTATCTTAGTCAAAGTCAATCCATGCATATTTTCTCTAATTCTTATGGTTTCTTTCATTAAAAAAATTTATCTTATGTATCATTAAGCATGCAATTTGACTCGATTTTGATGCATGGGCTTTGTCTAAAGAGAGGAGGATGAGACATGTTTAATGCATGTTTTGTTTAAAGGACAAATGTATTGTCAACATGTCGTTGTTTGAAGAGTGACGCATACGAATAAGTTTTTTTGTGAGAAAGTAAAAATGAATGAAGGGAATGTATGTCTAGTAAAAAAGAAGGTATGAATTGTGATACAGCAAAATGCAGTCAGATGTAATGGCTGAAAATATTAGGCATAGTACGTCATGACCACGACCCAAAAGGTTGAGTGGATCGTGTCCACTAAGATGAAAAATCGGGTCATGTTCAAGGTCTCTTGCTTTCTACATGAACACAAAAAAATTAGAGCTTTCTTGCTTTACATGAACACGATGAAATTACACAGTACCGTGAGAAATAATGCGAAACACGGATATTTCTAGAAATCAACACCTAAAGAGAAGAAACTGGTACAAACACAACCCAAAAGGTATGTTCGTGTACATAAAAAAAACAAGCATGACCTGTAACACGAATTTGCGACTTCCAGTATGGAATAATTAATGTCATTGTCCCGTAATATCTCCATTAGGCAATTGTTTATGCATAGTATTTAACTACTTATCATTACTCTCATGTATCCATATTTGAAAGGATCACTCGAATTAGACATAGTGGATTTCGAACCGGACTGGGTTCGGAACTGGCAAGAAACCAGAACCAGCGGTTCAAATCATTGGTTCGGCTATTTTTCATTAATTTGTTTTTGAAAAATTTATTTTATTTCCTGTTTTAAATGGTTTCAAACTCAAATTGGAACCGGAAAACCAGCCATGTTTAACTCAAATAGCAAAGGTAGAAGAGTGTTGTTTTGCGGCCTACGAGTTTAGTCTTTTCTTTTTTCTGTTTAAATTACCCGGATCCAAAAGCACCTTGAATTGGGTTCGGATCGGCCAGCCATGAGGGTAAACTCTCGCAACACGGGCTTTCTCTACCGCAAGATTCCAACTCAAGACCTTGCTTAAGGAGAACAAGCGCCAAACCTACTTGAACCGACGAAGTGTCGGGTCACGAGCTTAGTCTTCAATTTAGTCCAAGAAGAAAATGGATCGCTTTTTTGGATTGACAAATGAGTGCAGGGATGTCAATTATCCGATCCAACTTCACCCGATCAAGGTAATAGGGCTCACTATCCGCAAACCAAATCCAAATGCTATTTGGTTTCCAGTTCTGCTTTGGTTCTTCCAAATCCGCAAACCCAAATATCCATTGATTAGATTTGGTGAAACCATATCCGATGTGTTTAGGTCCATTCTTAAATTAGTTTTGGTTGCGATACCCGAGGAGATGTACCTGATACTCGCCCCAAGGCGTGTTTGGATTCTCCAGGTTCGTGTTGTCTCTATTTGGCACATTCTTCCGGGTCCGAAATACGGGCATCTTGACTTTTTCTAAGAAAAGTTTTTCAAGAAGATCCCTCTGTCGTTACTACTTGCAGAAACAGTTCCTTCTTTTCAGTATTGACAAAAACAGTCCTGCATTTTGTCAAGTTAAACAAGTCCATCAACCTCTTGGATCAGGTCTGGGTCCATCCTGGTAAGAACCATTCATATATCATGTACAAATTCTGAATCCACATCCAGCATGTTTAATTCATCCCGGATTCAGTTAGGGTCTAGTAAGTTTGTATCCTATGACTTAATGATTTTTTTGGATAGTTTCTTTTTTATCATTGAACCCTATATCTTATATGGTTCTAAATGTTGGACAGTGAATTCTTAAGATGTATGAAAGATGTTCATAGCATAAATGAAGATGTTTAGATAGATGTACGATCATATAAGAAAAGATCGTATTTGTAATGATGTTATCATAAACAAATTGGGTGTGACACTTATAGATGATAAAATGAGGGAGAATAATTTAAGATGGTTGAACACTTAGAAAGGTGACATAAGGAAGCTTAAATAAGAAGGTAAAAGAAACTAGATGATGAAATGTTAAAAAAAGAGTAAGGCTACAAAATATTGAAAGAAAATAATAATGAATGATATAGCTTTTATTGTGTTAACTACCACACATGATCAAACTCTATAAAAACAAAGAATCCATGTAGTCAACCTCAACAAAAGGCTTAGTTGTTGTTGTTATTTGTTAATATCTTTTACTATTGGACCGATGTTTCTCTCTTTTTGATAAATAGATTAGAAGTGTTTTGATATTTTTCAACATAAATTAGGTTTTAGATTTGGATCCAGATCCAACTGATGTGCCTTTCTTATTTTCAATATGAATATTTGGTCTAAGTTGGGGTCCCTTAATATGTAATAGGTTTGATTGATCAATTCAATGTAGAATATAGTAAGATAAAATTTTGATCATTTAGTTTTTTGAAAGCAATATATAAGAATGCCAAAAATTAAACTCTTACTCATACCTATTCAATCCTTTTAAGTGTCATGATTAACAAAAATACATTTGTATTTTTTGAAAACTCTTTTAAAATTTTAAATTATACTTATGCTACCCAAAAGCAATAAGTGAACATATGAGAGACAAACATGATCCAGTTTACACACACACACATATATATATATAGTAGCTACTCATTTGTTTGACATGTAAAAAAGAAGCAAGGAAATATCAGGCATATTTTCAATAGAGCCAGCCGTATAAGCACAACCCGAACATCGATCTCAGGATCTCTCTTGATATATACATATATGGATCCTTAGGTTTCGTCAAACAATGTAGAGAAAAAAGCATAACTTCAACAAGAATAGTGTATCATTATGGCATTTAATTCGTTTTTTTTTTAAATACTGATGGTAGACTTTTATCAAACCAATGACCTTGAATGCATAACTTCAAAAAGTTTCATGCGAGCAACTCGCAACATTAATTGAAATAAAAATATCATCATATATCCTGGCCTCGAATCAACTCACAAGAACCTTCAAGTTAAAGGTCACGGGTTCCGTACCTGGGGCTTGCATGCCTAGTAGCGCTGTCTGCCTAAACCCAGCTTGCCTATTAGCAAAATCTGCCAAAATTTTACCACGTCTCGTCACAGCAACGCTACTAGTGCTTTGTAGGGAGGACAATATTGAGCCTACCTGTGCAACCCGTCCTGACCTGAATGGGAGGCGGAGAACACTCAACCGCATCTGGTTCGGGTATAGGGATAAGATAACCTGATCCACATATATATATATATATAGATGTCCTATTTTTGCTCGTTGTTGGAAAAAAGAGAAACCAAACCCGTACCCATCCTGTTAAAGTTTGGGTCCAAGACCCTGTATAGGTATACCCGTCCCCGACCCGCTCCATTGTCATCCCGAGCTTGTTGATTCTAGGAGTTAGTTTTTTTTATCAATGTGGCTCTCCTTGGAGGCCAGACATAGACATCTCGTATGCCGTTTATCTGTGATGGTTATTTTTTCTTTCTTTTCTTCTATACATGTTTGGTGAAGTTGGTTAGAGTAGACATAGCCGGTTCCAGTTTAGACCATTTGGAATCGAAAAATATTAATGGATTTAAATTTTGATACAAAATATTAAAAATGATGGAACCGGCTGTTCCAAACCACAGGTTCTGATTCTGGTTCTGGTTCCAGTTTCACAGAAGCTAGAACTGAAACCGAATCAAGTCTTTCATGGTTCCAGATCCAATTTCAAATCCAATTTCTGTAATTTTGGTTTCTGACCCGATTTAAAACCGACCATATCTAGGTTGGAGGTTGCCAGGTCTACTGATCTAATTCCAAAAGCCAACACAAACATGGTCCGGAGGGGCTATCTTTGTGCTTATCCAAAGTCTTATAGAAAACACAAATTTGATGAAGTTGGTTGACCTGTTTTATGACGAGAGGACACCACAAAACATGGGCTAAGACACAAACTACTGGGAATTTCACGCAAAGCTCGACACAGGCACGACCCAAAAGTCACAAGGTTCGTTCTCTCCAGCTAAAGTGACACAAAAGAAAATAGGATTGTGTTTAGGTTGACCTGTTTTTGACACGAACTTGAGATAACACGACATGAACATGATTCAAGATATGAAGTTGCTACTTCGTGATCATACTCGGCAGTAACAGTGCGCACTGCTTCTCACTAGACAAAAGTACCTGTAATCTGGCATCCTACCACATACACACAAAAACAACAGTATATTTGCAGCAATCGTGGTGGTCATAATACACCAAAATGTTTTGCATAAAACTAAAAGAAATATTCATTTGATTAAAACATTAAAAAAAAGCCGAGGGAGAGAGAGTAGGAAGAAAAGGCACGTGAGAGAGAAGAAGGGATTACATACAAAGCTCCAAAGGAAATGCAAGTCACGTGTCAAGTATTTAGGCAGAGAGAATATGACTTAAAGACCCTTTTGTAGTGAATTATTGTGTAATCATGTTCTTACATAGGAACCACCTACTAACTTTATATTGAGTTTTGGGTTTTCACATGTGATGAAAAGTTTTTTTAGTACTTATAATTGTCTCATGTTTTGAGTTATAAATGTGTTCGCGGGCAAAACACCTTATTATTGATCAATTTTTTGCTTTATTTAAGTTATCTACCGTCTGTGTGATCTATGTAAGCACTTCACTTTCTAAGTTTGTGTTAAACCTTTGTAACCTTGGTGAAAGCTAGTCTAACTCGAGATGATAAAGTGCCAGTCAAGGGTGGATAGCACAATGGTTGGGGCGTGAGTTGAATTACTCACAAAAACTTGACTTCTGAGGCATTTCTTCTGATTTTTCGACATTCATCACTTTTAATCGGTCGAATTTCTTCCGATTTTTCGACATTCATCACTTTTAATCGGTCGAATTTCTTCCTCTCTCTCTAGGAATTCCTTAATTTCTGAAGGAAGAAAAATAAAAAAATGGAGACGGTTGATGGTGGGATGGATGCCCCTTTATGGTTTTGATGACTTGTAAGGGGTGCAAAACTAAATATCGAAAGTTTTTTTTTTTACGGGGGTGGGGTAGAGTCGGGAGGTGGCATAATCGATATTTTAAAGAAAGGGGAGCCTATTATTTGAAAGGGAGAGGAGTAGAACTGTAGAAGCATTTACTGTTGTTTTCTGCGCTCGACTCCTTTCATTTTCTTTTCCAATTTTCTGGTTTTTTCTTTTTCTTCTTCGTATCTTTTTTCCTGGTCCCCCCTCTCTCTCTCTATGAGATAACGGAATTTCATCCCGGAAGACAAGCAACGGAGTTTCTTGTTGAGGTATCTTCCGTTTTTCTATTTCTACACTCTCTGTTTTTGTTTGTATGTGAATGTGTGTCTTTTTTTGGATTCATCTCAGATTTGAGGCGAAGTTCTTATGGAAATGCGAAGAATACCTTGTTTAACCTGAAATCTGACGTCTTTTTGTCGTTCGGAGCAATGTGTGATAGAGTGATTACTGTAGAGGCTTTTTGCTTGTCCTGATTCATTTGGGTAGGTTGCTCCTGAGCTTCTAAGAGTAAGAATTGAACTTTGAGAGTTGCAGATTTTGCTCCGACACGGAAGTTTTCTGCCTGCAAAGTTTTTGAAAGAGAAGATCTGTTTTCATTTTCTCGTTCGGTGTCTCTAACCTCCACCGCGTGTTAATCGCTGCTTTTCTTCTTCTACTTGTTGGTCTTAATTGGTGATTAGAATGGTGATGAGATTGATGTATTTTGAGCAGGGAAGTTCTTTCTCTGACATTCGCCGAGAAATTGTTGAAAATGACACTTGATTTTGGTTGGGAATGCTGGATTAGGTTTTCATTCGCGGCTGTATTTTTCAGAGCCTCTCAAACGCTCAAAGTTAGGAAATCTTTTTTCATATGTCTGCATTCGAGCTCCAGGCATGAGCTCGTCTTTGTCTCTTAATTGTGAAAGAGACATTTTCTCTCAGTCACCAAGCATTCACTCTCACTGTTGGAAGTGGAACTGTTGTGAGTTTAAGTTTAAGATGGATAGAAATTGCCCAGTTTTCGTCTGGCCTTCATTAATTTGGTAAATGCGATCTCCTTGTGTTGGGGACGAAAGTCTTGTGGTTTACTCAGTCTCGCTGTGTTACAGCACTTGCAAATGATTCCTAGCTTGGGAGACGGATGAAGCAGCTATTCCTCTGTTCAGCAGAAGCACATGTGGCGGTTGGTACGTGGTGGACTTGGAGTTTGGCTCGTTGTGTTGCTGTCGCTAACCTTTGAAACTGAATCTGGTGGTTTTGTGGTTTTGGGCCTCTTCGTAGTCTCGATGTTATTCATATTTGTGGGCGTTGATGTTTATTTCGAGTTTTATGTGAAGCCGCCTATCTCTGCTCAGTACTCTTGAGAAAGTGGGGCGTCATGGTCTTGTTGTTGTGAAACGAATTACTCCTGGAGCAACTGTAGGCCGAGCAATTCTGAAAAATGGAAGGCGTGAAGGGGGCAGATGTACCTCTGGATTATGTTGCATTTAAGTTCTTGCCACAAAACAAGAGGTTGGTGTCATTCACTCTTCTCCTAATTTTCTTATTACTGTTTCCTTGGAGCGAAACCTGATTTTGGTAGCACATAATCCTGTCCTATTTTTCAGCTATGAGTTATTCATATGCCAAGAAGGGAAATCAGAGAAAATGGCATTATCATCCTTAGAACAGATAATTTTGCAATTACCGTGTCTGAAAGATCACTTTGAACAATCGAGGGAGATTTTCAAGCTTCAACCTGTTGAAAGCTCTAGAAGTGTCCAGTGGTTCACACGACGAACATTAGACAGGTAATACTTGATCTCTTTTGTGATTAGTAAATAAGCCAGCATAACTCTTGGGCAACAACATTGGATTTTTATAGGTTTGTTGCAATTGTTGGTGCCTCTGAATTATTGGAACATGCCATTGAGATTGAATGCGAGTTGTCCCAGTTAGAGCAAGCTAGAAGGTTCCATCTTGCTCTTTACTCCGAGGTAGAGTTGTTTTGTGAAGTATTCTGCTACTTGTGCTAGCTCAAAACACAATGGTTGATCAAAAAGTAACCTTTTCAGGGAGATGGAGAACGTTCCTTGATTTATGGAGGTATGCCTTTTTTCTTCCTGTCAAGGTTTACATCTATATCATATCGCTGAACCTAACTTTTCCACTTGGTTGAAGAGGCATGGATTTTAGGTTTGCTTTACAAACTTGACATGCTTGCTTTTGTTTTAATCAAAGTTGACCAGATGGGTTCTGAGCAGCCCATTATAGAGGTTTTTCCTCTTCACGGAAGATGACCATGAACTTGCACGCTTTTCCATGTAGGATTTTTTTTGGCAGGATGCTTTCTAACAATCTTGAGCATGGAAAGTGGAAGTACCTGAGTGCTGTCTTGTTCTTAGAGAAAACGCTCAAGTTTCTTCCAATGTCGTTACTTTTGTGTTCCTTACATTAGATGGCAATAATTTAAAAAGATAATGTACTTTGGGTGGTAAGTATATGTACTTCGATAGGTTTTATCTCCTTATTCCTTTGATTCATGCTCCCGCTAATGGAGCTCAAGTATTTGCTAGTTAACTGAATTATTTTGCGTAAGGGATCACCCTTGCATTGCCGGTCCCAAGCCTAGATAAAGGAGGAGGGTTGTGTTAGGCTTCCGACAGCCAGCGTAAAACTTTGTCGGATTTTTATAACATGGATTACAAAAATTAAGAGCATTGCTTTGGGGCATCCCCGCCTAGCGACGTGTTGCAGAGCCCGAATGCAGTAAGAAGTAAGCAAGGGCTACTACATTTTCGCCCGAATGTAGTGAATCAATTGCAGAGAGGGTTCCCACATCATGGACGGGTGTGGGTAAAGAAGTTAGTCCCGCTACATTGCCGCCCAAATATAATGAAAAATTTTCAGAGAAGGTCTCCGCATTTTGATTATGGACGGATGCAGGGGGTAAGGAAGCTAGTCCTAGATAATAAGATTCGTATTGGTTCTTGGAATATCGGAACATTATCGGGTAAGCTAATGGAGGTGGTAGATACTATGATTCGGAGAAAGATTCATATTCTATGTTTACAAGAGACAAAATGGGTTGGAGAAAAAGCAAAAGAGATAGAGGATACAGGTTTTAAATTATGGTACTCAGGTAAAGAAAAGGAAATAAAGATTTAAAGGAGAGTGTAGTAGACATACAACGATATGGTGACTGAATCATGATATTGAAATTAGTGTTAGGAGTAGAGGTTTTGAATATAGTTTGTGCTTATGCACCCCAAGTAGGACTAGAAGATAGTATAAAGACAGTTTTTTGGGAAGAGTTAGATAAGATGTTTCAAAAGATTCCACAAAGGGAGATGATTTGTTTAGAGGAGATTTAAATGGACATGTCGGTAAAGAGGCATTAGGATATCAAGGGATTCATGGAAACTTTGGTTATGGGGATATAAACGAGGAAGGTAGGGAGATTTAAAATTTTGCTATGTCATTTGATCTGTTTATAGTCAATACAATCTTCAAAAAACGAGATGAACATTTAATTACTTATAAGAGTGGCTTATCACAAACACAAATTGATTACTTTATTTGTAGAAAAAAAGATAGAGTGTGTTGTAAAGATTGTAAGGTAATTCCAGGAGAAGGCTTAACCACCCAACATTGACTTTTAGTTATGGATTTACAAATAAAAAAATGGACAAAGAAGAAAAGAGTGCATCGAGCTATTCGGACTAAATGGTGGAACCTCAAAAGCGAGAAAGAAGATATATTTAAACAGAAAGTCCTTCAAGGAGATGTTTGGAATTATGTTGGCACACCCTCTGATATATGGAACAATATGGCTATACATATTAGGAAAGTGGCGAAAGATGTGTTAGGGGTATCTAAGGGAGGTGTACCACCACAAAAAGAAGCTTGGTGGTGGAGTGAAGTAGTACAAAATAAAATCAAGGCAAAGAGGGCATGCTACAAATTACATTATGCTAAGAAAACTAGTGAAACTTTAGAAGCTTATAAGAAAGCAAAGAAGGAAGCAAAAAAGGCCGTTAGTGAAGCAAAAACTAAGATTTGGGAGGACTTATATAAAAAACTCAACTCAAAAGAGGGTGAAAGAGATATTTTTAGGATAGCTAGGGCTAGAGATAAGAAAACTAAAGATCTTAATTATGTTAGATGCATAAAAGACAAGGATGAAAAAATTCTAGTGGCAAATGATGATATAAGAAATAGATGGAAAAACTATTTTTATAATCTTTTTAATGAAAATAAAGATGTTAGTATTAGTTTAGGAGATTTAGCCAAGTCAGAAAAGTATATAAACCACAATTTCTACCGACGTATTCAAAAGAATGAAGTAAGAGGCTCTTAAACATATGAAGAGTGGTAAATCGGTAGGACCAGATAATATTCCTATAGAAGTTTGGAAAATACTAGGAGAAATAGGAATCACTTGGCTCACAAGACTATTTAATGAAATATGGAAAAACCAAAAGATGCCTGAGGAATGGAGAGCAAGTACACTTATACCCGTATATAAGAACAAGGAGACATTCAAAATTGTGCGAATTATTGAGGTATCAAGTTAATGAGTCATACTATGAAATTATGGGAAAGAATTATCGAACGTAGGTTAAGACAAGTATCAAGTACAATAGAGAACTAATTTGGATTTATGCTAGGTAGATCTACTATTGAAGCGATTCACCTTTTGAGACGTCTTATGGAACATTTTAGAGCAAAAAAGAAAGACCTTCACATGATATTTATTGATCTAGAAAAAGCTTATGATAGGGTACCGAGGGAGGTTCTTTGGAGAACTTTGGAAAAAAGAGGTATCCCATTGACATATATTAACCTTATAAGAGACATGTATGATGGTGCAAAAACATGTGTGAGGACTCATGAAGGAACGACAGACTTCTTTGAAGTTAATATTGGGTTACATCAAGGATCAACTTTAAGTCCATACTTATTTATAATTGTGATGGATGAGTTAACAAAACATATTCAAGATGAAGTACCTTGGTGTATGTTATTTGCAGATGGCATTGTATTAGTGGAGGAGTCTAAGGAAAAAGTTAATAGAAAATTGGAACTATGGAGAGAAACATTAGAAAGCAAAGGCCTCCGACTTAGTAGAACAAAGACAGAATATATGGAATGTAAGTTTGATCATTTGGTTACTTCAGAGGACATGAAAATTAAAATTAAAATTAAAATTGACACACATTGCATTCTCCAAAAGGAAATTTTTAAATACCTAGGGTCAATTTTTCAAAGTGATGGAAGAATTGATGGAGATGTTACACATAGAATTAATGCTGGTTGGTTAAAATGGAGAGGAGCATCAGGTATTCTTTGTGATAAGAAGATACCATTAAAGTTAAAAGGTAAATATTATAGAGCAGCAATTAGGCCTGCCATATTTTATGGTTCTGAGTGTTGGCCAGCTAATCATCTACATGTACAAAAGATGTCTGTGACAGAAATGAAGATGTTGAGATGGATGAGTGGTCATACAAGAAAAGACCGTAACATAATGAGGTTATTAGAAACAATTTAGGAGTGGCACCAATAGAGGATAAAATGAGAGAACATCGCTTAAGATGGTTTGGACATATAGAAAGAAGATCAAAAGAAGAACCTGTAAGAAAGTTAGAAAAACTAAATTTGGAAAGTATTAAAAGAGGTAGAGGACGACCACAAAAGTGTTGGAAAGAAACAATAAAGAACGATCTAGCTTATTGGGAGTTAACTGCTAACATGGCACATGATAGGGATCTGTGGGAACAAAGAATCCATGTAGCCGACCCCGTCTAGTATGGGAAAAGGCTTAGTTGTTGTTGTTGTTGTAATTGTCCCTAGGGAAACTTCCGAACTAGGATCACAGACTCATACCCGAGTAGATTGTAATGGAACAACATTCTTGTTATAAGCACCAGGCATCCTATATTTTATGAAGTGTTCTCCATTAACGATGGGAACATATTACAGTCAGGGAGGGCAGCAAGCTACACCTTTCTCTCTCTTCAACTGTGGCTCAAAGGATTTCTCATATTGTTAGCTGATACTGGGAAAGATTTCCATGTGGCTAGTGTGTTTGATAAAGATCTACATCTGCACATTAAGAACATCATGGTTAACTGAAATGGTTGCAACATTTCTATTTTGAGATATGCACAACATACTACCTATGGCCTTTGCTTATTGGGAGCAATGCACACGAGCACTGTGTGTGCTTCCTCATTGATTTTCTGAATGCGTGGTTTTTCTTCTGGTTAGTGCTTAGTTTGCAGTTGTTGCACCCTGTATCAAATGCATATGTAGTCGTGAGCACTCACATGCTAGGTAGTGAAATGTAAGAACTACAAGGCCATGTGGACTTGGATATATCCATGAAACCGTTTCTGCTTGTCATGTGCTCAGTTTGAAAGATCAGCATTTGTTTACAAAACATAGTATGTTTTCTATTCCATTTTTCTTGTCATTGGTTTTGTTTTCTGCAACTCTTGCTGAACTTAGTCTTGCATTTTAATGTCCTTTCTGCTCTGATAGATGGCAACCACCTAAAGCGGTCGACAACAGAAGAGAAGGTAACTTTATCGGATTACAACCTTTGACTGTGTTCGTTGCTTTTGTCTATTGAGAGTCTCTGAACAGCTGACTTATACATCTGGTCAACAGTCAACCATCCTGGCAAACTCTGGTGATGCTACAAAGTAAGTGCCCCGAGAAGGTTATGTGGACATCTCAATCCATTCTTTGGCTAATTACAAAATTATAATTCTAGGAATGAGCTTTTGCGTGCAATGGATGTGAGGCTAGCAGCATTGAGCGACGAGTTAACAAGCACACTGAATCGCGCTGCTGGTGGCTTTTGCTCATTTCGGGAACTTGCTGATTTACTTGAATTCACCCAGAATTTCGGATCAACAAATTTGAAGTAAACTGCAGAACCTCCCTTGAGTGTTCCCTTCTTTCCTTATAGCGGATATCCTATTGCATGTTGAGCTCTTGACCTTTATATTGTGAACCTTTTCGTTCCAAGATGAAAGAGGATTGGTGCCATCTATGCTCTTCATTCATGGGATATGTTATATCTCACGAGCTTCTCAACGCTGCATTACTATGCTTCTTTAGCTGCTCTGGTTTATCTGTTTAATCCATGCCTGAGTGCGTTTCCCTATGCTCTGTTTCTGGTTTTGGAGGACTTTGTGCGCCTATTCTGATGTTGATTCAATTAGGCTTGTATGGATCACTACCACAAGTTACTGTTAATATTTTACATCAAAAAAATGGTGGAATATTGTTTGAGAAGTTTTGCCTGGACAACTATGTCTATTACCTTTCTTTCTTCTCACTGTTTAAATTGAGTGAAGATTTCTTCATTTCTGGGAACGTCTCTCACTAAATCCTGGATTTTGTTTTGAGATTAAGGAGACAACAATTTATGTATGTCCGTGTGTATGTGTTTTGAGTCTCATGAGAATATATGCTTTTGTACTTATGTGATGGGTCATTTTATATGAAACATGGGGATGCCTTGCACAAGCAAATTGCACATGTATCTGATGTCTATTTCTGTATGTTTATATTAAACTCGAGCTTTCCTACTATTTTGGGAATCCCACCCTGAAGTAAATGTGGAACTGTAATCGAGTCTTGAGATACTAAAAGTATCTTATTTACTTGTATGTGCATGTATTCATTTCATGTTCTATGGTATTCATTTCTGCCAAGCTTGTTAAGCATTGAATCCCAACTTGCAATGCTCTGTCATTTGGCTTATCTTTGTTAGTCATGCCTACCAGTCCAAATGATCATTGAAAGAATTAATATTTGGAATGATGGACCTTGACTGGTTAATATGCTCACCTTGTGGAATGTTTCAGGAATGTGTTTTTGAAGTACTTTGCTCTGAACCAACATAGTCAACCAGCTGATGACTCAGGTGAAAAACACTTGATGTCTCCACGCATGGATGCAACTTATGAAAATGGTAACAGAACCAGATTAATGAAAGTTCCAACAATAAATGATTCAGCATCAAATATCCTCGATGAAGTAAACTACTCAGCAAATAATGCCTCTCCTGCAAAAGTTTCTCAAGCTGGAAGACAAATATCGACAGACAGTGAGGAATCATCTGAGTCTAGCGATGAGAGTCAACCCCATGCTGAAAGAAGTAGGACTATGATAAGATCAGCATTGCCAAGAAGGTCTGCATCACCAATGCGCAGGATACAGATTGGTCGATCTGGGTCACGCAGATCAACAGCACTTACCATTAAGAGTCTTGGTTTCTATCCTTCAAGGGAAAGGATACCAGCTATTAATGGGGAACATGAAAACAGCGGTGAAGATGAAGAGGCAACAGAGATGCCTAAGAAAAACGAAAACTCGGTAAGGAAATTCAGTGTGCAGGATGCAATAAACCTCTTTGAAAGCAAACAGAAAGACTCAAACTTAGACTTCCAAACGAGAAGGGCTTCTTCTGAGACAGGGGCTTCTTTCATTAATACAAATAAGTCTGTTCTAAGGAGATGGAGTGCAGGTCTGCGAGTCAGTTCCACAAGCTGTATTCAGGAAAATGGTTCTGAAGGTGCTTCTTGGAAAGATGCCAAGAGTTCAGTCGAGAACCCAGAAAATGAAAAACCAGAAACAAGTCCTCCAACTATACCTGAAGCGTGTCCTTGTCTTGGGTCTTCTACTACTGATAATGCAGATGATGCTATTAACAAGGATGAAAAGGGGTATGCTAAAGGTGAGGTTACTGAATTTTCCACATCAAAAGTTGATGAAACTTCTGAACATGAACTGACACAGGCTGAATGGAATCAGCAGAGGGAAGCTGACTTGAATCAAATGTTGCTGAAAATGATTCAGAGTAAGCCTGATAAGTCCCGAAATCAGCCCAGAAATGGCCCAAACCAGGTGAACAAGGTTTTATCAAGTGATAAAAAGGATGGTTTCTTTGAGCAATACAAGGAGAAAAGAGATGCAAGGATTCGAGGAGAGAATGCTATGAAAGGAGCTGAAAAAGCTGCCAAATCGAAGGCAGTGCAGGCAGATCTTGAAAGTAGGAAAGTGGCAGTAGCTGGTAAGTCTGGTCGTTCCAATGTGAAACAAGATCGACTGGGTCCATCAAAAAATCTGGTAAGGAATTCCTCTCCATCCGGGCTGCCAAAGCATGAGGTTTCAAAGCCAGCTGCTTCCAGAAAAGCCTTGCCAAGACCATCACCGGTGTCTGCCACTCGCAGCTCTTTGTCTTCAACAGCATCACCAAGGACCTCCATCACACCAACTAAACTTTCTACTACCCCCACATTGACTTCAAGTGCTATGAGTCGCAAGAAAAACCAGCCAGCTGCATCCCCGACCAAAACAATCCCCAAAACTGAATCATCACAAAAGGAGCAGCTTCGAAAAACAAAGAAAGTTTCTCCAAGTGTAGGCAAAACCAACTTACCGAGCAAGGATGACAAGAAACAAATTGTGACAAGGAAGAACAGCCGTGACTCTCGTGGTACAAGAACTGCTGCTGTCATTGCTGCTGATTCAGCAAAGTCTCCTGCCAACCCAAACTTGTACAAGGCAACAAAGAAAAGCAGTGTGGTACCATTGGAATCAAAACCATTCTTGCGTAAGGGTATGGGAATTGGATCTGGTAATGCCACTGTTGCTAAAACAAAAGGAGCAGAACCTGACGACTCATTTAAGGCAGAGACAGATGTTACTCAATCTGCAGACGCAGACGACTCCAGTCTAATGGTGGATGCTCCTCAATCAGAAAGCAATGAAATGGATCAAGCGAAATCTGATGTGTTGGAGTCAGGACAGAATGAGAACCCCAAGAAACTTGAAGATGAAACGCTTGAAGCTGACATGGAACCTCCATCTCGATTATATGCTAGAGTAGACGGGTATATCAAAACAGGGGACGGGTGTATCAAAACAGGCACTACATTCTCTGCAGAAGCTCCTACCTACTTGAGTCGAATGTCTGCATCAGAGGATGTGACAGATTTGATATGGGTTGAAATGGATCAACAAGATAAACCGGTTATGACTGAAATTTCACCTCTTAAAACATCAATTGCTCCAGTTGCCCCACAATTGCCTACACGGAGTCCTCGTGTTCGCCATTCTTTGTCTCAGATGCTTCAGGCTGATACCAGTGAATCTGAGATAGTGAGTGAATGGGGAAATGCAGAGAATCCGCCGGCCTTGGTTTATCAGAAAGAATCACCAAAGGGATTTAAAAGGCTGCTAAAATTTGGTAGGAAGAGCCGAGGTGGTGATAGTTTGGCAACAGGATGGAACGACTCACCAGCTCTTTCTGAAGGTGAAGACGATGATGAAGAATCAAAAGGTATCAGCAATATAGATGCTCTACTGAGGGAATCTGCACCGCATATGAAAGGTATTGGGCGGCATAAAGTGATGCTTGGAGAAAGCTATGACGGCAGCAACTCAAGCAGAAGAAGCACGGAGTACAATACCAACCCTGAGCTCTTAGCAAGTACGTATATTACCATATTACTTTTTGTGATTATGGATTAGAGGTCGTTCCTTTTGTTTAAAGGTATCTTTCAGGGAACAAAGTTACCTGACTTGTACTAGGTTTCTCTATAAGAGTTACATGCAACAACTGCGAGCTCTTTGAGGACGTGACAAATTAATTTCTTTCAATGACACTGTTTACTATTTGAGAAAGAACCAATCTGAGTGACCTTTAATGGCCGTAGCTCAAAAAGTTCTACGGCATGCAATCTCAATATTTGGTGTTGCATCATGCTCACTCACTTTTTACTTCTTAATGTTGAAGTGACACCAACTCCGCCACGTAAGGGTCACCCTTGCATGACTGGTCCCAAGCCCGGATAAGGAGGAAGGTTTGCATTAGGTAGCCGACAACAACAACTAAGCCTTTTCCCATACTAGACGGGGTCGGCTACATGGATTCTTTGTTTCTACATATCCCTATCATGTGCGATGTTAGCAGTTTACTCACAATAAGCTAGATCATTCTTTATTGTTTCTTTCCAACACTTTTGTGGTCATCCTCTACCTCTTTTAATACTTTCCAAATTTAGTTTTTCATACCTTTTTATAGGTTCTTCTGTTGATCTTCTTTCTATATGTCCAAACCATCTTATACGATACTCTCATTTTATCTTCTATTGGTGTCACTTCTAATTTGTTTCTAATAACCTCATTATGTATACAGTCTTTTCTTATATGACCACTCATCTATCTCAACATCTTCATTTCTGTCACAGACATTTTTTGTAATGTTGATGATTAACTGCCCAACACTCATAACCATAAAACATGACAGGCCTAATTGCTGCTCTATAATATTTATCTTTTAACTTTAATGGTATCTTCTTATCACAAAGAATACTTTATGCTCCTCTCCATTTTAACCAACGAGCATTAATTTTATGCGTAACATCTCCATCAATTCTTTCATCACTCTGAAAAATTGACCCTAGGTATTTAAAACTTTCCTTTTAGGGGATGCAATGTGTGCCAATTTTAATTTCTATATCCTCTGAAGTAACCAAATGATCAAACTTACATTCCATATATTTTGTCTTTTTTCTACTAAGTCGGAGGCCTTTGCTTTCTAATGTTTCTCTCCATAGTTCCAATTTTCTATTAACTTTTTCCTTAGACTCCTCCACTAACACAATGTCATCTGCAAATAACATACACCAAGGTACTTCATCTTGAATATATTTTGTTAACTCATCAATCACCATTATAAATAAGTATGGACTTAAAGTTGATCCTTGATGTAACCCAATATTAACTTCAAAGAAGTCAATCATTCCTTCGTGAGCCCTCACACATATTTTTGTACCATCGTACATGTCTCTTATAAGGTATAAGGTTAATGTATGTTAATGGGATACCTCTTTTTTCTAAAGTTCTCCAAAGAACCTCCCTCGATACCTTATCATAAGCTTTTTTTAGATCAATAAATATCATGTGAAGGTCTTTCTTTTTTTCTCTAAAATGTTCCATAAAACGTCTCAAAAGGTGAATCGCTTTAACAGTAGATCTACCTGGGATGAATCCAAATTGGTTCTCTATTGTACTTGATACTTATCTTAACCGACGTTCGATAATTCTTTCCCACAATTTCATAGTATGACTCATTAACTTGATACCTCGATAATTTCTCCCTTGTTCTTATATATGGGTATAAGTGTACTCGCTCTCCATTCCTCGGGCATCTTCTGGTTTCTCCATATTTCATTAAATAGTCTTGTGAGCCAAGTGATTCCTATTTCTCGTAGTATTTTCGAAACTTCTATAGTAATATTGTCTGGTCCTACCGATTTAATATGTTTAAGAGCCTCTTTGACTTCATTCTTTTGAATCCGTCGGTAGAAATTGTGGTTTATATACTTTTCTGATTTGGCTAACTCTCCTAACCTAATACTAACATCTTTATTTTCATTAAAAAACTTATAAAAATAAATTTTTCATCTATTTCTTATATCATCATTTACCACTAGAATTTTTTCATCCTCGTCCTTGATGCATCTAACATAATTAAGATCCTTAGTTTTATTATCTCTAGCCCTAGCTATCCTAAAAATATCTCTTTCACCCTCTTTTGAGTTGAGTTTTTTATATAAATCCTCCCAAATTTTCGCTTTTGCTTCACTCACGGCCTTTTTCGCTTCTTTTTTTACTTTCTTATAAGCCTCTAAAGTTTCGCTAGTTTTCTTAACATAATGTAATTTGTAACATGCCCTCTTTGCCTTGATTTTATTTTGCACTACTTCACTCCACCACAAGCTTCTTTTTGTGCTGGTACACCTCCCTTAGATACACCTAACACATTACCAACATAATTCCACACAAAAGATGACAGTAAGCATAAAACTTTGTCAGGTCGTAAGGGATGCGACATTTTGAGCATAGATGAATCAGATTCCATTTGAACTCCAAAGTGAGAATAGTACCAAGACGGATGAACTCCTAGGTAGGAAGTCCTCATGTTGCACCCTCTAGCTGACACCCACTTAGTGTGGGAAAAGGATTGAAGTGACACCGTCTTATGCTATTCCTTGGTTGTTACCACCTTGTGTCCCCAGTTAGAGAAAAGCCTCTACATTCATACTGATAATGATTTAAGTTATACCTGTGTGTTGAATACATAATATTGGCATGATATTGACCATCTGACCACTATTCTTAAATTTCAAATAGCAGTTGGTCTGTTAAATAATTTTCCATGCTTTCACTGTTGAACTTTTCAGAGCGTCCAAGCCTCAACAATGTTGCTCATTCCTCCCCGAAATTGCGACAGGACCAAGTCTCTGCAACTACAGCCTCAACTAAAGGTGAAAGCGCCTAAATCTTTTGCTTATTCTCGCCAACTTGCATTTCTTCATTAACAAGGCAACTTCGTCTTGTGTTTTGTTTCCCTTGAAGATTTATGTTACTAAACTTCATTCATGTGTTCCAGGAACAAGATCATTCTTCTCTCTTTCAACATTCAGGAGCAAAGGAAATGAAACAAAGTTGCGGTGATATTTTTGGTGCTCATTTGGCATTTTGTCTTTGAACCTAAATGATTGATGAATCTAGGCGAGGATGTCTGCTCATCTTTTTCGTTTATTAGTAATTGCCCTATTTTTAATCAATGTATTAGCAAGCTGATATTTTATGCTGTAAGAGTTGTGTATGTATATACAATGCAATTGTCAGTACATTGATTTTTCCAAACAGTAAGATGAACAGTTGCATTAGAAAAGAGGGAAACGAAATGCTTTAACCTAGTCATGAACAACACAGCTAATTATTTTCCAGCGTACTGGAGTCAAATTACAGAGAGTACCGTGACAATGGGCCACTTCTCCACTGTTAGTAAACAATAAAACAAGCCTTGCTGGCCGAGAGAGGCCATGATTCTAAGTCAGCCCTGGTGTCCTTATCAGGCTTGTCGAAGAAACAACTTTTCAATCATATAGACATCCGGGTGCGGCATTTATGGCAACAAACACAAATGTGCAATTTTACAGAAAGCCTTTCCTCCAATGAAAATATGCTGGTTTTAGCATCATAGATGTGCATGTTCTCTTCCACTTCTTGAAACAATGCATTGGTTTCATACCCTAAAAGAGGCTTCTGTTTTGCATGAATGTCCCATTTGCCATCAAGCTGACTTAGACAGGTTAGAAGAGGATCCAGTCTTTCCCGGCTTAAGAATCTGGAAGGAGCAGAGCAGGTTGGTGTCTACAAGCATTATTGCACCAGCATTGTTGAATTCCCCACAATAATTTGGCGCCGAAAATATGGTGACAAGCTGCCGGTCTGCAAAGAACTCGTACCCGTCCTCCACAACCTGAACCCAATTTTCTGAAGATCAGTAAATGAAGCTGAGATGCCTACCAAGTTGCCTCTTTGCAAGACTCAAATCGGAAATGTATTGCTGTTTCAGAGCAATATATCTTGGTAAACGTTGAAATTATGTTTTTTTCACAATGTGAAGGCCCCATGCTTTCACAAGGAGAGAAACTAACCAATATGAAAGGCTAAAAAATGTGTTACCTGGTGTGCCCTGCAAATGAGATCCAAGTCATGCTTCTTCAAAAATTCGGTCACCATGTCTACACCGAATGTGAAAGAGACCCCTCTGTCATTCTCCCCCCATCCTTGAACATCTTTATCAGGATCTGCCCACAGAAGATCACACAACAACCCTTGGTCGGGAACATCTATGGGTCGTTCAATCGTCTTTATCTGATCCAGGCTATCCATATCAGGTGACAATCCACCGTGCATACAGAGAATTTTAGCGTCTATGATAGCTGCTACAGGCAAGCAATTGAAACAATCCGTAAAAGTCCTCCAAAGCCTGACACTAAATCTGCGCTTGCATTCATCGTAGAAGCCATAGATTCGATTAATCGATGCACATTCATGGTTCCCTCTCAAGAGAAAAAAGTTTTTGGGGTACTTGATCTTGTAAGCTAAGAGTAGGCAAATAGTTTCTATGCTTTGTTTCCCCCTGTCTACATAATCACCGAGGAACAAATAGTTGGCCTTTGGAGGAAAGCCGCCATATTCAAATAGACGCAGGAGGTCTGCATACTGACCATGGATGTCACCTGCAAGGAGAATGAGATGATAATCAGATGATGCGTGTATATAGGGTGAACGAACTTGAGAAACCATGCGGATGATTCTAAAACATCTATGACCTTTATCCAGAAAATCTTTTGTGGTGAAAAGTCTGGAAAAAGAAATTTGCTTGAGAAATCCTGTGCTCCTGGAGTTCGCTTAAATTGTGGAAACTCTGTATGACCAAATATGACGCTCCAATTCACATATAGCCAAAGCTACCATCTCAAAATAGATCCGAAGCAGGGTGAGAAAGAAATAGAGGAAAGAAACATCATCCATGCACTAGATCAGTTCTCGAGAAATGGGGTTTGCAGAGGGTCACTAGATACTAATTTGGCATCTTTTAATGCAGCTTTGGTATATACTCGCTTAGTTTTTGTCACCAAGAACGAAGTTTCAGGTAAACAAGATTCTTCAAAGAAAGTACATAAGAGAATCGGTTATCCAAATAAGAATCATGAAGTCTCAACAATGAACAAAAAGAAAGACTTCATGGAGAGCATGTGTACAATTGAGTACAAGAATATCTCCATCTCCAAATGGTAGCTTAAATTTAATTAACTAGAAAGCCATCCCAAGCAATCACCTGAAGCATAGACAGAACAGAAACATACGCATGGACGGCATTTAGTATTGGGGAGAACATCACACAGAGATAGGGGGAATTGTGCTCAAGAAATAATATAAGACTACAAGCATTTAGTGAACAAAGTCGTGCAAGTGTCTAGATTTAAAGCTGCAACAGCATCAAGATTCAAGACAACCAATCTACCAAAGTTAATATGTCCCACTATCCCATGTCGCATGGGTTCGGTTGCAGAGATGGGTTCAAGTGTGGGGCTACGGCCATATGTAAGTATATTTTGTATATCATAAAATTATTGAGGATCATAAAATAAATCAGAAAAGGTTGTTATGTAAATCAATCCATATTACCCTTTTTATAGGTCAAGTCACTAATAAAGTAATAATAGGTTAATATTTTATGAGGTATCTCAGTGAATAGGGCAAGTCGAACACTTGCAGAAGTGTGAGTGTCGGGCATCGGAGTGTCCAACAAGGTACGAGACCCTAGTAGAAGTGTTCTTGTGATAGAGACACTATCCCATTCCAAAAGCAGACTACCAGACGATTCCAGTATTAACAGGCTGCAAGGCACCTTCATTTCGACCAAAAGTAGTGCATTTCAAACTTTTAAAAGTTTCAGAATTCCAAAGGCCTCAAAATGAAATTTGGAAAAGAATAAGTGGTTGGTCTAAGGAAGGGGAAAATGCTTAAAATGAAGGCAATGTATCGTGCATCTTCTCTACCACAAACAAGCACGGCTCTTTGATCTACAAAACCCACTCCCATAAGATTTGGAATGGCAACAAGTATCAGGCTTGCAACCAATCTATCCTAACTGCACCTAACCCATTAACAGATTTCAGAAATCTCTGATGACCATGATGGAGATGAACAATTACAAGAGATCCAACAGGTAACTGATATACAAAACAAACTAGCAACCACTTGAGAACGGTGAAGTGGATATGGAAACCTAGGAAGGATCCATGCAGCTGATGAAAATCACAAGTATGCTTGGAGGAGCTTTTATGCAACTATAATTTTAACAATTTGTATTTCACCAAAAACTAGTAGGTATCTTCCACCTTTTTTTCTCACAGAGAAACCTAAAATGAACAGTTGGCAAAACTCTTCGGAAAAGAAGCAATAGATAACTTTCCCCGCAAGAGTTCAATCCTGTACAACAAATCTGACGGCTTATAATGACCGAAGGATGAGAACTTAGAAAACCAGGGCCCACACAATGACTTCAGGAGGCATCAAACTAATCGTTGCTTTTGCCTATGGCAAAATCAAGGACATTACGAAATAATTGACAAATAAAACATTCTTGGTAGCCCTTCACAAAAAACTAACAGAAACATAAGGAACAGATGTAGGTCTTCACTTTATAAAAGACAACCACTGCAAAAAGAAAAGGTATAAGGACAAAGATAAAAATAGTAGTGAAGACTAGCGAACATTGCCTTTCCAGTGCCAACTGCTAACTGCCAACAACTAGACGGCACTCATCGTTGATGCTGAAATAGATTCATGCCGTTAAGCTTCCTTTCTCTTCATGCTGAAATTTGTAATCTCTAACCGTTTGCATTGTAGGCATACTCTCAGAGCATGTATTTGCCCAAAAATTTTCTCACTTCAACTCCTACCATGACATTTTTAGTCATCTTCTAGTTACGATTCCTGGGGTGAACAATATTCAATCGTAAGGTGGATTATGCAAATGACAATATGGGAAGTGCCCAAAACAATCAGGGGGAAGAAAAGATTGAAGGTTCAGTCCCTACAGGAAAATGCAGCTTGGACGGAAAGGCAAAGGCAAAGGCAAAGGCAATCTCATGAGGCTCAAAATTATGTGAAATAGTTTCCTGGGCTTTCTCCAACGTAAGATGACACCCGATAATGGTTGCAACTTGTAAGCAACAGAACAAGCTCCGATTGGCCACGGCAGAGTGTTCTAAAACGGCAGCTGCATTCAGCCTTTCATTGACTAAATGTATAAGTTTGGTCCGATAAAGGCATCTGGACGACGTCCAGATGAGACCTCAAGTAGTGGTGTCAAAATGCGGTGGTTAAGTGTGTAGGGAAATCTCATATCAGGGGAAAACCGCAAGGGTGATGCACAATTATATGGGGATAAGAGAATTGAAATCCAACTCCCTCGACACCAAAAGTAATGTTGGTCGAGTCGCTACGTTACGATAACCACCGAAAGTCCATCTCATGAAAACATCAATAATGGTTGCCATATGTTCTTCCTCATTGTAATTAACAAATCCAAAAAAGACCATTCTAGAGGAAAATAAATTGGCAGCATAAAACCATAATGGGCAAAAAGAGGATGACAAACAAGACCCACGCCATATGATCAAGAACAAACGCTTGTTTCTGATCGAATCAACATAAAACGGATCGACCAAGTTAAGAAAAAAGGGATCTGCGCGTGAAAGGGGAGAAGAAAAATGTGTACCGCAGATGTTAATGGGAGCGTCCAATTCAAGGAGGTTTGGTTGGCTAAGGAATATCTCCTTCGATGCGTAGCAAAGCTGCATAATCTCCGACTCCATGAGCTGAACCCGCTTCACCGCCTTATTGTTGTTGCTATTGTCCTTATTGCTATTGCTACCGTTGGTTGTGGTCGCCGTATTGTTCTTCCTTGCTTCCAACAACCGATTTATCAACTCATCCAACAATCTCTCTTCCATCCCCATCTCCCACCCTCACAAAAGCGATGGTTTGATCTCTCTCTTTCTCTCTCCACGAAAACCAAAAGAGAAGGACAGAGAGAGACGGGGTTCCGTTATACCGCTGGCTTTGTGCCCCTTGCACGTTTCCCCTCGTTCTCGGCTTATCTTTTGGAAAAGAAAGACACCAACAGGAAGATCCCTCGACAGACCGCAAGTTGGCAGCTGCCATCTTTACCTGAAATGCCGCTCCAATAAAAGACCGTCCTCGTTGTCTGGATTTCAAGGAATGTGAGCATCTGCCGTCTTGTCGTCTACATCCATCCTTTTAAGTATTGGTGCGGCCGCCCACTCGCATCTCGCTTTTGACAGTGATCACAAAGCCTTATTCCTGGTTTTGGTGATCGCCGCTTATATATAAATGTACATATTTATATTTATTTATCTTTATTCTACCTTGCATATTCCTTTTACTTTGAGGGAGCACATGTTTTACTTTAATTTTGTAAGGATATTTCAAAAACAAAAAGAACAAAATTATTACATCCTCACCTTCTAAAAGCAAAAAGGATTGCTCGAGTATACAGTCACAAGTATCTACTAGAAAACCATCACACACTACCTCTAATATATACATATATATATATATATAAACACATATAAAGAGAGAGAAAAACAGAAAAACCTGAACCATTAACATATTAAATGAAAAAAAATGAACAAAAGTGTTAACAGGAAACTATTAACCATGGCTTTTTTAAAGTTAACCACTAATACTGCACAAGATTGAGATGTATAACATGTAGTCTACTCAAGAATGTAAGAAAATGCTTAGTTGTTATATATATATATATATATATATATATATATAGTATATTATATATATATATATAAAGAGAGGGAATGGTATACTCATTGATAGTGTACTCAATCATTTTAAAATAGTAAATCACGTTACATTTATTTGAGTGAAACTAATATTTTCCGTTGTACTTATCTAATTAGTAACATACCCATTGAGTATAACCACATGCGAGAGAGAAACTTAAGTTAAATGTTCATACATGCTAAAATATCCATGATAATTGAGACCGTTTGATTGGAATAATAAGATGATACAGAATCAAAAAGCAGTTTACTTTTAAAACAGCAAAAAAATACAACTTGGACATTTCTACTTTTCACTTTTTTGAATCTAAACCATGTATTTCTCCAATCGCACGGTTGAGATTATGTTTATTGTGTGTGTACTGCTTTTGAAGAAACCAAGTTGCTGCAATTAAAAGGAAGAAGACAAACCTAAAAAAATAAAGAAGGAAAATGAAGGCCTGGCTCAAGGGTATTTTGTGAACACTGGAGTCCCTTAAACCAGGTTTCCAAAGGCTTTTCAGAAACTGGATTCAGAACCAAGTTTTGTGCAAGACTAGGTTAAATCTCGTGGGTAGTGGATGATCAAGTTGGCAGACAATAGTGGTCCTAGAACTACAACTATGTCGACCTAGACAAGTTAGGTGGATGAAAAGTGCATCACGTCTCTTTATCCATTGGCAGATGCAACTCATGAGCTCATCCATGATAATTTAGTTTATATTTCTACACACACACACACACACACACACACACACACACATATATATATATAGCACACCATTTTTTATTCAAATCTTCATCGTTAGTTATGTCAATTGAACGGTGAAAATATTTATACGTTTACATCTACCTCTTGAGAGAGAGAAAGAAAGGGATCGGATGGTGCCTCTTACAGTTCACCCTCATCATCATCTTTTATTTTCAGAATTGTTAGTGTCTTTTAGAAAGTTTTAGAAAAATATAAAGAACACCCTTCTTATACTCGTACTCTTCAAAAATAAAAGAAAACATGAGAACATTGTACCTGTATATACAAGCGTAACATACTTGCTATATTATTAAAAATATCAACCATTCATATATATATATACATATATATATATATAATTTATATACATAAATTTTGTTTTGAAGGTAACCATTCATCTCTTAAAGTGGATGTTGAGATTTTTAGGATATATATATATATATATATATAACATGGTAAATGTGTACACCAATATGTACCCAATCATCCATAAAGATATAAATCATTTCATCCATAAGATCAACGATTAAGTTTTGAATTTAAAAAGTAAAAAATATTATTTTACTTTTTGCAAAGTACATATATTTTAAGTTTTTTGCTTAAAGATCTCAACCATTGATTAATCTCAATGATCAAATAGTTGAAAGCTTTAAATATATTTTAACATGGACATGGAACTATACTCCCCCCCCCCCCTCTCTCTATATGTGTGTGTGTGTTTCGAGAGATGTATATAATGCTTCACATAGGATGGTCCCTCCGTGAAGTTACAAGTACAATAGAGCACGGTGAGAAATCAATAAAGTAAAGTCTGTTTTACACCGATTCGCAGAAAAGATATTTTCAATAGGATATTCACTAAAAATTCTTGAGCCAGAAGAACATGAACATTGTTCTTGAGAGGAGGCGCAAAAATGACTCAGCAAAACAAAGAGAATCCTTATCAACGTAAATTCTGATACATGAGGTTATGGAAATCCAAAACATTGTGGCTTAACCTGCCATCGAAAAGAACAGCAAATGGCATTTCGGAAACCACTACAGACTCCACACAAGTTAATTATTTCTTAAGCTTAAGGCAACAAAAATTGCCACTTAACATGACACATGGTACTGATTCACAAACAGTGAGGAAACAGGAGGCCGTGACGGATTTGACAAAGTAATCAGAACTGGGACTTGTCAAGGCTGTCAAAGTAAGGATGGTCCAATGCTGCCTTTGCCGAAATTCGATTTGATGGATCATATTGAAGCATTTTCTGCTCAAATAAGATAATAGAAAAGAACAATTTTAGCACAGACATGAATAGTATATGAAAACACGCCAAGTATCAGATTTACGCGAAAAGGAAAATTTCTTCAAAATGACAGCTCTGTTGTAGGTGACATACCGATAAAAGATCAAGACCTTGATGATCCAAAGACGGAACGGCACGAGCTAAACTTTGAGACTTCCATTGCGGATACTCATGCCAGTCTCTCAAGGAGCATACCCCTGGCCATTGCTCCTCAGTTGGGGTTCCAAGCAGCCTGTAAGTAGAAATCATTGTTGGATAAGAAGAACAAGAAAAATGCCCTACCTTAAATGATAAATGATTTAGAGCAGCAGCAGAGATCCAATTGCATAAAAAAAGAGAAGATATTTGTAGAGCGTAGCTGTCTAGAACACTTGAAGTAGGTCAAATTTCCTAAGGCTTATCTAGAACACTTGAAGTACCAACCACCAGAAAGAAAACAAGACAGAAGGATCACCTACTGAAATACCAAAAAAGAAATCAAAACCAAGATGCTATTATTGAGTATGCAGTTGAAACATAGCTTATATAACGAGCACATACTGCACGCATAAACATGCAGCCGAGTCTGAAAAAATACACTTAGATATGCTGCACAAATGTAAACTTCAAGCGATAAAAGCTGTAAAATTCTCTATAAATGTTGAATATGCGTGAAAGTGGAATTTGGTCGAGACAGACCAAGCTTTGAACATGGCATACCTGAAGATATGGAGCAATTGCTGCAACTCAGAATCTCCAGGGAATAAAGCATGCCTTCTTGCCATTTCAGCTGCAAAAAGGTAGAAAACATTTAAAAGAAAAGAATAAGCAAAACTAGCCAGATTTGAAATAAAGCTGCTGAACGATATTGTTAGAAGAGGATTCATCATCTTTCCTCACTCATTCTAGCCCGTATGAGTCATGACATCTAACCTTGAATTCCAACAATCGATACAAGTAACAGTTCGGTACTTTTGCATGAAATATGGAGTTGCAATCCTCTAGGAGTGCAAGGGAAAACCAGGCCTGACCTCAGCCCATTTAGTTTTTAGGTAGCAGGTAAAATTGATGATGACTCACGACAGGTTCATGCTCAAAGTCTGTAAACCATTCAAATCACTATCCACCAGCCAGCACTTATTTTGCTTGAGGTCTCTATGTCATCCAGAAGAAGCAATTCTATAGGATCATTGAGCTGGCTAATTTGTTTGTTATGATTGCCTAGCAATGCCTAGAACACTTTTGAAGGTCATGGTGCTATGGAAATCAGAGAGAAGGAACCTGAGGTCTCAAATATGAGGAAAGGAAACAACAAACCGGAGAAATCAACTACCTTGAATTGCACCGAGTCATTTTACGAATCTAAACAAGGCAGAGCAGTGAATATCAAACAAAATTATTTCAGTTTGATTATCAAAGCGAATACAATTGGAAACATGATCAAATTAAGCAGTCCATGAGCAGCATAAATGAAGACCATCTCTTGTAGAACAAAAATGAATAATTAGAGACATAGTAGGTGTAATATGAATTGAGAACCTAAATGCAACAAGAGCATCATATATGCATTAAAGGAAAGGGAATCAAACTCTTCAATTTTCACTGGAGAGCAACTATTTAAACCAAACTAGAAGTGTTACCTTTTCACAACAAGAATATGTTAGACCACAATGTTGTAAAGAATATTACAGATATCCTTAGAACAACTAAAGCATAAAAACTGGACCATTCAGCAACTTTCGAAGTGTTCTTATAAAACGAATTCATGGACAAATTTCTCCCGTGTATAAAATGTGTCATTTGATCCAAAGGGAGAAAGATATACCAAATATACAACCGACAGACCACATGTCAACTCCTGTTGAATAATGAGTAGATCCTAGCAATACCTCTGGTGCTCGGTACCACAAGGTCACAATCTGAAAAAACATTCTCAAAGATCAGAAATCTAAAGTACAATGAATGCCATTTATAGAAAAGGAGAATGAACCAACCTCGTGTGTGTAACTCTTAAGGGGCACCGTGAAGGCTCTACCAAGACCAAGATCTGCTATCTTTAAAATGCCTTTTTCTTTATCCACCAAGAGGTTCTGAGGTTTTAAATCCCTATCAGCAAAGGTAGTATTCAGTTGTAGCAGAGTATACTTTCAATTCAGAAAAAGAAAAAACAGAACCAAACTCAAAGAGAGATAGTTGAACCTGTGGAGGACTCCATGGCCATGACAGTGTGCTACTCCTTTACATAATTGGTACATGAAGCTCTAGTGTAAATTGTTGGGAGTGGAAAAAACACAAGAGGTTGTGAATCCGAAGGGATAAAAGAAAAGAAAAGACTGCATAATACTAAATAGTCGGATGACAAGATCAAACAAGTATAGAAATGTAAACAAAGAAGAAGAAGACGCCAATTTGTTCATAGTGAACTCTGGTCCTGGTGTACGTGCTCAAATAAGGCAAAAGCGAGGCAAAGCTAATTGCATCTAAGGAATCCTCACTCATAAATCAGTGCCTAAGAAAGGTGCCATGAGGATATAAAATCGCGGACAGCATAAACTTGATGAACTTAGTACGTACATGAAATGATATTTAATTGTCAACCTGCGGGTTAGATTAAAACCTTTGCTAGATGCAGTCCGCAGAATTAGTCTGTTAAATATACTTTTCCACATAAATATTCACTCTATTGGATTGTTTCTGAAAGAAAACAATTCAATTACTCCCGACAATTGATATTGCCTGAAGATCAACAATGTTATTACAATAAGACAAACTGATAAATGATTTCCAGAATACCAACCGGAAGAAACGATTAAGGAAATTAGTACTTGTCACAATTGCTGCAAAGATGAACATCATCAAAGAAATAAAAAGTTCAAAAGCGGAATTTCGGGTCGCAAAAAACAACGGGAAAGAAGAAGATCAAACACCTGAATAACGGCAGGATCAAGAGGCCTAGGGTTAGGCCCGCGCCGATGCAAATCGATGAATTTTTTAAGGTCCATATCTAAATACTCAAACACCAAGTAAAGAAGCGGCTTTCCATTCTTGTCTATGTGCTCCACACAGAGCAACCTGAAGGAGACCAAAAACTATTTAAGAAAACCAGCAACAATAAACAAGATGAATCGGAAGAAATGATGGGGCCGACCGGACAACGTAGATGCTTTGAGAGAGCATCTGGAGGAGGGAGATCTCGCGGAGGGCGGTGGGTGGGACTCCCTCTTCGTCCATCTCGAGCCTCGTCTTCTTGAGAGCGACCAATTGCCCCGTCTCTTTGTCCTGAGCCTTATACACCTTCCCGTACGTACCTTCACCCACCTTCTCCAGCTTCTCGTATTTCTCCATCACCACCGAGCACCCCAAAACGAAGAAGAAAGAATTCGTACACACTCACAGAGAGAGAGAGAGAGAGAGAGAGAGAGAGAGAGAGTTTTACATTGCCTTAACTGTTGGCCGGTTCAAATTTTGAAAACGGGAAAGTTGGGGAAAAGGGGGTTCCAACGGCTATCGCAATGTGGCAGGTTTCCATTGGCGGTCATGGGCCGACAGTCCGCACGGATTGACCGCAGGGTGGTCCGTATGGTGCCATTGGATATAAAAGAACATAAAAAAGTTGATATTTTCAGAAGCAAAAATCAAATTTGAATCTAAATAGTAGTAGTCCATTCATGATGAGCATGATATTAAAAAGGGTGCAACACAAAGATTTCTCAAGATCTCATCCATCCCAATAACTAACACTTATCTTTATTTGCCACTTATTCGTCTTGTAAATCATGTTATTTTCTTATATTTATTAAATAATATGATATTATATAAAATAAATAGGAGGATCTCCTTTTGCTTTTTTCTTTTGATAATATCACAACTGTGACACACTATTTATATTGTCAAAGCCTGTCAAAACATACTAAACAAGTTTGCATGGAGTATACATTTTCTTGCTTCTTTTTCTTTAATCTAAAACATAAAAGCAATAACAACATCAATAAGTTGTTTCCCATACTAGAGGGGGTCAGCTACATGTGTTCTTTGTTTAATCACATGCTATGCTAACTGTTAAAATTCAACATGTTCACGGCCTAGTTTCTCCTACCCTTTTACGGAAACTTCTTTAGGTTGTCTTTCTATATGTTTAAACCATCTTAAACGATTTTTCTTTATTTTATCATCTATTGGTATTACTCCTAATTTATTTCTAATAACCTAATTGTGTATATAGTCTTTCCTTGTGTGACCAATCTTAAACTTCCAAGCACGTCCACAAAACTAACTTCTTTGGGAAGAAATGGAACTTGATCAACCCTTTGAATCAAAGTATGTATATGATGGTTGATCAACACTAAACATAAACTTTACTGCGCTTGGCAGACAAAGATGGATATTAACAATCTAAATTAAGGACTTAACAAATCAAAGAACCATCAAATACAGTAGTTGTGCCCACAAGAGGCGGGATAATGATAGGACATTGGGCTCTCTGAGGAGCTTAACAACTCTCCTTAAATGATTGTATTTATGACATTAATTGCAGCTGTTAAGAGATGGCTGAACCAAAGGATGATGAAACCAAAGATCCAAATCTTCAAATAACATCAATACCAACAAATTTTATGGATATTATCAAAAGAAAACAAACTTTATGGATATAGAATATTGATTTGGCAACAATAATGAGTATATATAAAATGGGTGATCCTGGGCAGAGAGAAGAATCAAAACGGGCTTCCATACTGAGCTCCAGTTACCATTTTATGTTGACCCTTTTGAGGCCCAATCTCTATCAAATTCGAGCTTATAGGGGAGAAGAGCTTCTTATCAATCCCGGATCAAGTCTAGAATAAATCTATGTACTTATGTCAGATTACAGAGATGAAGCCTTACGAGGTTTCCGGTGATGCCTTCCATGTCATGGTACATTTCAGTGATTTAGTTTTCTCTTGATATAACTCAAATTTATGTATTAAATTATACCATTATTCAACTATTAATCCTCTCATCTATAAATAGATGAAAGATTTACAATCTCAATGAAACGAACACTGCCAAGCAGTGGCAAATCTAGAAACTCTTTCAGGATGGGGTAAATAGCCTCTTGAATGGTTTATGATGGGCAAACTATGTATTATAGTCCATCATTCCACCATGGACTATAGACTTTAAGTTGATTTTTCAAAATTTGGGGTCGGCTTAATGTAGATCCGCTACTGGCTAAGAGATTGTCTTTCTTATGCTTGGTTGGTAGCTTAATAATTGGTGTGCATCTCGTAGTCCTAAAACCGACTTGCTTATTACAACAACAACAACTAAGCCTTTTCCCATACTAGACGGGGTCGGCTACATGGATTCTTTATTTCCACTGAGCCTTATCATGTGCCATGTTAGCAGTTAACTCACAATAATCTAGATCATTCTTTATTGTTTCTTTCCAACACTTTTGAAGCAAAGAAAAATATTTATCTTACTTTGGTAAATTATTTATATAGAGCAAATCCAATTTCCTAGTCCCCATCAAAAGGAAAAATTCATGAAGTATTCTTCCTTTTCTTTTCATAAAGGGAGGATTAGGGAAATCATATTCCAATTTATGAAGATTGGAGAATGTACCATGGATCGAGAATAGATACTCTTTGGGAATATGACATCAAGAATTTGTATTAGAGTTCCTTGTCATAATAAAATCTTCCATTGTATTGACAAATACTAAAAGCCACTTCCATTGCATAAGTATTTTCTAATTAAAGCTAAATTTTGAACAAACAGAAAAAAAATCTTCTTTTTACAACGGGAGACCGAAGTTGGATATGCAAACCCCAAGAGTTGAACTTGCAGTCTACAACACACAAGTCGACAGCCCTACCATACGGGTTGACGCCCTTAGTGCACAATAAAATGAAGTTTGTTATTTGTGAATTATACCCAAGCCAAGATCTGATTGAAACCAGAACTGTTCAAACCGGACATAGGACAGGGAACCATCCAATTTAGTTTTGCTTCCACCTTCCATAAATCTGCAACCGACCCAGAAACGGTCGGTCCATTGGAAGCATAGGTTTCATATTTTTCTTGATTTCAAAAGATCCAATGATTTTTTTTTTATTCTAGATAATTTGGGGCTCAAACTGGAACCAGAACCAAAATCTGTCAAAATCGGAACCAGACATGGCTGTGCACACACATAATGTTGTTGGTTTGTAGTTTTCCCATGTAAGTCCTTCAGGCATCATATAATGAATCACCTGAGTGCCGCTTGAGTGGTAAAACTTTATGACCACTGTAACTTTTAACCCAAAACAGAGTGCCACGGTCTTGGAGATTTTGTTTTTTCGTTGTGAACGGAAATGGTACCACTTGGTTCCAAAATTGACTTGAAATTTCCAACACTTTTGTGGTCGTCCTCTATCTCTTTTAATACTTTCCAAATTTATTTTTTCTAACCTTCTTACCGGTTCTTCTTTTGATCTTCTTTCTATATGTTCAAACCATCTTAAACGATATTCTCTCATTTTATCCTCTATTGGTGTCACTCCTAATTAAATGTACGTGAAGAAAAAGACCGGTGTAACTCATTTTCCTTCGTGGAAATCTGAATTGCATAGCGTGGATCTTTTAGTACCTCAAGTTCTTCATTTGTGAAAAGTTCCGCCCCGCACCTGGAGCTGTCGGCCCAGGCGATGAACTTGTTGGAAACATCAGTGAACGTATAAGGGCATCAAGGAGATGTCATTGCCTCGAACTCTGGTGGTGGTCTAAACAGCAATAAACTTGTTGATTTGTCTCGTTACCTGCATGTAGCTCACTAGCTAGCAGGCCAAGGCCTCATCCATTAGCAGAATTAACCAGACAATTCGCTACACCAACTAAGAACGGCCATGCACCCCCGCTAGTAGAATTAGGAAAGATCCTAACTAGAAGAACCACCTGAACTTTTTGTACCATATAAAGCTTCTACGTGTTTGGTTCCCGAGATTAAATGAACATGGATAATGTGAATGCTGTTCAGTCAGTTCAGGAAGCTCACCGAACAAGGAGACTTATTCATGAAAATCATCTCACAGTAAACTCATCGAAACTTTTTATATATTGCATGGATCTTCGACGATTACCTTTATAAGTGAAGGACGCATGTTCTCTAGGCAATAGCATGAATCATTTGTTGATATTTCTGGTACTTATCACCTCTGTGCTTTACAGGTCTTTCCTCATTTGCTCAAGGTTCCAGAATTTATTAGTTTAAGAATAGATTGGTCAGATAACTTGTGAAGGCTCAAAAGCGTTCTCATTTGAAACGTGCTCTCGCTTTCTTCCGCTGGGGGTTCCTCGTTGGCAGTACATTGGGTGTATTCTGAATTAAGAAAAATAAGAACACCCTGGAAATATCAAGCAGACTATGGTTTTTAAGCAAAAGTCGTCCTGGCGCCGCTAGGTTAACGCCCAAAATGAGACCAATCTCTCGGTTAGAGTTGAATAAACCAGTTACTGCAACGGAATATGCGTGTGCTTGTGCGTGCATGCGTTTTGTGAATTCAGCAGCAAATATAAGAGACCACGTGGGGAGGATATCAGCAAGACACACCATTAAAACCGAGTCCTCTCTCTCACACACACACACAGACACACAGACGCACGCACACACACAGAGCATAAGTCAAAGTTGTTAGGACACCGGGGCATAGAAAAAAACTAAAAGAATAACTGTAGAAAGTACCAAGAAAATAAAAGAATGACTAGAAGTATTGTATTCTGCACTGCGGGTACTTGGAGCTTTTCTTATCTATCATAAAATCTATTCTAATTATGATATTGGTTCTTTGAACTCGTTCTTCAGAAGAGTTCTTGTATAATTTCGTCAGATAAACAAATCAAACCCCAGCCAAGCCATCTCCGACGCTAAGTGGGGTTGACACCATTGTGGGTAATCTCGTGTAATATTACAATTTAACTCCAAATAGCTAATATAGTAATAAGAGAACCATACACGGAAATAACGCCAGTCCCAAAAAGTGCAACAATTTCATGTATTCTATGTTCTAGTTAAATGCATTTTATGTCTCTGCCGAATGACCAGATAACTCAGACCATGTCAGAAATGACCAGAGCGTTCAGAGCAAGGACGCTTATGACGTTATCTTCCAGAATCAAGGATCACCTCGCAGATTCATTCAATTGGAGACGTAAATGCTGACAAACCTCATTTCCAGATTCCAATATCTTCTAAAGTAAGTCTGATAGTCCAGATTGCTGTCTACAATATGAAGATTCATTAACTGCTCCAAAACTCATACAATAGATTATAGGGAAAAAGAACAAAGAAAATCTGGTTATGTTGATGTGCTTATCCAATCATAGGTAAGCGATGCTGGTACTATAACCATTAACTCGGAACTTGTAAGGCATCACAAAAATATGGTAAGGGCACCCTCCCAGACTGAGCACCGAGAAAAATAAGAGGCATTGAAGAGACCCTCTTCGCATAAGGGAGTTAAGTGAGACCTTGGTGCCCCAAAAGATGACATTCCTCTCCAGTAAGCTTGCCAAGTTAGTCGCCTGCAACATAGGTCTTTGCCTCATAGTACCTCTTCTCACTTTCTGATTTCTTCTCATTCCGCTTCTGCAGTATGAATACAGTTTGATAAGTTTATTTTTCTTATTATAGAAAAACCAAACTCTACTAACTGCCAGTTGCATTGCTTTGTCTGTTAATTTCAAGTATGGTTGGGTATAATTAGATTGTGTATTTTAACACGCAGTAGTGATAACCAAGTCAAACTATGAGGTTTTGTGCCTTTCTTGTGCAACTTAGATGGAGGAGAAGAAGGCCTCGGTGGGAAGGGGAGAAGCATCACTGAGACACCACTCTGTGGGAGCTAGAATTCTCAGAGATAGCACTTTCAGAAAACCGAAGTCCAGTACCCAATAAATATGAAAGATACGGTAACCTCATCTGCAAAATAATGTGGCACGGTTGAAGCTCAGGAATCGACTGTCAATTATGTATTACAATGAAGAGGCCTAATTGCTTCAGATCTTGAGGTAAATAGCCACCAATAGATGCATCCCATTTCCCATCAATTGTAGTTTGGTCCAGAGGACATGTCTGTCTATAACGGCTAGCTTACTTCTAAGGTTAACTATGACACTTCAAGGACTTCACTGACATCCCTGTGGCATTTCAGAGTTTATTTCTTGTATAAGACTTATGATGGACGGAGGGATTTGAATTTCAAAACAGTTGAAGTTATATTCTATAGGAATATAAAGATAGTAGTGATTCCAAATTTCCTTGTTTTCTTATTAATTCACATGAATAATGCAACTGCATCAACAGCAGGTCAGATAAACAGCATTGGCATATATATGGACCAGGTATTCTCTATGCATTTTAAGTATAAACTTCTCTTTAGGCAGATATGGATTCATTTCCTTGACCAAGTATTGTATGGATAGAGCAACCGAAACTAGTTGATTGTTATAATGGGTTGAAAGAATCCTTGACAAGCTGGCAAATCTGTTGCAGACATAAATTTACAGATAGTCTTTCTTCCTTCGAGTTTGTTTATAAAGTAATTTCTGCAAACATGTTCCACATGTTCTGTTGACACATGTCAGCTATAACTGTCAAACACTTTTTCCAGGTGATTCAACTTTACTAGCATGAACTGAGAGGTCTTTCTCCAAAGAAACAAGTACTGGATTATTTCTCCACAACCCTGTTAATTCTCTGAAACTCTGTAGCCTGCTTCTGGCAAACTCCTCGCCTATTCCGATCAAGAAAATGATCTGTCTTCCAGCAGTAACACATCACAAGAACTGGAAGAATCTCAAACATAAGTTCTATGACTTCCTAAGCCACATACATTTCCAATCACCGTTGTTACTGATACTTGTTATGGTAAACACTGGTCACGAAAAGCAAATCCAGTTTTGGATTACACATCCTAATCTTCTTCAAACAAAACTAAATCAGGGACTAAGTGGGATTAGCCACATTCATTTCTAGTCATCACCCACTTTAAATTCCAAAAAGAAGCAAGACAGTGTGTGATGGTTTCTTTATTAAATTTCTGAGGCATTCCTTTGTCTACATCACACAAAACTACTGGAATTAGAAAATATAGTGAGAAAAAGAAGAACCTGATAGGCCTCATGGTTGGCAACGATCCTTTTGATTATTGTAGTAGTTGTGATGTCCAAAGGACTTTCCAACTCTTTGAAGATACCCATGCTAATAGGCACAGCATATGGATTACAATTATCCTGCTTGTGAGATACATATCAGCATTTCAGCACAACCTCAGCACCATTTTTCAGTGATAACTAAATCGAAGCACATGGATGAACAAGTTCTAAAAACAAGACCAAGGCAGTGGCAAAAGCAAAATACAGTTTTGACTTTCAACCAACCAACAGAAAATTTAGAATCAACCTTCTGATAATCCATGTTCTCGGCCACTGTCCCATGGACAACTAAGGAGATATTAAACGTGGTGATCTGGTGAAGTGAAAAACACAAGTAGAGAAGTGAGAAAGAAGGTGGTTGACAACCAAGAACTGAAAGGCAAGGGCAATGAAACGGAGAAAAAGATAAACAGGACCAACCATATCTTTTGACACTTCCCAAGTAGCACCAATTATCACCTCATCAACATATTGACAAGCCAAGACACTTAAGCTTCTTTCATGCAGGTTCATGATAGGGCGGTGTGCCCCTCTATTAGTACTGCAACAATCACCAGAAGTTAAAAGGCAAGAACTTGGCTAAGGAAAAGATTGTTAGTCTGTTTTCTATTAACTATTAAAATGTTATAGGAATAGTCAACATCCTACACTTCACATATTTTAGTTCGAAAAGCAACTCACATATTTCTAACATTTAGAAACCATTAATAGATTGTTAGTCTGTTTTTATTAAGTACTAAAATTTAAAGGCTTAAATATACTAACTACTTGTACGATCTTTTAAGGAAAAAATAAATGACTGATATATAACAGAATGCAATGTACACATCCATAAAAGCAAGGGATATTTTCACAAAAGTACCTTGTGGTTTCTCAAACCTTACATTTTGAGACCTGAACTTCTCATCCTTTTTAAGAACATAAAGTTTTCTTCGTTAATTCAGATAGAGACCTGAGGTTTCTATCTTTAATCAAATAGGGACATTAGATTTCTACATGTATCAAAAACTAATGCTATTACCTACAATGTGTCTATTTCATTAATGATTGAGACTTCATTTTCCTAATTGATTAACGATGAAAACCTCATGTTGAAAACTTGAGGTCTTAAAATGTAAAATTTTTGGTAAAATTTTTGGAAACCACAAGATACTTTTTTGAAAATTTCTCTAAAAACAAGAAGATTAACATATCCTTGACCCGAGTGAGTCCAAGGCTGCCACAAGTTCACACCACCTTGGTGGCATCTAGTACAGGATACAAGAAAATACGTGAATGAAACATGTAATAACTAGGAAACATTATGAATGTTCCGTAATTTGAAGTTTTTCAAATACACTATGAATTGAAATAAGAAAAAGTAAATTGAAACACAAATAAGATGTTAAAAAAATTGCTGCAAATATCCTATTTTTCAGAAACGATGTGAAGTATGTGTCACATACACATCACATGTAAGCAGATCTCCTTGTGGTATAGATCTTTTGGTGGGACCAGATGAGGCCAAGACAGAAGCTTTAAGTTTTAAAATGGTGGTGATACCATGCAAACAACGCATGTTAAGTATAAGAAAATCTATCTTGCATATGGAGGTATAGAAATGGCAACTTAACATTCTCTGTGCATTATTGTCTTCTTTGGTATTCTGATGTCCGATGGGAAATGCCAATGTTTTTAATTAAGCAGCCAACAGATTGAAATGCCCACCCAAGCATAAGCATCAAGCTTCTTGTACAAACTTATCCATAATGTTTCACAATAATCATTGATATAAAAGGTTACAGTTGTGATGCTTCCAGTGGGCAGAAAGAAACTGACGCCAAGAACTTCAATCAATAGCCTACCCCAAAAAAATGTGGAACCACATAACTCAAAAAAGAAATTATCGGTGAGAAAATACCTTCAGTTTCACATAGGTCCATTGAACATTATGCTTCTTGATATTGGATTAAGTACCTCTCTAGTAAAATCTAATATATGATTAAATTGAACAAGATTTCCGATCATCTTAAAAGTTATGTACACCCTACCTTATCATCCGAATGTGATAGTATTATAGTCTATGTCACATGGGTGCGGGTGCGGGTGTGGGTGCGGGATATGGCAAATTTCAAAAATTTTGGGTGCGACGACACGACTAGGATATATAATATTATATATTATATATAATATTCAAGCTACATAAATCAATCATAATACAACTAGTATTTGCTAATTTTGGGTGCACGTAGGTATCAATTAGCAAGTTCCCTCATAATGATCTGAAACTTACAGTGATTTTACGAGCTTCAAAATATCCAAGTTATGGATTCAAAGAGTTTCAAGATCTTTTGTAGGATATAACATATACTAATATTTGTGCTAGGATCCACTAGTGATGTCATACTCTTTTGTTCTATTGATCTGGCAATGTTCCTGGTCTTTAAATGTGTTTGGTGACAGAGATTATTCTGTGCAAAGGCATACAGTATGGAGTCCAATTGTTCGCACCCAAAATCATTCAAGCAGCTTTATATTGTATAAAGCTATAATAATAAGTACACAACTTTATATTAAAGCAAATAATACACAAATCAATCTTCATTATCCAGACCCATTTATCTGTGAGTTACAAAAAAATAATAATAATAAATAATTTTTTTCTTTTTGCAATTTTTTTTTTTGGACATGCTGCACCGACATGGTGTCGGTGTCAGTGTCGGTGTCGCACCAGTGTCGGGGTCGACACTCCACCCCTTAGAAGTATCTGTGTGACTTAGATTATAGTTATGCACAAAACGATGGAGCAATAGTAATGCACAAAACAATTGAACAAGAGTACACATCAACTATCAATCAGCACCATCTTATTCATGTTTGGACCATGGATATTGGTACTGGACCTTCTCAATGATAAACAGACCGAAGTGTTCGGTATTGGAAATCGGCATATGACAAGCCAACATCATGTTACAAGCCAATATCACGGATAGTAGGATTTTAAAATAGAAAACCTGATATTTGAGAAGATGCAACTCAATTGTATGGCAAAACGGATTCAAGTTATTTCCCTGTCAGTTTCAGTGTATTCACCTGACTGTTTGATCTGTGTGGATACCGACAAGTAAAAAGTCTCCAAGACCACGCGCAAGTCGTAGTATCTACAATAAACAAGAGAAGCAAATGTTGAAAAAACATAGAAGAAAGAATACCACTAGTTTCTGTAGAAAAGATAATGTAGAAAGTTTGTATATCCACAGCTCAATCTCCATCTGAAAGATTAGACGAGGGGGCCCTGAGATCACAACGGTTAAATTCCATGACTGGTCTAATCACATAAAAATCTGTGAGACATAATGCTAAAAGCTCTACATGCTAAAATCACATAGATACGATTTTGTAGTATAATAACAAAAAGAAAATCTAGACCACGATTACCAGATGATGAGGTACAAGCTCTCAAACAAAAAGTGTGGTGGATGTACACATGCAAGCACATGGAAGAAATGTCCGCAGAGAAATTAAATGCATTTAGATGACATAAACAAGCACACACACACTTATCCATGTATTTGGCAACTCTTACAGCATTTCCAGGGAAGAACTACCAAGCATTACTCAAGCTTGCTCCACCACAATTTATTGATGAGGTCCTATTGACTGGCACAGCCTCAAACAAGATATGGTTCATCTAATGGCTTGTGAAAATGTTTGGATCCTCCAAAATCAAAGAGATATAGTTTGCCTGTAACACTACTGGGAGTAAGACCATGCAGGAATCGTTCTTTGTTGCAGGAGAGGGGACTTAGTGGTGAAAAAATGTACCTAGATATGCATCCACGGACAACTTGGAAAAAGAAGTCAAGTCAAAGGTTCAGCTCGAACCCAACCTGGTACGCCAAGACCTATTTACAGGCTGGGACACCAAAAAATACCATTTATCGCCTAGAACATCTTCACACAAGAGAACTAACCAGAAAATCTGCTTGCTTATGAAAATCCTCTTACAGAAAGGGAAGCACGTTAGAGAATACATAGAATTCCCATTAAATTCTTTCTATAGTTTCTCTAGTGACTGCTCCCTATAACTTCTGGTCCTATGACTATTAGAACAGAGTTCTGATTTATTATAAATAATCTCTGGGATTTTTTACTACTTTATTCCTCCATTCAAAGGTTGAGAGCTAGTCTCTCAGGTCCTTTCGTTCCTGTCATCGTGTACATAGGAGTCCACCCAGTACTTTGGTTTACATGGGTTTGAAGCCTCGTTAATAGTGTATGTCATATGTATAGAAGACAGACAAAATGAAACTGTTCACATCTTGTGTCTCTTCTCAATCGAGTGATTCATCTCTTACAAGTCGAGAGGTCTTCTTGGTACTTGATAATGTATGGACTAAATCAGGACAACTTACTCATGTAAGTGTTCCTCTACCTTAAGACACATCGTAGCTTGAGCATAGGAACTGGATTTTTGTACGGAGGAACTCCTCAGAAAATGGCTATGGAGGAAGAGTGAGGAAGTTTTTCCAAGGCTGCAAGAGAAATACAGAAAGCTAGGGAAACATGAAACTGGAAGGGCAATAACAAATGGAAGAGGGTCGGTGGAATATGAAGAGAATCTCACTTTGGTGCTGACAGCTTTGAGGATGATGATCTTCATTCTGCTAGGTTCATATATTTCTGCAGAGTCTCTCAATCTTAGTATAGAAGCAACGGTGGGTATATTACCTTTAAGAGGACACTGAAAGACAAACAAGGAACGTACATTTGGAAGCAAAGAAAAATACAAGATGGTATCATCTTGTATACATGATTGCAGAAACCCCAGAAGGACAATTTACATCTCAACAGCATAACATCTGCCTGTGTACTGTAACGTGACCTCGTGAACTAATTAGGAAAGCCGCCTGAATTAGGATATAGGTAGTGGTTTGTTGCTTGTATCCCAGAATAGACAGATGTCACCTGGCACTTGTTTCTCCATTGGAACCGAAGTGCTTTGTGGATGTTGATAGCCATGACCCATAAGCATTTTCTATGGCAATTTGGAATGTGTTTTATTCAGTTTACCTGATTTTGGTGTCATTTATAAAAACATAATGAAACTCAAGGGCCCAATGACATCAAACATCCACAATGGAACTTAAACCCACCAGTGACTTGAGAAGATATACTTGAGGACAAAATCAAAGACGTGCGAAAGTTCCTTATTTACTTGACAAAGAAACGGTCACAGTTGGGTCTGCATACAAAGGAACAGGTAGAATCATAAAAGCAGTAAGCTCTGTGCATTATAATAAAGTTCCAACACTTGTAAAGTCACTTCTGACTGACGACAAGGCCTTAGTACATATCGAACAAAGTATCTCTCAATATGTGCATTGCTTACAGGCTTGTAAATGGAACAATTCATTTTTAAACAACTACAGAACTCTGAAAACGTAACCTACATATTAATAATTTCTTCTTCTGAAATTTGACAGCTCAGAAATCCACAACACATGTCAAGTTGTTAAGCATATATAGGAGATGTTGCAGAAAATTCTGTAGAAGTCCTTCAAAGTGCAGGATGAAAATTTTACCTCCACATGTCCAGCATGGAAGAGATCAAATGCACCATCTATATAAACTATCCGTGCGTCTGGGCCAGGTCCCTGCATCCACAGTCAAAAAGGTGCAAGAAGGTTTGATTATAATTATCATTTCTCAAAGAAACTCTCTCACAAATTTGAGTATAATGGTCATGTTATACTACTTGCCCATGTGGTTAGATTCGTACAAACTTGCAGATGACCTTGCAACACATGCAGAAAACAAGAGAACGTTGGCAGCAGTCAACAGTTTAGCATGAAACCAAACTGCAGTTTTTTTGCCCTAAGTGGATTGTCTCCACCAACATGGACGTGCATATACAGTCTCCAGTCTCACCACACACAGATAGGTTGCTTCATTATGGCCCCAAACCACCAAAAGTTGAAACTTCTTAAAACGGTTGACTCTACAAGGGTTAACTATGGCTTTTGTACAAACGTTGATGCCTTGAAACAAGGTCAGATTTCTTTGACGTTCCTAGCACAATTAAGAATCAATTTGTCCTATCTACACTGAAGAAACCAATTTCTCTTGTGAAACGATACAAACATCCCATCTCTGGCCACCTTCCCCACCAATCAACTACAAAATCGCTCTTCAAATATTGAAGATATCAACATTCAAATCAGGAAATTTCAAAGTACATCAAGAACTTCGTGAAATTTTGAAGATAAGTCTTCAAAAAAAGCATAAGAAACCTCAATAAATCACATTTAGTTTTGATGGTTTCAAAAATAAAACACATGCTTTTCGATATTTCAAACACTATAGCATATTTGGTTCATGGGAAACGGGCTAGAGCCTCTTCACACAGTGGGTATGGGGAAAGTCTTTTACAGTCTAGATTTCATATGTTCTTATATGCATGCACATGTGCGGGGACACACACATACATATACATGTTATATTCATATATATATATATATATATATATAGAGAGAGAGAGAGAGAGAGAGAGACTAGCTGTGACAGCGACTGTAGGATCTGACAGAGGTTGGATTCATAAGAAAGAATAATCAAATATGTCAAACTGAATGGAAGGAGTTAGAGCTACTGTGTACTGACTCTAACAGCTATCAGTTTCCATCCATCTTCCTATCTATTTATCTATCTATTGTGTGTGTGTGTGTCTCTGTGTGCACATACAGTAATGGTCCTCCTAAAACTAGCAAGTGCTAGAGTGATCATCAAGTGCGAGATGTAGGACGTGCAAGCTCCAACAGCAATCATCAGATCTGACAAAAGGCATTCGAAAATGACAAAATAGCAAATTCAGGTTGCTGCTAGAGATAGCACACGCCCTCTCTCTCTCGCATGTGGTAAAAAGTTACAAATAGCGAGGTTTAGGGAATCAAATTCTTAACATGAACGGGAATCACGACCTTCCCCGTATACTTTTTGTCATAACCATATGAAGACATGGTGTACGTTTATATAAACATATAGCATAAGAAGTAAATATCATAAAATAAGGAAGAAGCACATAGTACGGGAATTCTAGCATGAATAAGGCAATACCTTCCCGTTGGAGAACTGTACAATCCTCCGAGACGTAGGTAGGAAATGTGATATTCGAGTTGAACTTGCAGTTAACCCTCCATCCTCAACCTTATGGCTATGCCCATGGCTGAATTGCCGTTGCAAAGAGGCATGATTATGACTGTCGCTCATCGATCTTTCCCTCACACAGAGAAGCATTCGACCTATGAAGCAAACAAGACAGGCGAATTTCAGTTACAAAGGATCAAATACTATTTGAGGAGTAACTAAATAATCATCAAGCGGAAATCTTCACATGAAACTAGCAAAAAAGTGAAACTTTCTACGAAGCAGATCATAAGAGAAGGACAGTACCAACGATATCAGTGCTAGAGACGCCTTCCGTACGCTTGATCTGCTTGTACCGGCCGGCCTTCTTTGCAAGGGCGTAAGCATCAGATCCATCGGGGAGAAGGCACGGATCGTCTCCGTGAATTATGTAGTCGATATCGTACTCGTCGAAGAGTTTGCGCATGAACTCCTCCGTAATAGCATAAGGCGCGTTCGGAATCACCTCGTCGACCCATTTCACCCCGCTCACCATGATCATCCTGCATTTGGATCGGAAGAAACCGCCTGATAGAACCCTGCTCTAACAAAAACCGAAACGAAAGAAGAAGACAATGAACTGAATTAAGATTCTCAGGTTACCGTTCTTGGAGAGGAGTTACGGGAGGTCCTTTGTTCGCGGTGATCTCGTCGTCGCTAACGACGCCGACGACGAGCTGATCGCCGAGTGCGCGAGCTTGCCGAAGTGCGTTGCAGTGCCCGTAGTGCATCATATCAAAGCATCCGTCCATGTACACCCTCACAGGTCTCTTCTTGCTCCTCTTCCTCCACCACACGCCCAAAATCGAAGGATTGAAGCTAGGGCTGAAGAGAAGGCCGACAGCCGAAGCCGTTAGGATGAATCCACCAAGCAAACCGGTAACGATCCACCGGGATGTCGAGGAATTATCAGCGCGAGACAAAAACGAATCCATGAAGATGAAGCCGAACAAGCAATTCCACGTTGCTCCCCGGCCGGCAGAGACGATCAATCGACGGGGAATCGGACAAAGAGAATGAGCGAGAGTAAGCGGAATGGTTCGTTAAATGCGCACTTTCGTTTCTTCGTTCCCTTCTCTAGGCCCACAACTGAGGGCCGTATTTCGAAAAGGCCTTTGGCTTTCCCGAAATCCCTCCACCTCCATATAGGGGTAATTTCGTCATTTGAGTTCTCGTAAACGTTACCCTGCATCTTGGGAGCAATAAAAGGTGGAGCGATCGCCCACTCGACCGTCTCTTTCGTTCTTTTATTGATGCAATTGTTTATGATTGTTATGGTGACCACGTAATTGAATAAACAGGTTTCGTTTGATGGATTATTAAATAAACAAGTGCTCCTTTTAGTCGAATAAACAAGCTTTATTTGATGGGTTATATTGATAATATTCCTCTCCCTCCCTCTAGATCATATCGATAATCTCTCTCTCTCCTTTTAGTCAAATAAGCTTTATTTGATGGGTTATAAAATAAATAAGTAGTGGTTCATGTTGATTGTATTTCTCTCTCTCTAGATCATATTTAGAAAATTTCTCTCTCTCTCTCTCTCTCTCTCTCTCTCTCTCTCTCTCTCTCTCTCTCTCTCTCTCTCTCTCTCTCTCTCTCTCTCTCTCTGTTTCCTCACTTCTTTTAGTTCAGCTTTTTGCAAATGTTCTTAAAAGGATTTGAAATCTAATCGTTTTTCTGAACGGTTTACAGAATCAGACATTAAAACTTTCACGTACCGTTAAAAGTTAAACAATTTACATATATATATATATATATAATGTAATATATATACACATGTGTATATATATAGTTGTTGTTGTACCAGCTATTCTTAGAGCTTGATTGTTTGTTATGTTGATGGTTAACTCAATAGTAAACTAGATTATTATTTATTGTTTCTTTATAATATTTTATGATATATAATATTTTAATTTTCCTTTTAATAATGTTCACCATCTAGTTTATCACATTTTGTAGAGCTTTCTTTAATCCCATTTACATGTATTCAAACCACCTTAAATGGTTTGTTTTTGTTTTATGTTACTCCTAATTTGTCATTGATAACCTCATGCCTCCATTTTATCATCTTTTTTTATGTCACAAACATCTTTTGTATGGTTAAATAGCTAACACTCAAAACCATATAACAGTGGATCTAATTGATAGACTATAATATTTGGATCTAATTGATAGTCTATAATATTTATCTTATTGTCACATAAAACATGTGATGCTTCTCTCTACATAGGGAAAACATGATAATTGTGCACACCTATGCATTCCTAAATCTACTTAAACATCTTAATCATCTGATTCATGTGACCAAATATTTGAATTTAAATTTTGAAAGTATCATGCTAATTTATGTATTTTGCATGTAATGCACAATTTAATGTTTTTTAAACTCAAATGTATACTATTGATCATGGGAATCAAATTGTAAAATATTTAAGTAGATTTAAGTGTAGATGGATGTGAACATTGGACTATACTCTCCCTCTTTTTCTCTCTCTCTCTATATAGAGAGAGATGATGAGTCCAATATGCTTGCCATTTTATAAGCTTTTCATTTTTCAAAATTTCAACCATCAACCTTGAATTAAGAAGTAGAAAAGCAAAAAGTATACGTTAAACCCAAAAATAGAAAACACGACACTACAGACATTTAAGTACGAACAAGGATATAATACAGCATGCTTACTCACTATATATATATATATATATACATATATATACATATATATATGTGTATATATGTATGTATGTATATATATATAAGAAGATCCTGGCAACTTTTGACATGTTCATCTACTGTTTTTTATGATATGAGTACAATTTAATTTGTTAAGAGGTTTCAAAGAACACCGTTATCACACTCATGCTTCCAAAATCAATGATTGAGCATGCATAAGCAACATCGACAATAGACAAGATTCAATCTCTCTCTATATATATAATTAGATAGAGAGGAGAGCTAGAATACACAAATCGACACAAACTACATCTAACTAACCCATTCAAATAGATGGATGAATCATATCAAAATAACAAAAGCTACTTCTCTCCCCCTCTCTCTCTCTCTCTATATATATATATATATATGGAGGGAGAGAATGGAGCTGCTAAACTAGATTTTATTTCATATTCTCGTACCAATGGCATCACGTATTGCATGCTATATGCATTAAATACCATAATGCAGTTCAATTTGTATTCTGTGTGATCGCACAAATGATCTAGACCTAATATACTGGACAAAACTCAATCTTGTCACAAAACGTATCCGTTTAATTTGGTATGTCATTAGCATGAGTTGAACCTAGCCTGATGTTTTTTCTCGAGAAACTCGATTTCGTGCATTGCTAGCTGAACCAACGGAAGCGGGCCAGGCCTCGGTCAGTCTGTCCTAATAACTTAAGGATGCAAGTACCCAAATCGGACCAGATTTCTGCGGGTCTACTGTGAACAAAACCATATGCAGACTCTTAGACTGATGACTTGAGATAACGCTGTTGTTGATTGTTAGTTCAAGCACAAGGGGCTATGTGCTGGCTGTCGTGTGGACTCAAGAAGAGCATTCAAGTTGAAGGTCACGAGTTCAATACCCAGTCACTTAGGGGTCTGCCTAAGCCTCGACTTGCCGAAAAGAAGAGTAGTTGCATTGATTAACTCATAGTGGTTGTTCCTTAGTATATTTTACTACTTATTTGATTAGCTCGTGGCCATTAGTTAGGGTTGTCAATGTCATGAGTTCGACTTCGGGTGTCTACATCCACGACCCTTTGGTCATATTTGGTAGCCAAATCAGGATCCAATTTGACAACCGGATACTGATCCAAAGTAAATGCTTTCATCCAAACTTGAGGGGGTTTTCTTAATATGATTGTTTCATATTTGATTTTGAATGAAAGTAAACCTATCTATTCCTGAAAACAAATTGTAGGTAGCGAATTCGTGTTGAGGTCATGTTTGTTTTAGAAATAGGTGAACTCGAACATGCCCTTATTCTTTTCCGTGCCCGTTTGGATGGACAGAAACAGGGAGTTCCCAATTCATACTCGTGTTGGGTTCCGTGTTGTGTTTAAAATTGTCACCAGTAGCACTAATGCTGCGTTGATAGAGATGTCAAAATGGGACTGGCACCGGAGGTAGGGCCAGCACGGCCTTGAGAAAAAATACAGGTTCAACCCAAACATTTCTGACCCACTTTTTTATCTGGGCCGAATGTCCTGACCTGTCTGAGATGGAAGCAACACGGGTCAGCTAGGCCCGGCCTGCAGGGCTTAGATTATATAAATATATCAAAATGAGTCTGACCTAGCTAAGCCATCACGGGCCAGCATCTTAGAGGCCCGTTTAAAATGTGGCCCAGCCAGGCCAAGCCCACATTTTCCTCGACCCGTATTGACATCTCTAACAGTTGATATTCTGATGGGTTCAATAGTTTCGCTGCTCTAAAGGATCAAACAAACACAACCAGGGGTGCAAATTTCAGACCCGACCTGGACAATCTGGGTATAGTTCACAGTTTAGGTCGAGTTGAAGCAACCCAGCTAACATCATCCTCTTGGGTTTGCGTTGGTTGAGCTGAACCAATCAGACCGGGTTTGGGTTTTCAAAATGTCTTGAGAAAGATTGAATCATGTCAGAGATGGTTTGTGTTGGAACCAAACATGGAGCGACCCAACTGAACCGGACCCACAGACCCGATTTTCATTCCTAATCGTATCATTGCAGCGGAAGGAAAATAAAATGCAATATTGTGCCCAACAGGTAGAATGCCTCGAGACACGCCACTTCGTTATGCATTTTAAGTTGGCAGAGGACACGACACGAGAAAGAGGTGAAGCTGATGCGTAGAAAGAGAAAGAGTGCTCAGTTGTTTCCTCAACTGCGTCGGCAAGGAATGAGTGTGACTTAGGCAATCAGCATGTCAAGATCACTCATTCCCGACCTTAGCTCTAAAAGTAGAATATGCTTCTCAAAAGATGCAAAGATACTTGAAACCGAATTATTGCCGGTCCAATACCATTAGTTCATAGGAGAGGCATGGATGCATGCACCTATACACACATCACCTTTTTTTCTCTCGCTTTCTACCGTGTCATAGGGTTGTTCGTATTTTCTAAACTCTTATAAAATTTTAAATGATATATATATATATATATATTTATTTATATAATATGTGTGTATGATAAAATTATTCTATCGTTCTCTCCCCCCCCCCCTCTCTCTCTAATAGTGATTGGGTATTGCTTGTTAACAACTATACGTTTGATTTCAAGCCATGAGACTGTGAAATTGGAACTAAATGCTGATAAAGTCTTAAAACTCTACTTTCTACCAACCTTATTACGAGTCTAACCGTGAGGTTGGGCCGTTTGGTCTCGTAATCAAAACACCCCCTTAGAGTCTTTCTTCCATTTTGGACCTCGGTCATAAAACGGCGCCTTTGCTACAAAAATAAAAAATAAAAAAATTATATATATAAACCATTTTCTCTTAAAAAGAATCTAATAGTCCACTGAAAACTAGCAGTGTTGTGGAACTCTGCATCTAAGTTTCCGGTATAACTTACGTCAAGTTCCGTTCTGTGTCGCAAACCTGGGTGGTGGTTTATGTGCTCAGGTTCTGTTTCGGGGATGTAAAGCTTTATATATACACCTTTCAATCAGTACGATTAACAGTAGAAATTTGATTTTAAAAATAAATTGTATCGTTATGTGTTATGTATTCATATTTAATATACAGTAATTCAATTCATTCTTTTATTTTAGATCTTCACAGTTGATCATATTGATCAAACAACATAAACATTTGAGTAGATTTAAGCATGAATTAAATTGAGTATATACTATTATCTTTCTATATGTATATATAAGGTCATGATACCTTATCCTCATAGCTTCTCGTTCCATTCAGATTAGATTGGGCGAGGGTTACATGGGTTGGGTCAATGTTATCATCTTAATCTCATGGAACAGGTATGTGAAACTGTTCCGTGTATGGGATTGGGGCATCTTATTATTCTCATACCCAATCCAAGCTTGGCCCGGGTATCCTATTCACTGCTTCACTCGGGTCGGGTCGGGTTGGGGTTGCATGAAACGGGTCAATAATTTTAATGCAAAACCATCCGTATCAATCAATAATTCGTGATTCCGAATAGGAAGGCTCAACCAGATCGGTTTAAAGAACTGCTCCACTCTGCCTAGAATTTGAGCTCCGGTTAAGTTACATTTGAGCAGCTCGTACTTTGTTGGCTAGGCTCGGTCAAGATCGACTTGATTATCAACGAGAAATGAAAACCAAAACAGGTTTATATAGAAAGGAAATATTTATCCACCTAGCATCCAGAGCTAAAGAAAACAAAACAAAATCGAACACAGAACTCACTATTGACATCGAATTGGGATTTCACAAGTTCAATTTCAATTAAAAACATTGGCACCAGAGGAGAGGCGAGCCATAGAGACCGAACTCAAGAGCTTTATACAAAAACCAAAGCGTTTCCTTCTCTCCGTTGTTATCTTACCTTATGGGAAAACCTGAGTCTTAACACCATTTGTAAATCAAATACAAAATCATAATTATAAGCTCAGGGAGGTCTAAGCCTGTACTAATATTAGGAGTTCGGTACTATGAATCACACACTTAAGAGTCTCCACAGGCAACCCAAACACTCATATAGAGAGATATTTATAGGACTATAAGAGAAGGATAAGACAATGGAGAGATAGTTAGAGGGAGACCAAGTCTAAATTTTGTTACCCTTTTGGATTTAGGATTACCCGCAGAAGTCGGTTCCTTATCCAGGTTTAATTCAAACTAAAATAAATGAACATGTTGCATTGTAAATGATAGTTTAAAGAATATATAATAATATATATATATATATATATATATATATATATATATATATATATATATGTGCGGAATCTTGGGAAACTACAGATAAATCATTACAAATGACGTTTCTTCAACAAGGAATACCCAATAAACGTGAGTCATCAGCTCGTGTTGACTATGTATGTTCCCTCATTTTTTACTCACTGCTCCCGTCGATTGAATGGTCGAGTGAAGTGATCGTAAAACATGATAAGGGACTGTTCAGAAAATAGACGATACATTGGGAACTATTCTGCAAATAGCGCAAGAATGTCTGCCAACAGTCGTTCAAACCTCAATGATTCGCCTTTTCAATTACCGTCGTGTGAATATTGTCTTGTGATCGCGGTAACACAAAAGGAAAATTACCCAAAGCGGGAAACCGGCGGGGTGTCAGGCTGTCTCTCTGTTGGCTGAAGAGAAAAGGAAGAAATGGGCAGTGGTTTCTTGCCGTGGAAGGACAATCAATCATCAGATCGTCTCTTTTTTCGGTAGTGATTGATCTTGGTTTCGTTCCCGTGGGTTCTGGTTTGCAGAGAGGATCGAATCCACCAGAAATCGCCAACAATCATGAATTCTACGGATGGCTTGGTGCCGATTACTCGGTCGTTTCTCGCTAAATTTTACGACAAATACGTGTTTCAGCCTCTATCCGATGACGTCCATCGATTGTCCGTCGAGCTCCAAGATAGCGCCAGGTCTCTTATCGACGAGTCTCCGGCCTCCCCTCGTACGCTCCGCCTCTCTCTCTCTCTCTCGATTTCTTATTTCAGCTTGGTCTTGCTGTATCATATTTTTGACAAATGGATACCGGAAAGAGGGCTCTCTATAGATTTCCCTCTTTCATCTTGGTCTTTCTGTATCTTTTCGAGGAACGGGGACCAACCAAGAACACCATATATTCTTTCTGCTATTGTTGGATCATTGATTTTCCTGGGATCTCCGTAAAACCAAGAACTACCACTTTTTCTTCCAGGGTGGTTCTTGTTTTTGTTGGATCTTTTCTAACGTTATTCAAGCTTGCTTTTGTTTTTATGGATTACCCGAGTTTGGTTGATGGGTCATGACTTGGGTGCAAGTCTGATTTTCTTGTTGGTAGCATTTTATGCGACATTATAGGCATGTGCAGTTACTTGAGTAGCGATTTTGAATCTTTTGTTTTTCTTCTTGAATTTAGTGAAATATGCTTCTCTTTTGATTCTCTTTGTTGGTGGGCATTGTCTCAGACGAGGAGTCTGTTGTACGTCAAGCAGACACGGTCCCTCCACATAAGCTCGACCAGAACATGTGGAGAAACAGAGAGCACATCGATGAGATACTTCATTTGCTAGAGACATCCAACTTGCCGAAGAAGGCATTAACATCTTTCCCCCCATTTTAATAATACGTTTGGATTGCATGTCGACCGTATTTTTTTACTTTTTGCTTTTGAACTTGCAAGCGATTTTGCCGGATACATTGCAACAAACAATTGACTTGCAAATCAGCAACGGATGTTCATTTGGTTGAACGGCTGTTCATTTTTTGGTTCATGCTTCATGCATCAACCAAAACAGCTCGCTTTGCATGTCTGACCCCTGGTTTTACTGAAAATGATGCATGAAGCTCTTTTGGTTGAACGGGTGTTCATTTTTTTTTAATGGCTATAGTCTTGTTCTAGTCATCTTTTTGCTCAGATGAAGGGTTGCTGTTGCAGCTTCAACGGCAGGAGACACCTGAGGAAGTTGAAATCGTTTCCATTATTGAAAGGATTAAAACAAAACTACAAGGTGCTTTGAAGAACTTGGAGACATTCCAGGCAAAAAATGCCGATGCTGTTTTTGCAGTGGGTTAGTATCTTGTCCGTGCATGCTTTTCAAGATCTATATGTGCTTCAAGAACGTGATCGTGGGAATGTTCCCTTCCTGCTTGCATGTTTTATGCTTTATTGGAAGGCATGCTTGCACTATATCAAAGAGCTTCCTTTCCTCATGTTATTTTATATTCTGATTTACGTGTATGCTAGAAACAGCTCCGTTTAACCTTGTCTATCATATGCTGTAATTGGGTCTCTTGTACATAATATAATATATGCATAATTTTGTGTATCCAAGTTCAGAAAAATTTACCTGAAGTTAAAATTTGTATTCAGGAGCAAGTATAGAGTTGGCCAAGAGTGACTTTGCTATTTCATTCATGAGAAAGTAGGTGGATGGGCCAGTCTCATCAAAATGATGAGCACAAACGGTCATGTTGATTTTATGAGCAAGTTAATAATGATCCATATATTTTTTCACAAGGCAAGAGAATGTTTTGAGAACCGGCTCTGTCAACAGTCAGTTGATCAGGTTCTACAATGCGTTTGAGTTGGCAAAAGTTCTTGACTGGAATGTATGCAGTCTTGCAAGATGCATTTTAGTCATGAACAGCTGATGCCAAATGATAGAAAGGGTCTGCTTCTTTTACTGAAAAGAGAAAAAGAAAGGCCCTTAAGCTTCGGTCTTCTTATGGCTGTCTATTTCTTTTTTACTTTGTTCAACTTTTCAAACGGCCAGGAAGTTTCCTTAGAGGAGGTTTGGAAGTACTGACCTATTAATAATGCCACAATAAACTGTCTTGGTATCATTCCAAAGTTTATCCTAGGTAAACATTCAGGACGGAGACCTTGGAAATTATTTTTAAAGTCCACAAGGTAGTGTTTGACGAGGTTTAGAATGCTTGGATGAAACAATAGAGAAAGTGCATTTTCCATATACCCTCTCTTAATCTTGCTTGCTAGTCTTCCTAAGTGGCATTACCCATCAATCACTACAATATTTTGTACCATAAGAAATAGATGGAAAAACTATTTTTATAAGCTTTTTAATGAAAACAAAGATGTTAGTATTAGCTTAGGAGAGTTAGCCAAATCAGGAAAGTATATAAACCACAATTTCTACCGATGTATTCAAAAGAATGAAGTCAAAGAGGCTCTTAAACATATGAAGGGTGGTAAATCGGTAGGACCAGATAATATTCCTATAGAAGTTTGGAAAATACTAGGAGAAATATGAATCACTTGGCTCACAAGACTATTTAATGAAATATGGAAAAACCAAAAGATGTTCGGAGAGCAAGTACACTTATACCCATATATAAGAACAAGGGAGACATTCAAATTTGTGCGAATTATCGAGTATCAAGTTAATGAGCCATACTATGAAATTGTGGGAAAGAATTATCGAACGTAGGTTAAGACAAGTATCAAGTACAACAGAGAACCAATTTGGATTCATGACAGTCATATCTACTGTTGAAGCGATTCACCTTTTAAGACGTCTTATGAAACATTTTAGAGCAAAAAAGAAAGACCTTCACATGATATTTATTGATCTAGAAAAAGCTTATGATAGAGTACCGAGGGAGGTTCTTTGGAGAACTTTAGAAAAAAGAGGTATCCCATTGACATACGTTAACCTTATAAGAGACATGTATGATGATGCAAAAACATGTGTGAGGACTCATGAAGGAATGACAGACATCTTTGAAGTTAATATTGGGTTACATCAAGGATCAACTTTAAGTCCATACTTATTTATAATGGTGATTGATGAGTTAACAAAACATATTCAAGATGAAGTACCTTGGTGTATGTTATTTGCAGATGACATTGTATTAGTGGAGGAGTCTAAGAAAAAAGTTAATAGAAAATTGGAACTATAGAGAGAAACATTAGAAAGCAAAGGCCTCCGACTTAGTAGAATAAAGACGGAATATATGGAATGTAAGTTTGATCATTTGGTTACTTAAGAGGAAATAAAAATTAAAATTGGCACACATTGCATCCTCCAAAAGGAAAGTTTTAAGTACCTAGGGTCAATTTTTCAGAGATGTTACGCATAGAATTAATGCTGGTTGGTTAAAATGGAGAGGAGCATAAGGTATTCTTTGTGATAAGAATATACCATTAAAGTTAAAAGATAAATATTATAGAGCAACGATTAGGCCTGCCATGTTTTATGGTTCTGAGTGTTGGGCCGTTAATCATCAACATGTACAAAAGATGTCTATGACAGAAATGAAGATGTTGAGATATATGAGTGGTCGTACAAGAAAAGACCGTATACAGAATGAGGTTATTAGAAACAAATTAGGAGTGACACCAATAGAGGATAAAATGAGAGAATATCATTTAAGATGGTTTGGACATATAGAAAGAAGATAAAAAGAAGAACCTATAAGAAGGTATGAAAAACTAAATTTAGAAAGTACTAAAGAGCTAGAGGATGACCACAAAAGTGTTGGAAAGAAACAATAAAGAATGATCTAGCTTATTGTGAGTTAACTGCTAACATGGCACACGATAGGGATCCTTGGAAACAAAGAATCCATGTAGCCGACCCCATCTAGTATGGGAAAAGGCTTAGTTGTTGTTGTTGTATTAGTAAGTCTGGCTGTCTAGCCACTGCCACTTATCTTCTACCTATAAGTCTTACTGGTTAGCATTAGCCTTTTGTTGGAAGTCAAATAGCATGCTCACTGTTGTTCCCTCAAGTAAATGCTTGCACAGTGTGTTGGATTTTAGGGGCTTTATCTGGTCACATCTTGGGAAGAACATGCTTAGATTTATGTACAAAAAACATCTTATGAGGAGGGATTTAGATTTAGACCCATCCGGCTTTCTCAGGAGTCCACCATATAGTTTTCTCTTGTCAAAACCATTTATACTTTGACAACTGGCTTCTCGTTGGCTTACCTTTAGATATTTTTCTGATAAAAATAAAAAACATGCCAAATTTTAATCCGTTTCTCATGAAATGCAAAAAATGGCTCTACCTCATGATCAAGCAAGATATGCTATTGAGGTTATAGAAATAAAGTTTTTTATACTCTTCTGTTCTTCACATACGACTATTTTGCTTAACATTACAAGATTAAGGAGCATGGGCTTTCTGTTCCTTTATCTGTTTAATCTCATAAAAATATAGAGTGACACTGATTTTAAAAGGAAAAACAGCTAAAAAGCAAGGAGAAGGTCAGCTCCGTCTAGTGCCTATCTCAAAAGTTCCACATTCTTGACTGCTAGCATCAGTATGAAATAAGATAGCAGCAATAGATAAATTCTCTCTCTCTCTCACTCTCTCATAAAGCCATGCAGTATGCGTGGCCAACCCACTGGCCAACAATGATGTTTCCTCTCTTATTCCCCCTTTTGCCACATTACTCTAAGACAAGGACAAAGCATCATCTCTGTCTGTCAGCAGTGACAAACATACATCATTTTTTGAAGTTTTAAACTTTTGAACTGTAGAAAATAAATACATCAAAAGTTTTATAAAAAGAGAAACTGACAGTTCTTGTTTTTGGTTGGATCTGCCAGGGCCGAACCACTGGGCTTGGACTGATTACGGTTGGATTTAGATCGGTTTTCTAGATAAAGGATCATAACCGAATCAGGGTTTCAATTCAATTTCCATTCTAGTTCTAGCCTGTTTTAGGACTAGTTTGGTTCAGGGCCAACTTGTTGGAGTGAAGCAGAATTGCCTAGGTCTATCAATAAGGACGAGGAAAATGGTTGGGACTATTTCATTAAATTTGATGCATAGCAAAGACTCGTGATTCTTTGAAAATCCAGCTCTTAGGTACTTATAGAAGAGCACCCTATCAGAACAATCTTTAAACTTTTGCAATCAGGAATCCTGTATTTTGTGGGTCCTGAAATGCTGGATAGTTATCATCGAGTATTTCACTTCCACACCTGGGTGAGTTTCATATGTGAAAGTACCTGCTAAATACAGAAAGAAACATGCAAGATCTAGAAGATGCAAAAAAGATGTGCAATGCTTTGTTTCATAATCCAAATTTCTTTTGAGTGCTTCTTGGTAAATACAACAACTTGGATCCTATTCGTTTGCTATTGTTGGCAAAAACAGATAGATTCCATTGAAATGTTAGAACCTCTTGGTAGGCTTGACTTAAGAACATGCAGCATATTTGAATGAGAAATTAAGCCATGTGAAATTAATTGTGCAACATTCAGAGTCATGCACACAAACAGGATTTATTCTTTCACTCCAAGTAAAATTGAGTACTAGCAAGAGCTCGTGAAAGTTTATATTTTCACCACAGAAGTAGTGTACGGTATGGGCTTTAGGGTATTTCAAGATGGTTCATGTGAGTATAGGTTTGCTAAAAAGCTTCTAAAGAAAATGGGGGCATTGATACCACACCTAAGCTACCGTTTGATTGTTCATATCAGCTGTAATCATATTGTTTATGTCATCCATGAGCTTCATTGAAATTGTATTATGCACTGTTTATTTTGAAATGTATTACTCTAAAAAGAATAATGCGAAACCTTCATATTATAAGGATCTTGTACACTATAACATTTTTGAAAAAAATTCATTTTCTTGAGAAAATCATTTTTGGTATAACTTGAGATGTTTGAAACACATAAAACTGTCCATCTTTACTGTCTTGCTAGGTTGTTGTGTAATCTTTTATATGTTGTCAGTTATGACGTACATGCCTCAAGATTTTCGAGGCACTATAATCAGGCAACAACGGGAACGCTCAGAGAGACTGAGACAAGCTGAGGTGGATACTTTAGTTAATTCTGGCGGAAGCATTCATGACCGATATGCCTTGCTATGGAAGCAACAAATGGAGAGGTGTCTCTCATTTCTGTGGATATTTTCATGATTAAGGCCTGAATTTTCTAATTTTTCTTCAAAAGTTTCATTTGTCCAATTGTCCTTTTCAGAAGGAGACAGTTGGCTCAACTTGGTAACGCGACAGGTGTTTACAAGACGCTTGTAAAGTATTTGGTTGGAGTGCCTCAGGTTCATACGAGTAATTACATTCTTTTTGTTTTATACTTTTTCACGTTTGTTTTACGATGTCCTTTTTTCCCCTAATGTTTCTATCTGTATGATTTCTGATACTTGTATCAACATCTTATGTTCAAGTTCATGAGTTCTTCTCTGTCAAAAGGTCCATTGTTTTGGGGCAATGTTACCAGCATGCTTGCTGCAAAAGGTCTAGCACTTGTTCAATCTTCATAACCATTACCAAAAAATAGCATGTGATTTGGTGAATACTCCCATTAAACTAGAAACGTTGGGATTGTGAAAATATCGCCAATATCTTGCCAAAGTAATCCACAAACTCAAACATAAAGTATCACGAAGGATCTTCAATAAGCCAAATCACCAAACGAATTACCAAACACTTGGTGTACAATCCAAACCAAATATCAAACAACAAGTCAAGGGAGCATGAAAAACTCTAATTTTATTCATTAGGCATCTCCTCTATTTATAGAGATATTTACAAGATAGAGAGGGAGACCTCTTTTTACATGAAAGAGAGAGAGAGCTGCTTCCAACAACTACAAAAACTAGCCGTTGGGAGTGCCCCCTTCTGCTGCTTTGGTGGCCATGTCTGTTAGGAGGTCAGTGATCCAAGATATCTCAACAACTTTGGTGGCCATGACTCTATATTATGCTTGTATAGATGATAAAGACACCTTCTGTTGCTTTTTGCACCTCAAAAAAATCAGAGAATCACCTAAAAATATGCAAAATCTAGTGGTGGAATGACTATCATTAACATCCCCACCCCAATCAAGATCAACATAAGCAATTAATTTAAAAAAAGATAAAGAGATTAGAATAATTCTCTTTTAAGTGTATCCTTTATGTATCTTACAATCCACATTACTCCACTCATGTGTATGTACACTGGTTGGTGCTTGTTGAAACTGGCTTACCACATGTATTGCTTGTGTTAGGTCTTGTCGTGTGATAGTAAGATATATCAAGACTCCTATCATTTGTATGTAAGGAGTGGGATTCTCTATCTTTTCTCCATTTGTAGTCCTCAACTTGGTCCCCATCACCTTGGGCATGCTTAATTTCTTGTCATCTATCAATCCTTAAGTTTTAACAATATCACTAGCAAACTTTGTTTGTGACATAAAGTAACCTTTGTTATTACGGGTTATTTCTATTGCTCCAAAATAACTAAGAAGTCAAAGATCTTTCATTTTAAATTCTTTATACAAATTTCTTTTAATTTGTAATATCTCACTTTCATCAATTCCAGTATCATATAAATACAGGAGTAAAATCACAATACATACACCAATTTTAAAATAAATAAGAGTATTTATCTTTAATTAAAATAGAATATTTTAATTTTAACTTACTAAATAATTTAAAAATAAATAGGAGCTTGTTTAAGTCAATATTAAGCCTTTTTAATAGTTTAAAAACACGGTGCCGGGTAGTTCATAATTTTTAAAACCTTCACTTTGGGTTATTTCAACGATACCTCCTCTTGAATAAATATCAAATTGAAAGCATATTTGAACATCCATTTGATATAAGTTTGAAATCCATGATGCAACACATAAGCAAGTAAATAAAGCTAAACTAATCGGCTTCTAATCTAGCTGCCAGGTGGCTGTGTTTCTTCATAATCAATAATAATTTGTGTACAGCTAAGTCGTGATTGACAACAACCACTCCTTATAAGTTATTGTAGATTACATACAAAGTGGTAGATAATTTACAATTAGCAATAAATGGAAAATGAACTCACAGTCACTTAATGAGTAAAACATTCAGGACACATATGAGCTCTAAACTTGTCTCCAGTTTCTAAGTTATTTTTTGCTTGATCATAATGATTGGGTTCAAGAATGCTCGATATGATAGCTATGTGATTTCTATGTTGTGGCTTAAATGATTCATAAGACACAAATCTTTGAGGGGGTTTTATGATTCTTTTGCTAGGAGTATTATCATTTTCTTTATTCCTTCTTAGATAATGATGTTCAAAGGGTTTTAAGACATGTTCTCTTGTTTCAAGGTTTCTAGATTCATCTTATAGTTGAACTATGCTATCTTCTTGTACTTTCTCATTTTCATCAAACCTTTCATATGATATTTTATCTAAAAAAGTGTAACTTTCTTGTGTGTTTTGAGATTCATTTTCATAGTAACATTCATCTTGAATGAATTTGAGTCATTTGACATCTCTAGACACATATAGTTTATCTTTTTTTGGATTATAACACCTATACCCCTTTTTATCAATACCATACTCAAGAAACACACACTCAATGGCCTTGGAACTTAACTTATCATTTTTATTGGTATAAATATAACATTTACACCAAAAACTTTCAACCAATCGTAACTAGGTTTATTAGAAAATAATTTTTTTATGGGAGAACAATTTTGAAGTTTGGATGATGGCATTCTATTTATCAAATATACGGATGTTAGAGCGATTTCAGCCCACAAATGTTTGGGAACTTTACTAGCTAATAACAAAGTTCTAGTAATTTTAATAATACGTCTATGTTTTCTTTTAGCTAAACCATTTTGTTGTGGGGTTTTGATGCAAGATTTTTTATGCCAAATTATATTTTCTTGAAGATAGTTTTTGAAGTCATTTGAGATATATTTACCTCCGGATTTGGTTCTTAAGATTTTAATATTAGTTTCAAATTGGGTCTTCATATTGTGAAAAATCAAGAAATATTTAAAAACTTCTGATTTATATTTTAAGAAATATATCAAGTGTGTCGAGTGAAGTCATCTACAAAAATAACATAGTAAGTCACTCATTTTGAGGTTATGAGAGCGGGTCCCCAAACATCGGAGTGTACTAATTCAAATGCCTTGTTTGTGATAAATGTTATATCGCCAAATGTTGCATGGTGTGTTTTGTTAAAAACACAATCTTTACAAACGAAATCATTCTTTTCATTGATCTTTATCCATGGACAATTGTTCATTTTTTTTACGTTAATGTGCCCTAATCTTTTATGCTAAAACCCAAAATCATTACAAATAATCTCATAAGTTATAAAATTTGACATAACCAAATTAACTATGACGTAGAGACCTCCTTTTCTATGTCCTTGCTCAATCACCTTCTTCGACACATGGTTTTGCACCATACATACATTTGGTGAGAAGATAATAATGCAACCATTATCACAAATTTGAGAAACTGAGAGAATATTAAGATTTAATTTTGGTATAAAATGTACTTACGGTATTTTAAAGGAATCACTTTCTAAATTTTTAATTTCTTTAACGTCAAGTTTAGTTCCATCAACCGTAAATACTTGTGCTCTAGCTTGTGTGCATTTGTCTAACAATTTATATTCATTAGTCATATGAAAAAAAGTATCGAAATAAAAAACTATAGTATATCTTGACTTTGGAAGAAGATGATAATGCCGACCCGGAGATGCTTGCCTTTTTTTTTAGCATTTCTTCAATATAGGCCTTATCTTCGATAGGAATACTTCCTCCTTGTGATCAATGATAGCCACATGGGGGAACCTCCTCAATAAGAGAAGACATGAAGTCTTAATGTGCTCATTTTCTTTACAATAATAGCAAATTACGCTCTTATTGGGCCAAGACACTACATTATTCTTGATTTGCCCATTGCCTTTACTGGTGAAACTTTAGAGGCTAGGAAGAAAGCAAAGAAAGAAATGAGTTAGTAAAGCAAAAGCTAAAATTTGAGAGGATTTATATAAAAAACTCAACTCAAAAGAGGGTGAAAGAGATATTTTTAGGATAGCTAGGGCTAGATATAAGAAAAGTAAGGATCTTAATTTTGTTAAATGCATCAAAGACGAGGATAAGAAAATTTTAGTGGCAAATGATGATATAAAAAATAGATGAAAAAATAATTTTTTATAAGTTTTTTAATGAAAATAAAGATGTTAGTATTAACTTTGGAGAGTTAGGCAAATAAGAAAAGTATATGAACCGTAATTTCTACCGACGTATTCAAAAGAATGAAGTCAAAGAGATTCTTAAACATATGAAGGGTGGTAAATCGGTAGGACCAAACAATATGCCTATAGAAGTTTGGAAAATCTTAGGAGAAACAAGAATCACTTGACTCACAAGACTATTTAATGAAATATGGAGAAACCAGAAGATGCCCGAAGAATGGAGAGCGAGTACACTTATACCCATATATAAGAATAAGAGAGATATTAAGAATTGTGCGAATTATCGAGATATCAAGTTAAGGAGCCATACTATGAAATTATGAGAAAGAATTATCGAATGTAGGTTAAGACAAGTATCTAAGTACAAGAGAGAACCAATTTGGATTCATGCCAGGCAAATCTACTTTTGAGGCGATTCACCTCTTCAGAAGTCTTATGAAATATTTTAGAGCAAAAAAGAAAGATCTTTATTACAACAATAACAACTAAGCCTTTTCCCATACTAGACGGGGTCGGCTACATGGATTTAACAACAAAAAAGAAAGATCTTTATTGATTTAGAAAAATCTTACGATAGAGTATCGAGGGAGGTTCTTTGGAGAACCTTGGAAAAAAGAGGTATCCCATTGACATACATAAACCTTATAAGTGACATGTATGATGGTGCAAAAACATGTATGAAGACTCACGAAGGAATGACAAACTTCTTCAAAGTTAATATTGGGTTACATCAAGGATCATAGTCCATGCTTATTTATAATGGTGATTGATGAGTTAGCAAAACATATTCAAGCTGAAGTACCTTGGTGTATGTTATTTGCAGATGATATTGTGTTAGTGGAGGAGTCTAAGGAAAAAGTTAATAGAAAATTGGAACTATGGAGAGAAACATTAGAAAGTAAAGTCTTTCGACTTAGTAGAATAAAGACAAAATATATGAAATATAAGTTTGATCATTTGGTTACTTCAGAGGACATAGAAATTAAAATTGGTAAACATTACATCCCCTAAAAGGAATGTTTTAAATACCTAGGGTCAATTTTTTTAGATTGATGGAAGAATTGATGGAGATGTTATGCACAGTGTTGTCTGACGCGTATCGTATCGTGTATCGCTGGGCTCCACGATACGGGCGTATCGTATCGTATCGTACTTTAATATTAAAATAATGCAAAAATTAATTAAAAAATAATAAAAAATAGTAAAAAAGAAAAAAAGAAATCAGGAAAAAATCAGGAAAAATCTGATAATTGCTTTAAATTCATATAATGTAAGTTTAGTACAGATTGAGCATTCAACATTGAGAAATTACATCCAAATTTACATATTTTGAATCCAAAAAATAAAATACAGACATAGTTTACACTTTACAGTACACTACAGTTACATATAATGTTACATTTTACAAATTGTAATCAGGATCAACAACTAAATAATCTTTATCTTCTCCTTGTTGCAGATCCTCATCATCATCAACCACGCCCACACCTTCTTCTTCAAAATCAAATTCTTCATCTCCATAATGTTGTTGCTCTCCTTCCAAATTAATCCAGGCAACGTCTTCTTCTGTTAGGAGGGCATTTTCTTCAGTGTCTTCCACAACCCAATCTTCTAATATATCAAAATTATCCAAACTTATTGGATAGAATTGACTTTCTTCTCTATTTACTTTTTTTAATTGCCTACGACACAAACAAAGATAAACAATTAGTAAGTAATATTAACAATTGAAAACTGAAGTTAAATAATATCAAATTGAAAATTTGAAAGTAATACAACATTACCTTTCACGAAGGCGCATGTTACAACGAATATAAACCAAATCATTAAGCCTTTTGTGTTCCAACCTGTTGCGCTTTTTTGTATGAATGTGTTAAAAAACACTCTATTTCTTTCACAACCTGTTGCACTATAGGTTTGGCTTAAGACTCTAACTGGAAAATCTCTAAGGTTTGGACAATCACTTCCAAACCTGTTCCACCAAACATCTGTAAAAAAATATAAACATTAGAGACATAATAATCCACAGTAATGTAAGATGCAACTTAAATATGAAAATAAACAATATACCTGGACACATCGTAGAGCGGTTGCGAATTGCAACAGACAAACCCATCAAGTGAAGAGCATTATCATATATCTCCATCTCTCGATGTATCGCATCTACTATGCTCTCATCAGGGACTAATCTGTCGATGCATTCAATGATTCCTCGATTAACCTCACCGTCCCTTTTGAAGGTTGCTGAGTACCTCAATAATGGGTTTAGATAGTAGGCTGCTGCATGAATAAGCTGATGCAATTGTTTATTCCATCTACTATCAATTATTTTCCACACGGGCACATAATCTCTTTTTTTTCCATTAAAGTTATTTCTGATCGCTTCTTTTGCCCTGTCCATGGCTTCATAAAGGTAGCCCATAGATGGTTTCTCCTCGCTGTCAGCCAATCTCAAAACTTTCACTAAAGGACAAATAATTTTCAATAATCTGATACATGCATTCCAAAATGAACTTCTAAAAACCGTTTCTGCAATCTCATTTAACTTTTTGTTCCTTCTGTTTTGTGGCAACTCTATAAATTATTGCCACTCATCTGAGGAGAACATTCTCTTTAAAGCTTGCTTCTGTCTCACAATACTCTTTACAGATAAGAAGTTTGTTGCGAACCGAGTTGCAGCTGTGCGAAGAAGCTCTGCACCTTCTGTGTATCTCCTCATCATACACAAAACAAATGCATGGTTGTAAATGAATTTTGTAATATCTTGGCAACACTCAGTTGCTGCCTTTATTTCATCCATCTCACCAATGTCCTCGAGGATGAGATCTAAACAATGGGCTGCACATGGTGTCCAGTAGAAAGTCCCATAAATATCAGCTAACTCCTTTCCAGCTGCTTTGTAGTTAGCTACATTATCTGTAATCAATTGGACTACATTTTCTAGCCCAACCTCCTGTATAACCTTATCAAATTCCTCTCGTAGGATCTCTGCAGTGTGCCTCTCCTCTGACATATCTAGAGATCTCAAAAACATGAGTCCTTTAAGACAATATACAAGACAGTTTAGCAATGTCCTTCCTCGCCTATCGGTCCATCCATCTGCCATGATAGTGCATCCTGTTTTCTTCCATGATTGTCTCAAAGTCGAACAGTATTGCTGCACTTCAATCACGGTCTGATCTAATATCTTCCCTCTCAACTTCTGATAAGAGGGCATCCTGTATCCTGGACCAATGTTAGCAATTGCATCTGCCATTGCTTGAAAATGAAAACTGTTTGCTGCATTAAATGGAATGCATGCATTATAAAACCATCTGCCCACTGCAAGGTCTGCTTGATCGTGCAGTTGTTCTGAAGCCATAGCAGCACGAATTCTTGGCTGAGCACTAGGTGTAGTGGAAGGAGGAAAGAACAAATGTATGCTAGAAGAAAAAGCTCTTCCTCTACTCCTTCCTGAACTTCCTCTTCTGCCACCTCCAAAGTCTTCAGCTGCAACCCTCTTTCTTCTGCTAGGTGCTCGCGAACTGCTATTACCAATATCTGTTCTAACATCTGAAGGCAAACTATCAGTGAATCCAACTCCAGTGGCAGTAGCATCATCAACTTCTTCACACATCTGAAAATCATCTTTTTGTTGTCTCCATTCCTGTATACTCTCAATCATCTGCAAGCATTACCATTTAATACCTTCTGGCACACTTCTAACTCTGCCTGTGCATGGAGCAACTTCTTTTTTGGTTCCTGCTAGGTGGTGTTTCAACCTTGAAATTCCACCACTAACCACCTTTTCACAAAATAAACATCTGATTTTTAACTTTGAACCCTCAACTGGTATACCCCACTACCATGTCGGATCATCAGACTTTGAATGAGAGTCTCTACCAACCCTTCATGCCATCTCAATGGAGTACTTTAATTCAAACAAAAACCTAAAAATAAAAGCACTTCGTAAATCCCCCAATCTTCAAATAACACTCAAATCGAGTGTCTTCCACTTCATGAATGCAATAAAAATCGTATACACATACTTAATAACTTCATATTTTGTCATTAAAAAAAAAACGAAATAACACAAAAAATAATAAATATAAAGGAAAAAAAAGAAAAAAATATTAAAAATATACCTAAATCCGAGTTTGGAGGTTTGGACGGACACCGTAGGGCACGATTTTAGAGCTTTGAACACCAAGGAGGCGAAAACCGACTCTTAGGAAGCTTGAGGAATCCAAAAGGAGAGAGAAAACCCGCGAAAAATAGCGGGTTTCTCTCGGGTCGGGACCCTTTATATAAGGGTCCCAGGGCGTATCGCACGATACGGTGCGATATGCCCGCACCTGTGATACGGACAACACTGGTTATGCATAGAATTAATGTTGGTTGGTTTAAATTGAGAAGAGCATTAGGTATTCTTTGTGATAAGAGGATACCATTAAAGTTAAAAGATAAATATTATAGAGCAACAATTAGACCTATTATGTTTTATGGTTTTGAATGTTGCAGTTAATCATCAACATGTACAAAAGATGTTTGTGACCGAAATGAAGATATTGAGATGGATGAGTAGTCATAGAAGAAAAGACCGTATACATAATGATGTTATTAGAAACAAATTAAGAGTGACACCAATAGAGAATAAAATGAGAGAATATCGTTTAAAATGGTTTGGACATATAGAAAGAAGATCAAAAGAAGAACATGTAAGATGGTATGAAAAACTAGATTTTGAAAATATTAAAAGAGGTAGAGGACAACCACAAAAGTGTTAGAAAGAAACAATAATGAATGATCTAGCTTATTGTGAGTTAACTGGTAACATGACACATGATAGGGCTATGTGGAAACAAAGAATCCATGTAGTATGGGAAAAGGCTTAGTTGTTGTTGTTGTTCTAGATGTCATTCATGATTCCCTTTACTGATTAAGGTTTAAAGCATGCCCATTGGACATGCAAAATTTACTTGCTTCCAAATGAATGATATTGGATGTCTTCTTTATCCTTAACTAAATGATGAACATGATTAAGTTACTGTCAGATATCTTTTAAGATGTTGACTCGTTAACGTATGATGGTAGTGCTTTCCTCTACTTATATCTTAGAAACTTGTATGTATTTTTTGGACATTATGTTTAAAAATAATTGAAGAACCCTGCCTGGAAAGGAAAACTGGATATGTTAGTAATGACTGGAGAACAGAATAGCAATGTGAAGCCATTTTTATTTTTTAAGATATTGGAGATATTTGTATCTGCAGTTTGTACACATCAGCATGTACCACACATGTAAAGAATGAGAAAACTTTAGCTACAAAATTTTCATTTAATTTATGTGGAACTGCACTGTTTGTTGGTAATAATTCTCTTGGATATTTCTGGCATTATTTAGCAAAAATCTCCTCATAATCTTTAGGCGAGAGCCTGTCAATGAAGAAACAGAATGCCATGATATTAAGATCTTGAAGTGTTTCTTTATCCTACACCATCAAGCTTGCACAACCGACTTACATGCCTCTTTTCCTATTCAGATGCAGAATTCTTATGCTTTGTACTTTTCATATGCAACAGGTTTTACTCGATTTCATACGACAGATAAACGATGAACATGGGTAATATAATTTTAGATGATTGCGAAGAACTTCAAGTTAATGATTTTGATGGAAGATAGTATATGTACACCCACCCACCCATCCACCCACCCACATGTATATATATATATATATGTATGTACGTATGTATGTGTGTATGTATATATAAAAAGTATGTGTGTAACTTGTAAGTAAGTGTGTTTCTGTATTTGTTTGCCCCTAACAAGTTTACATGGCACCACGAACTTTTTGCAATATAGGCCCATGGAGGAGCAAAGAGTGCGATATGGTCCACACTTGTACACTCTTACTACTATGACCATTTGGGTTAGGTTCCTTTTCGTTCTTCTATGGGCACGTACGGAGGCTGACAATTTGTAAGATGTCTTGATTTCCTGAATATTTTTTTTTTGTGTCTTTCGTTCTGTCTGTCTGCCTATCTCTATTTGAATTGATATTGGTGCATGTTCTGTTGAACAGACACAAGGAGAAGTTCTGTATCTTGGAACAGGCTGTTGATGTCTACAACTCTGAATTGGATCGATTTCTTAAATTTATAGGGTACCTGCTAACTTTCCTGTTAAGCTTTTGTTGGAGGTTAATATGTGAATTTGCTGATACATAATTTTCTTGTGTGGATGGACTTTGCGTCGGGAACCATATGGCTTTTGAATCAAACTTTAATATGTTAACATTCTGTATCTTTTCTTTTTTCGTGCTTAATTTGATATTATCTTTATATTATTCCACCAAATCTTTATTCAGGTAAGTTATCTGGTTTCTGCGAGAAAAAGGTCACATGGCACCGTTCCTTGCAGCTGGTTTGGCCCCAAGAGTGACATTTCAACTACTCAAACTGTTCATTGAATTGAATGTGAAAATAATAAAAAACTTTATTGAAATGATGAAGGAAGATGTATAGATTTGGGCGCGACCCTTCTATGGGTGTCTGCTGCTCCTTTTTTTCGTTCCTCTCCTTCTATTAACCCTAATCACTAACAACTTACTTAAGTATAAAATGTTTTAACGTGAAAGACAAATTACCCTAACTTAGTTATTACAATAATATAACACAATGCATAGTATTTCTATCATTCTTTCACACTCCCCGTCAAGTTGGGTGGAATATGTTTATGACTCTCAACTTGCTGCATAATTGATTCAATGTAGCTTTAGGTACTGCCTTAGTCAGATTGTTTGATCTCACATGATGCACATTTAGTATCTTCTTTGCGATCTTTTCTCTAATGAAGTGACAATCCACTTCTATGTGCTTTGTCTTCTCATGTTGGACTGAGTTTGTAGCTATATGTATTGCTCCTATGTTATCTGTATATAATGGTACTCACTTGTCCCTTGTGTTACAGCTCTCTATTCGACTTTTGCACTTGATCTTGCAACATGGACTGTTTTTTTTTTCTCGTGAGACTATATTCCCCCAACCAGAGCAACATACCTAGTTGTAGATTTTTTGTCATCTATAGATTTTACTTAATCAACATATGTATATAATTCTACGCTAGTAAGTCCGTGTTTAGATTAAAAGATACCATTTTTAGGAGTTTTTTCAAGTATCTTCAAACCTTAACACTGCTTCCTTATGTTGTTTAGGTGCATGCATAAATCTGCTAAGAATACCGATTGCATATGTTATGTCAGGTCTTTTAATAGTCAAGTATATCAGTTTTCCAACAAGTTGTTGATATCTTCTAGTATCATTTATTTCCTTACCAGTATCCATCACATATTTCCACTGAGTTAAAGATGTTTATTTATTTATTTTAGGACTTCAATTCCTAGGAAGTAAAGAAGTGGTCCTAAATCCTTCAAATCAAACATGTTATGTAATTGATTCTTCAACTTTGTGACGTCTTTTTCTTAATCTCCTATTACAACAATATCATCCACTTGAACGATTAGTATAAATATTCCATTTCTCATTTTAAAGAACAATGTATGATCATTTTTGCTTTTAGTATATCCGAGTCCAATAATGTCTTCACTAATTGTCAAAACAAGCTCATGGTGATTGTTTCAGTCCATACAATATTTTATTTAGTATACACAATTTATCGGATTCATAATGATGCTTTAGTCCCCGTGGTATTTCCGTGTATACATCATCTGAGTCCAATAATGTCTTCACTAATTGTCAAAACAAGCTCATGGTGATTGTTTCAGCCCATACAATATTTTCTTTAGTATACACACTTTATCGGATTCATAATGATGCTTTAGTCACCATGGTATTTCCGTGTATACTTCTTCATTGAGATATTCATGAAGAAAGGCATTCTTAACGTAAAGTTGTCATATCTTCCATCCTTTATTAGCTGCCAAACTAATAAGAATTCATATGAAAGTTATCTTTGCTATGGGAGCAAATGTTTCATTATAGTTGATCCCATAGTAACTATATTCTTTTGCTAAAATCTATATCTTTCAATTTCTCTAGATGTTTTATACTTCACTGTATACTCCCATTTACATCCTACCACTTCTCTTCCTTTGGGTAGTGATACAATCTCCAAAGTATTATTTTTATTCAATGCATCTATTTCTTCCTTCATAACAAGTTGCCATTCTTTTGATGAGTTTGCATCTACCCATGTTTTCGGTATATTTACTAAGAATCTTTAAAATGAACAAAGAAGGGTGGTTCCCATACCTTGGCCTCATAGGCTCTTAGCAGATGGATTTGGCCATTTTTTCGCTTTAATCACTAGGATTTTCTGGCATCTCTCTCCTTTTTTTGTTGTTTCTCTCTTTCTTCTCTCTCTTATGCTTGCAGGCGGCAGGAAGGCAATCGTCGCCTTCCTTGCTGCCAAGCGGTGGCAGACTTGATTCGGTCCAAACTTTACAATATGTTTTTTTATACTCGATCTTCTCCTTTGCCCTAACACCAAGTAGAATAGATCTAAACCATTCCATATAATTTTTGCCATCGAGCTTGATGTTGGTAATAACAAGTCATTTTTATTTTACTCTGCTACTCGGTTTGTCATTATCCTATTTTCTATTTGCTTTTTAAAAGATTAGGTTTTTAGATCATACATGTGTAAATAGTTGATTGAAGGGATGAAAGCATAATGCTAATCGACTGGCTGTACTTTTCCTTCCTCGTTGTATGCTAAGATCTAGCCGTGCGATTTTCTTCTTCGCTTCAATATACCCGCTTTAATACCATGTTGATTGAATTGGGTGCAAAAATAATAACAAACTTTATTCAAATGATACAAGGAAGATGTATAGATTTAGGTGCGACCCTTCTATGGGTGTTTGCTGCTCCTTTTCTGTCTCTCTCCTTTGTTATCTCTAATAACCCTAATTACTCTAAACCTACTTAGGTATAAAATATTTTAACTTGAAAGACTAAATTGCCCCTACTTAGTTATTACAATAATATAACACAAAGCATGGTATTTTTGTCGTTCTCTCACACAAACCTCCTTCAAAAGGCCTCTCCTCGAGAGATGTGGACCTTTTTCTTTTGGCATAGCTATTTAGTAGTAAGCATCTCAAATAGTTGTGATTTTAGAGTAATCAAGAAGATTTAATTGAAGAAATACAATGAAGATGGAATAAACACTCACGGTATAAAACAAAGGATAAGACACTCAACCGACATTGTATTTCTCGAAAGTTAGTGTGAATATCATTGTGATATCCAATTTGTCACATAATCTTTTAAAAACATTTTTGTTGATGCCTTTGATTTGCATATTAGCACATTAGTTTTATGACTTTACATACTCCATTCTGAACTCATTAGTATTCAGAGTTTACACTGTCCCTGATAAAGTGACAGGCAATCTCTGTGATCTACTGGATTTAATGAAATTTAGATTGTTGCTTTACTATCACAGAAGATAGGAATAAGACTTTTCATTGAAAATCCAATTTCCATAAGCAATGAGTGTAACCATTTGCCCTCATATATACCTGAAGCGACTGCCCACTATTCGACTTCTGTCATGGATCTGACAACAATTGTTCTGCTTTTTATTTTTCGTACCTTTCGCAAGTGATACATATCTTGAAGTAGTTTTCTTGTTTTAATAGAACATGTCCAGTTTACATCAGTATATACTTCTATGTCCATATGACCATTATCTCTATATATCACCCCATATCATGGAGTGCTCTTTAAATATCCGAGTATGTGAAACATTGCATCCATATGCATCTTTGATGGTGTATCTATGAATCAACTCACAATTCCTACTGCATATGTTATATTTTGATGTATAATGGTTAAGTATATTAGCTTTTCAACCAGTTTTTGATATCTAGTCAAATAAGTCTTGTCATATCCATCTTTCGGTTGCAACTTGTGGTTGACATCCATTAGAGTGTTCAAAGGTTTACCATCCAACATTTTTGTATCATGTAGTAAATCAAATATATATTTTTGCTGATTTAAAAACATATCTGCACCATAATAAGACTTCAATACCAAGGAAATAGTGTAGTCATCCTAAGTCCTTTATCAAACAATGTAATTCTTTTTTAAGCCTTTCAATTTCTTCAATATCATCACCTGTCAGAATAATGCCATCTATATAAACTAACAATAGAGGTAGTTTCATCCCCCTCTTAATAAACAATATATGATCACTAACACATGGTGTAGTGTAACCCAATTTAATAATACCCGTGCTAAACTTTTCAAACCAGGCACAAGGTGATTGTTTTAGTCCATATATAGCCTTCACTTTCTCTAGGGCGTAACAATATTGATGATAACTCTTATAAAGTTAATTTAGCTACATGTGCAAATGTTTATCATAATCAATTTCATGAGATTGATTGTACCCTTTGTAAATCGAACCTTATACATTTCTAGTATCCCATTTGCGTTGAATTTTATAGTGTTGATCCATTTACAACCACCCCATCTAATATGAGAAAAGGCTTAGTTGTTCTTGTATACTCATTTACAACCAACTGGTCTTCTCCATGGTGGGAGGTTACTAACTTCCCATGTTCCGTTTCTCTCTGGTGCCTGCAACTCAGATTGCATAGTATCTACCCATTCTGGTGACTTAGAAGCTTCTAAAAAATCCTTTGGAATATGATATGCTTCAACATTCAAAACAGAGTATAACTATATTATATGTGATCATAAGACATGAACTGAGTAGTAGAATATTTGCCAAATAACCTTTTTTTCCTTTTCTAAGGGCAATAGGAACATCTAAAATTAATTCTTCCCTACCCCTTTCTCCCACGAGGACATCCTTTTGATCCGAGGATGAAGCTCTCCCTTGGTCCATGGTTCCATTGAGCATGAATACTCTTATATCTCCCCTTGTATATCCTACTCATGTGCCCTAGTGTCCTCAAAATCATTTTCATAAGTGGTGTTGATTGGTAATACTTGAGACTCATTTGGTATAGGTCTTTATGACATGGTTTCACATGAGAAGTATGGTGTAGTTTTGAAGAAGGTAACGTCCATAGATACATATTTCTTATTACCTTTCGGATCATAACACATATCCCTTCTTTTCTATTGAATAACTCATAAATACATATCTAACTGCCCTAGGATCCAACTTATCATGGAATGGGTCATGCATATGAACAAAGCATAAGCACCCAAATATTTGTGGTGTCACATGGAACAAATTGATACTTGGTTTCACCGTTTGAAATGGAGTTTTCCCAAAGAGAACAACAAATGGTAACCTATTGATGATGTATATGGATGTAAGAATTGCTTTAGGCCAAAAAGATTTAGGGACATTATGTTCTAACAACAAGGTTTTGACAACTTCTAAGACATGTCTACTTTTAGTTTCCCCAATATTATTTTATTGTGGGGTATAAACACATGAAGAATGCCATGAGTTTGCAAATATCCTTATAGGCATTGATTGACAAACTCACTATCATTATCAGACTTAAGTAATTTGATGAGATGTCCAAACTAGGTTTCAATAAGCTTGTGAACAATAAGAAATATAGATGAAACTTTAAATTTTGATTTCATGAGGTAGACAAATGTAAATATGGAATAGTCATAAATAAAAGTAACAAAATACTAATATTTTCCTAATGAGGGGATCAAACATGTGTCTCAAACATCAAAATGTTTCAACTCAAACGGAATTGAAGAATGTGTCACGACGAGGAAAAGGCACTCTGATGTATGACCCTTTGACATGTCACATTGAAGGACCAACTCTTTATTAGACTCAATAAAAGCTACATCTCTAATTTTTGAGGTTGGTAGATGTCCCAATCAGCTATGCCATAATATGAGTTGTTTCTTTGCTTTTGTAACTATGAATGTATTCTTCTGTGATGAGTGAAATTGCCAGAGTACATAGAGCCCATTTCTCATTTCACATGTTCAAAGGTTCTTCTCGTCCTCAGATATTGAAATTTATAACTAAGAGGAGAGAAGGTTACACCGTTACATAGCATTGTAAATCTCTAACCAAAGAGCTCACAGATAGCAATTAACTCGAAACTCTGGAACATAAATGATTGACTCCAATTGAAAGTTTTGAGTTTGCATCTTCCCTTTTTCCTTTATAGGAATTAATGATCCATTTGCTAATTTGATATATTCTGATATGGATACAGACTTATATTCCATGAAATTAGAGTTATCACCTACCATACGATTAGTTGCTCCTAAATCTATCACTCAAAATTTTGATTAAGGGAGGAGTTACCATTGATAGTAAAGGAAGTAGGAACACCTATCTCTTATTTTTCTGAGGAAGTTGATGGTTGATCACCGAGTTTGGACTCGATTTCTTCAATTTTCTTCCTTACCAACAATATTTCATCATGCGTTGCTAGTTTTGTTGTCTTCTCCATGGTGGTTGCAACATCGTTACCATAATCTCTTACATCTGTTGGCTTTCCAATGATTTTCCATCATTGATCTTTAGTGTGTCTTTTCTTTCCACAATATAAATATTGTAATTTATTTTTGTCGTCATTAGCTTAAAATCGACCACCTCCTCTTCCTCTAGAGATAAACAAACCTCTTTCACGCGGAAATGTCACTTGGTATTTTCCAACAAAGACATTCTTTTCGGTCTGTGATATATCACCCTTTTCCATATTCTTTCTATCTTCTTCTCTTAAGAGAATAGAGTAAACAATTTCAACAAAAGGCAACCCTTCTTTATATTAGCCTTACTTAATTGATTCATACTCTAGAGAAATTTTCCATAGGAGGTCAAACACTTTCCTTACCTCTGCATGTGCATTCCTTTCCTTTATACAATTACTGCATTTGTTATCAATTACATTTTGTTGTTCATTCTAGAGTCCTCAAAGTTCTCCATGGTAGTCACTAATAGATTTATCCCCTTGTTGACACTTTTTAATCTTTTCAAGCACTTCGTATTCTTTTGTAATATTTTTTTCCTCGAATATGCTTCAATCACTATTGCCCAAATCTCTGAGGTTGTGTCCATGTGCATAAATGTCTTACTTGTTGATGGAATCATCGACTCGATAAGCCATGAACTTACACGATCATCTTTTTTTTACCACCTTTCATAATCTGGATCCTTTTCGTTCGGGCATACCTATGTTCCTCTAATGAAGCCTAATTTTCATTTTGATTTGAGGCCCAACTCTGTTTATATTACTCATACTTTATAGTTTTTTCCATCCAATTTGATGTTTGTAATCTGGTATGGTTTTGCTTTTGAATCAATCATGGTTTTGCTTTTGAATCAATCGTACCTGCTAAGTTCTAGAACTCCTTGTGCTTTTCTTCCATGATTTCTGTTCTTCCGCAACAACCTACACGACTCCTATTTCAAGATTTCTAACAGTAACATATCTGGCTGTTGCAACTTTTTTTCTGTTCGTTGAAGCATTACTAATTTCCTTCAGGATTGCTCCAACTTCTCTGAATTTCGCAGCCATCACGTATGTGCCACATCAGTCATCCATCACTTGATGGAATGCTCAAGAAGGCTCTGATATCATGTTCATTTTAGAGTAATTGAGAAGATCTAATTGATAAAACACAATGAAGATGGAATCAGCAGTCACAGTCTCTCTCAAGGAACCTCCACCCTCTTTCTTCTTTTGTTTTCTTTCTCTTTCACTCTAAGTCACATGGCTGATAGGGTTTCTCCTTTATAAACAGAATTATAAATTTAAAGGTACCTTTAAAAATAAATCCTAAGACACTCTAAGAGACACTAAGACACTGTATTTCTCCAACAATAGTAACAATAGACAGTTTGGTAAACCGTATGCTATTGAGAACTTGCAAACGGTATATTGAGTTTGTTTGTGAAACACCAATACTCCCTGAAGGAGCTATGGACAGGTAGCTGTTAGAATTATGTCATGAATCAGAGCATGATACACAATTATGCAAGATTTATGCTAACAAGGAATTTGCAAATTGGCCAGAAGGATGTGGAGATTGTATTAATTAAAAGTACCAGGAAGCCATTCAAAAGGATGTTGATACACAGTTATTACTGTGAACTGGTTAAGACTTTTATCATGATATACATGAATGTTAACCCGATAGTGTTGTACTTCCTTCAGTGATTAACTGTCCTGTAAATCTCTTACAGGGAAGTTTTCCGAAATGCCCCCTTCTTTATTTCAGCACAAGATGCCTGTGCTGCAGAATCAAGGTATCTCTGTTTTCTCTATTTGCTTTTATACAAGCGAATAACTTGCATTTTTTTCGTAACTTCACATGACTCATATTAATTTTGACTGCTTTCCTCATTAACAAATATTATCTATGTGAAATATCTTCTCCTGTAATCAAGTCTTATGAGAAAATGGAAAGAGCACAAATTAACTGCAATGCTTCAAGTTTCATATCTGCAAGTTTTAGTTTGCTGTGAATTGGTTTTCGTATCTCAAGTTGGAAAGCGAGCATGAGTAGTACATCCTTTTGGAATTCATACATCATGACCATCGTTTATCTTGTCAAGTTCACCTACCACTTCGATGCCCTCTTTCCATGTCTTATGTGCTACATGTAATATTTAGGTTTGTTTTCTTACCAGTATTATTTCTGAAGTTGTGGTTACGGAATTTTAACTATCTTTTGAATTTGTTTTGAACTTTTAGCCTTTTTCTTGTTATAATATCCAATTTATTATGGAACAATATAATATGATTTCAATATATCTAATCTAGTTTTGCACCAAACTAATATGGGTAAATATACGTGTCTATAACCTTGTCTTAGGGATACACTATTTCCTTTATGTGATATTGTACATGATAACTAGTTTGATGCATTTTATCTGTTTTTCATTTCAATTGTTATGAGGTTATTTCATGTTATATCATATGCGTTTGTTCTCCAAATTACTCAATGAGACGTTATGAATTTGGTTCCACTGTGGTGATCTTTTTTCCCCCATACAACCAATTGAAGGCTGATTAGAAACTTGTGCTGTGTATCTGTGCAACTTTCGAATGAAAACTGGATATTTTGAAGTTTTGAGGCAACTTATCAAGAAGGATGCAATGCTTGAGATTACATGTTAAACAAAAGAATGAGAGCAAACCAGAGCGTTAGCTTGATGGCAGGGTGCCTTGATCCCCTTGCTTCTGGTTGGGAGTTCGACCCCTGGGGATGCACGTGTCTAAGCGGGATCCAATTGAAAAGAACTATAATGAATTTAATCAAGATATAGTTAGAGTATGGAGGATGAATGTGAGTGGACCAGGGAAGGAAGATGAGAGAGCCAATGAGGAGAATAAGAAGCAGTTGGAGGAAGAACAACCAAATATGCAACTGCAATGGTCAAGTCTTACTCTTACGTGTTTCACGATCATGTTAAGTACATCTTTCAAGTTTGTTACTTGGAGAATATGCTAACAAGGTATGGACATAAGATGACAAAAAAGATAAGAGTGTGAAGTTCCTGAAACAGTTCAAGTGGGAAATAAATCTGGGCTACTAATAAGGCCCATTACATATTAGAAGGACCAAAATTGCAGCTGTTCCCTTTATGTATACCAGTATACCAACAAGAATTATTCTTGTAAATGACAACAAAAACTAAGCCCTTTCCCATACTAGACGGGGTCGGCTACATGGATTCTTTGTTTTCACGGAGCCCTATCATGTGTCATGTTTGCAGTTAACTCACAATAAGCTAGATCATTCTTTATTGTTTCTTTCCAACAATTTTGTGGTCATCATCTACAGTGTTGTCTGACACATCGTATCGCATATCGCCGAGCTCCACGATACGGGCATACGTATCGTACTTTAATATTAAAAAAATAGAAAAATATTTAAAAAATCAGGAAAAATTAGGAAAAATCTGGTAATTGCTTTGAATTCATATAATACAAAGTTTAGTACATATTGAGCATTCAACATTGAACAATTGCATCCAAATTTATATATTTTGAAGCAAAAAATGAAATACATTTACATTTACATTTACATATTGTAATCAGGATCATCAACTAAATAATCTTCATCTTCTCCTTGTTGAAGATCCTCATCATCATCACCATCTGCTTGAAAATCAAAATCTTTATCTCCTTGATAATGTTGTTGCGCTCCTTCTAAATTAATCCATGCAATGTCTTCCTTAGTTAGGAGGGCATTTTCTTTATTATCTTTTATAATCCAGTCTTCTAATATATCAAAATTATCCAAACTTATCGGATGAAATTGGCTTTCTTCTCTATTTACTTTTTTCAATTGCCTACTAGAAAGAAAGATAAGTAATTAGTAAATAATATTAACAATATATTGAATTGAATATTTAAGTACTAACTAATACAAGATTATCTTTCGCGAAGCTGCATGTTACAACAAATAAAAGCTAAGTCATTAAGCCACCTATGTTCCAACCTATTGCACTTTTTTGTATGGATGTGTTCAAAGACACTCCAATTCTTTTCACAACCCGTTGCACTATAGGTTCGGCTTAGAACTCTGACTGCAAAATCCCTAAGGTTTGGACAATCACATCCAAACCTATTCCACCAAAAATCTGTAGAAAAAGGCAAATATTAGGGACATAATCCATAATAATATAAGATTTATTGATTTAAGAAACTTAAATACGAAGATAAACAATTTACCTGGATGCATAGTAGTGCGATTGTGAATTGCTACAGGCAAACCCATTAAGTAAAGAGCATTATCATAGATCTCTATTTCTCGATGTATATCATCTGCTGAACTCTTATTAGGGACTAATCTGTCTATACAATCAATGATGCCTCGATTAACCTCACTGTCCATTTTGAAGCTTACTGAGTACCTTAATAATGAGTTTAGATAATATATTGATACATGAATAGGCTGATGCAGTTGTTTGTTCCATCTATTATCTATAATTTTCCACACGGGCACATAATCCCTCTTTTTTCATTAAATTTATTTTTCTTTTGCCCTATCCATGGCTTCATAAATGTAGCCCATAGATGGTTTCTCCTCGCTATCAGCTAATCTCAAAACCTTCACCAAAGGACATATAATCCTCAACAATCTCACACATGCATTCCAAAATGTACTCCTGAATACTGTCTCTAAAATCTCATTCAACTTTTTGTTTCTTCTATTTTGAGGCAACTCTGTAAATTGTTGCCACTCATCTAAGGAGAACATTCTCTTCAATGCTTGCTTTTGTCTCACAATACTCTATACAAATAAGAAGTTAGTTGCAAACTGAGTTGCAACTGTACGAAGAAGCTCTGCACCATCTGTATATCTCTTCATCATACACAATACAAATGCATGGTTGTAGATGAATTTGGTGATACCTTTATCTCATCCATCTCACCAATATCTTCAAGAATGAGATCTAAACAATGGGTTGTGCATGGTGTCCAATAGAAAGTCCCATAAGTATATGCTAACTCCTTTCCAGTTGCTTTGTAGTTAGCTGCATTATCTGTAATCAATTGGACTACATTCTCTAGCTCAATCTCGCATATCACCTTATCAAACTCTTGTCGTAGGATCTCTATAGTGTGTCTCTCCATTGACATGTCTACAGATCTCAAAAACATAAGTCCTTTACGATAGTAGAGAAGAAAGTTTAGCAAGGTCTTTTTTCGCCTATCTGTTCATCCGTCTGCCATGATAGTGCATCATGTATCCTTCCATGACTCTCTCAAAGTTGAATAATATTCTTGCACTTCAAGGACGGTCTTATCTAAGATCTTTTCTCTCAATTTTTGATAAGAGGGCATCTTTTATCCTGGACCAATATTAGCAATTGCATCTGCCATTGCTTGAAAATAAAAACTATTTGCTGCATTAAATGGAATGCATGCATCATAAAACTATCTGCCCACTGCAAGGTCTGCCTGATCATGCAGTTGTTTTGAAGCCATAGCAGCACGAATTCCAGGTTGAGCACAAGGTGTAGTGCTAGGGGCAAAAAATGAATGTATGCTAGAAGCAACTCTTCCTCTACTCTTTCTTGAGCTTCCTCTTCTACTACTTCCAAAATCTTTAGCAACCCTCTTTCTCCTGTTTGGTGGTCGAGAACTGCTACTACCAATCTCTGTTCTGGCTTTTGAAGGAATACTATCACTGAATCCAATAGCATAATCATCTTCCTCAAACTGCCCTAAATCATCATTTTGTTGTCTCCTCTCTTGTATACTCTCAATCATCCGAAGACATTGCCATTTAATGCTTTCTGGCAAACTTCTAACTTTGCATGTACAAGGAGTAATTTCTTTTCTAGTCCCTGCTAGGTGGTGCTTCAATCGTGAAATTTCACCACTAACTACCTTCTTACAAAACATACATATGATCTTTAATCTTGAACCCTCAACTGGTATACCTCACTGCCATGCCAGATCATCAGACCGAAAATGAGTCTCTAACAACCCTTCCTGCCATCTCAATTGAGCACTTTAATTCAATAAAAAATCTGAAAAATAAAAGCACTTCGTAAATCCTCAATCTTCACACAACACTGAAATAGAGTGTCTCCCACTTCATGAATGCAATAAAAATCATATCCACACACTTAACTTCATATTTTGTCATTCAAAAAAAGAAAAATACAAATAACACAAAAAAACAACAAATACAAAGAAAAAAATGAAGAAAAACACTAAAAATATACCACAATCCGAGTTAGGAGGCTTTTATGGACACCGTAGAGCATGATTTTGGACTCTTGAACCCCAAGGAGGAGAACCACGGAAAAGAAGCATGGGGAGCTAAAAAAAAAAACAGAAACCCGCAATAATGCGGGTTTTTGTTCGACTAGGGACCCTTTATACGGGTTCTTGGGCATATCGCCCGTATCATATAGTGGTCCTCTACACGATACGGGCGATACGACACGATACTTTTGTTTTTGCGATACACGATACGATACGTACGATACGGTGCGATACAGATAACATTGGTTCTCTACATCTTTTAATACTTTCAAAATCTAGCTTTTCATACCTTCTTATCGGTTCTTCTTTTGACCTTCTTTCTATATGTCTAAACCATCTTAAATGATATTCTCTCATTTTATTCTCTATTAGTGTCACTCCTAATTTGTTTCTAATAACCTCATTATGTATACGGTCTTTTCTTATATGACCACTCATCCATTTCAACATCTTCATTTCTGTCACAGACATCTTTTGTATATGTTGATGGTTAACTACCCAACACACAGAACCATAAAACATGGCAGATCTAATTGCTTCTCTATAATATTTACCTTTTAACTTTAATGGTATCTTCTTATCACAAAGAATACTTTATGCTCCTCTCCATTTTAACCAACCAGCATTAATTATGTGCGTAACATTTCCATGAATTCTTCCATCACTCTAAAAAATTGACCCTTGGTATTTAAAACTTTTTTTTTGGAGGATGCAATGTGTGTCAATTTTAATTTCTATGTCCTCTGAAAGTGTACTCATTCTCCATTCCTCGGGCATCTTTTGGTTTCTCCATATTTCATTAAATAGTCTTTGAGCCAAGTGAGTCCTATTTCTCCTAGTATTTTCCAAACTTCTATAAGAATATTGTCTGATCCTACCGCTTTATCACCCTTCATATGTTTAAGAGCCTCTTTGACTTCATTCTTTTGAATACGTCGGTAGAATTTATGGTTTATATTCTTTTCTGATTTGGCTAACTCTCCTAAACTAATACTAACATCTTTATTTTCATTAAAAAGCTTATAAAAATAGTTTTTCATCTATTTCTTATATCATCATTTGCCACTAGAATTTTCTCATCCTCGCCTTTGATACATCTAACAGAATTAAGATCCTTAGTTTTCTTATCTCTAGCCCTAGCTATCTTAAAAATATCTCTTTCACCCTCTTTTGAGTTGAGTCTTTTTATATAAATCCTCTCAAATTTTAGCTTTTGCTCCACTTACGGTCTTTTTTGCTTCATTCTTTACTTTGTTATAAACCTCTAAAGTTTCACTAGTTTTCTTAGCATAGTGTAATTTGTAACATGCCTTTTTTACCTTGATTTTATTTTGCACTACTTCACTCCACCACTAAGGTTCTTTTTGTGCCGGTACAACTTCCTTAGATTCACCTGACACATCTTTCACCACTTTTCTAATATGTATGGCCATATTGTTCCATCCCAAGCATCTCCTTGAAGGACTTTCTCTTTAAATATACCTTCTTTCTTGCTTTTGAGGTTCCACCATTTAGTGTGAATAACTTGATGCACTCTTTTCTTTTTTGTCCATTTTTTGTAAATTGAGGGATATAAATACTCCTAGTAATGACCATACTGCAAGAACACTAATAAGTGTCTCTATGAACTCATTTGTGTATGTCTGTGAATTGGTTCCTTTTTGAAAGGCATTCAAGCAAAGTTGAAGGTATTCATGTATTTATATTGATAAGAACTCTTTGTCAATTCCAACCTCAAGGAACTATTGAACCATGTCAAGATTCTTTGTATTGTTAGGTGCTGAAACTTGGTGGTCACTATTGTCAAGTTTATTACTTTGGGAATCAGTATGATTGAATTACCAAAATAGCTCGCTTCATGTTCTAGATTATTATGAGTTGCTAACCATTATTCAATCAATGTCGGTGGTATCATATGGATATGTATGGTTGTATTTGTTGAGTTGTGAAGCTGTCACAAGAATCATTATGTCTATATCCCTCTACTTTTAAGTTTAACAAAGTGCTGACATTATGTCTAGATTATTAAAATCGAACTTTTGATTCTTTTTGCAGGAGGAACGATGAATTTAAAGAGTTGGTTATTCCTGCAGGAAATATTCATGAGGTTCTTTCCTTCTCTGATTTATTTAAGCGAGTTCTACTTTGTGAGACTCTGGTTACAAAATAAAAATGTCCACCGGCTTTCATTTGTTTTTGTTGGAATCAAATTAGTAACATGGGTCGCCTACTCATATTTTTGGCTATTATACCCGTGAATACTGTCTATTTAAACTCAATATTTGTGTAGTTCTTGCTTAGGTGACTGAATTCCCATTGTTTGTAGGTTTTGTTGACAGTTGACTCCATAAACTCCTATATTGCTTGGGACTTCTCATTGGTTCAAGGGAAAATAAACCTGGTATTATCTCCAAACTTGATGAAAGATGGCAGGCTCAAGTTTATAACTTTGTTTTTTTATTAAAGAAATTTGTGGGTAGAAGTAATAAAACAGATTTGCTTCTTCATGTATTTTTACTGATGAATGCAACCAGAGCATGATTGGGAAGTCCTGCTTGTTTTCATGTTTCGTGTGTGCTTCAAGACATTGTCACAGAGACTCAGAACTAGGTTGCAATAAGTATGGTGGAGTTGATTCTAGATTCAAGTGGATTATACTTGCCATTAGTTCTCTTGTTTCCTTTTTGTTTTAATATTGTGATGTCAGTTATGCCAAATCTACCAGAGTTGGAAATGCGCATCCTCACATTATAAATAAATGTGTACTTGTTAACTGAACAAATGGTGGATTTGTCCTTGCTTGCATCAGAAGTAAAAAGCTACAAAATGTTTTGGTCCAGGTTTCATAAGCACAGTAACATGCTGTGCTTCTTGCAAATGGGTTAGACCACTTAGGAGTCTTAATGGGAAGTTTGGTTGCACTTACTCATCCAGAAACTTGAGGCCATCACATTAGATTATAGGACAGTTAACAAGTCTACCTTACTTTTGACTTCTGTCACATGGTTTTGTTTGTCAATTCTCACCATTCTTCCACAATTAACTGATGATCCTGAGAACTGATTCATAAACCAGATCTCTTATCCTTCTAGATGTACCAAAATCTTTTCTTTTCTGAAGATTAGTAATCCCCTGTTCTGGTAATTTCAAGTCTACATTCTCTCTAGGTGATTGATATCGTGAAAAGAAAATTCTTTCACCATTCATCAGGAATTTCCACTCGGATGTTAACGTACTGAAATCTGTTGGGGCGTCTTCTGCAATTGTCATCTAAATTTTCAAAAATCCACGCCAGATTTCCAGTGCATCGTGTAATATTTTGTTTGGTAAAGATCCATGTCTGCTTCTTTCTTTTTCAGGACATAGGATTCAGCGTGGAATATGTAAGTCCTAGCGGTGAAGTGACAGTAAGTTCACTCAACCTTGAGGATTCACTTTACTTAAGCCAGATAAAATATTCTGAAGATTTATTTCTTCTCTTCCTCTTTTATGTTTGGTCTGTGCCTTTGAACGTAAAATTTTTCTGATAAAATGATATCATTTGCAGATGATCTTACCCTATCGACGATATGAATCTGACCAGGTAAACTCCGCTCAAATTCTATTGTGTTTGAGATTGTCTATGTCGTGAAAAATGCTACTTAGAGGTTGATTTCCTAGGGAAACTTCTGCACATGTCTTGCTGGCACATACAAACTCATCTGGGATAATGCATACTCTAATTTCTTCAAAAAGGTATACAACTTCAAATAGCAAATACCTCTAATCTGTCGCGGTCATCCATAATTTAGTGGAATTGTTCTGACCTAGTTTATATTTATGCATTGATTTCCTTAGACATTGCGGTACAAAGTAGATGCTATACCACCTGTGGCAGAAGCACCACCACTGCCTGAGAGTGAAACAGATGTTTAAAGGGAAGCAACCATGGGCGTCAAGAGTTTTTGCCTTCCAGATTCCGATCACTTCAATTTGTTCATTGTGTATCCACTCCCTTGCGGAGCTCGATTCAGTGGTTTCATGGTCTTTTACATAGTTGCCACAATCCACTACTGTAAATGACTCGGATGAAGTTGTCTAGATACCTCACATGGATGCTCATTTATATCTGTCAAGATTCATAGTAGAAACTCATACAAGCAAAAATTTTTAAAGATGTTTACGGAAGAACTATGTGCACCCTTCAGTCGTGTAAAATGTGACTTCTGTGGACGGGTGGTTAGCATTTCAGTGTAACCAAGTCAAATCTATCTGTTCTTTCTCGCTTTTGCTTAGTTTCCTTTGTTTAGTCGAAGGTAGAATTTAATTTTGAAGTATAATCGTGTATGAAAAAATTCAGGTATAATCCTATGAATAGATATCCTTTTCCGTGATCCATTTTTTTAATAACCTATTGTTCATTTTTAACTAAAAGTATGAGCAGGTTGAGTCACTAATAATCTATGCTTTTAAATATTAAAACTCTCTCTACCCACCTTTCCATATTAGCTATTATTAAGGTTAAAATAGGAATTGACATTAGGTTATGGATTCCAATTATTACTTGAGATAAATATTGGATATGAGTTTGAATTCTCATATGAACTTGAATAATAATAACGACAACAATAATAAGCCTCCATAGTTTGTAGATAATCCTTAAAAGCATGACATTTATGTGTGACCTTCGTGATATGGATTGACAATTAACAGTGGGCATACAATTGAAACCTTATGAAGCCTCCTTTGAGTCATGTGGTTGATGCAGAGCGTCCCCATCTGGTTTGCCTGTTATCATGTCGTTGGTATTGCCTATAAATTGTTTTTAACTAAAATGCTAAAACTTTTAGTTTGTTATGTTATTTGATCTTGTGTCGTGAGGTGAAGGATAAACCACCCAATTGGTAATCTTTATTCCACTCGTATACGCCTCCCGATTGTATTATCATATATGAAGTTGCCTATAAACTGTATATCTAAATAATCTAATGGTATAATACATTGTATTTAGTAAAACCCTTAAATAAGTAGAATCATGGTTCAGAACTGAACTAAACTGAAACCGACAGTTTGATTTGGTTCGGTTTGGTCATAGCATGGTTTGCTTCGATTCCCTTAAGAACTGAGCAGTTTGTTCGAGGCTGAGGTTAGAATCAAACTATAAACACACTTAGCTAGGAGTCCGATTCACAAGTTGAAGATTGTCGGTTTGATATCTGAGGTTGTACATTTGGCTTGGGCCTCCATTACTATATATGTTATATATATATATATATATATATATATATATATATATATATATATATATATATATAGAGAGAGAGAGAGAGAGAGAGAGAGAAAACTAGATCCGGGGACATACTCATGCTATCCATTGCTTTTGAATGATATGAATATAATTAAAAAAGATATTTTTATTATACTTGTGTCATTCAAAAGCAATGAGTAAATAATGGGTAGATATGAGTGGGTAGTGTAAGTGGTGTTTAAATGCATAATAATATCTTTAGGTGTATAAAAATGCTTAAACATCACCATTATTGATCTTTGAGATCAATGTTAGAGATTTCAATTGTTTTGTATATAATACAAATGGTATATTACTACAATATGATTTTTAGTTAAAATCTTTGCCTTTTATTTCAAAATTCAAATAATAAAGATGTTTAAGCATTTTTATACCTATTTAGGACTACCCCCTCTCTCTCTCTCTCTCTATATATATATATATATATATATATATATATGTGTGTGTGTGTGTGTGTGTAAGAGATTGGTAATGCACAAAAATTTGAACAATTTTTTTAAATTTAAAAAGCAAAAGTGCTTGTGTGAATAAATTGTATCTGCAAAAAGCACAATACAAAGCACATATACCTTTTCACTTTATAGATTCAAATTTCAATCATCTATCATCAAAGATTAACCCATCTCCACTTTATGAGAATAGGGAATCATAGAAAAATGCTGGGGACAAATTGTTGAGTTGGTTAGCTTGCACTGTATCACTTGACATGTTGATGTTCCCACTATGATAATCACCAAGAGTACTTCCATGAAATTGGTTTGCATTTTGAAGACTTCTCCTATACAAGTCATTATATTCGCCCACTCCAATTTCTTCATCAAGAGAGCAATCCATAACTGCTCCTATATATATATATATATATATATATATATATATATATTGATATGCTTTTTAAATTTTAAATCTCAATCATCCATCTATTTTAAAAATAGATGATTAGGATTTGTATGTATTTACTAGTATGCGTGTTAGCATATACCAGTTTCTCTTTGTCTCTATATATACATATATAAAATCTTAATGCCCTTTAATGTATAATTGTGTAAAACATGGGTTGGGGTCTTATCTTTCTTTGGCTCAATTCTTTCCTTAAATTTTACTGCAAAAATGAGATTAAAAAAAACATGTTAAACATAAACACTCATTTCTTCTTGCCAATCATCCAACATCCAGTTCTGCAGTAAGTCATGAAAAATGTTCCAGTTCTGCAGTAAGTCATGAAAAATGTTGATAAGATCAAGAGGAAAGAAGACGACAGTCAATGATTAGGGAACCAGGCCACTAATAAGCACATAAACAGAAACGCTCAAGCAATCTGGTAGATGTGGTTCTTCCTGTGATCCAGTAAATCATGGCCATAAAACAAAAACAGGAAAGATTGGCCATACTAAAAAGGGATTTTTGTCATATATTCAGCAAAATCCACAGGCGTAGCTTAATGTGATGTTAATTCTTTCAGAAAGATGATGTTCCAAAAAAAGTAATCTCATCCAAAGATAGCAAGCATACCACAACTAAAACCCAATTTTAGCGCTGTCCGGTAAAAGAAGTCAATTCACACATCGGTATTAAAAGTTTCGGAAACGATTTGGCCATACAAAAGTGCCAAGATGAGGAACTATACATGGTGCTTGCGAGAGTTCAAGAGGGCATATGATACTGTTTTAAGAGATTTTCTCTGAAGAATCTTGAATTATCACTGAAAAGAGTTTGCATTATATAATCAACTTAAGAGACGTGTCATCAAGCGGTGGTTTACTTTAAAGAAACTCATTAGTTTGATATATTATAAGCTTGCATGAATAGTCATAAACGATACAATACATCTTTACTTTGGCAACATTTCACACTTATCAAAACAAGCTACTCAATAATATGAGAACAAATGTATTTCGAAAGAGAAATTGTCCACAGGTGGAATCATGTAGTTGGAATTGTTTCCATATTTAAAAATTCAAGCAGAAGACGCCCAAATGTTTTGCTCTAGAAAGCAAAAAACCATTCAGGACTACTTTTAACAAGGTGGACGCCGAGAATAGTGACAATCATCTCAAGACGCTGCTACCAGCAGTAGATGCCAATCCAAGGCAAAACTCTAACATGTAAGAGGGTTGACTATTTCAAACTTTTAAACGCATCAGCAACAATAAGCATTATGGGTTGGCAAAAAAGAACAGAAACAACCATCAGACTCAAGAAACAAAAGGTAGTAACTCCAGGTGCACAACCATCAACTATATTCATATATATAACTATGCTTCCATAGACTCCCCCTCCATGCACGGGTCAAGCAAAATAGTTTAATCACAAACTCTCTAATCTGGTTCACAAAAGATAAAAAATTACGTTATTTTAGTAAATGAGCTGAAGGTCGATGTTATACTAGCTCTTGCAACAGAGACTAAGATAGACAGAGTGTTTAACAATTCTTGTGGTGTACATTGGCATCTTAAAATTGTCCATGCAGACTTCTAAGGATGGTTTCCGGCAAAGTTTCTCACATTTGATCGCATTTTTCTGGGTGCATTAGATCAGAGACAATTGACAGTTGACACCAAATTATGCACTTTGTAAATATAAAAACATGAAAAACACCAGACACGAAGAGATAAGAAGGAAAATGTTTTAAAAGTCATGATTTCATTCAGCAGTTCAAACCGGACATTTTTCTTGTTCACGACAATTTCTCAGATAGACTTCTCAGGAGAGAGATTATTTTTCAATTTTCTTGCGATTCTTAAAAAGTTGTAATTCTCAAGCACACCTCAAGTGCCTCTGAAACTTTCAAAATCAAACAAAAGTGGAACTTAAAAAATGTAATGATCGGTAAGACCATTTTGCCTATGCGAAAGCATGTAAAACATAAAAAAATGCCTTATAAATTAAAAAAACAAAAAGAATGAAATGCTGAGTTTGAATCGTATATAACGAGTACATGTATATGTATATATATTTTAATATCATCAGTATAACACGAATAAGAGTGATGCTTTGCAAAATTATCATAACGTTTTCCTGATAATGTCGGCCAAGTACATGTATATGTATATATATTTTAATATCATCAGTATAACACGAATAAGAGCGATGCTTTGCAAAATTATCATAACGTTTTCCTGATAATGTCGGCCACCTTTAAATTGCTCACCCTATCTTGATATTTTCAGGATATGACCAACATTGGTGACTACAATTCAGACTAGTATAAACAAGAAAAGAGAAAGAAAAATGCAGAATTAAACCAGCCACCCCTCTATGCAGAAAAACCAAACCATTACTAACAGATAGTGTCAAATAAAACCCTGACATAGAGGGTGCGTGCAGAAACACTTCACTGAGGACCTCAGCTTATGGCATTCAACCTTTTCCTAGCCAAAAGAGTGCAAATAGTACTTGTTCCTCATCGAAATTTAATGTTCATATGTCAATGGCAGTGGCTTTCTCTCATGAATTTTGTAGCCCAGGTTGGAGCATATGTTCCTGCAGAAAGTTTTCATCTATCCCCTGTTGATCTTATTTTGGTTCAAATGGGTGCAAAGGATCACAAAATTACAGGATAAAGTACTTTTCTCACCCAACTGTCAGAGACTGCAACTATGATGGTAAGAATTCATCTAGTCTGCTGGTCATGTTCACATTCTTGATCGGTTCCATTGCCCAATTCATAAGATTGCAAGTGTTATGTGCTACCCATAATTCTTTGGTAGTAGTAGATGAACTTGGTAGAGGGACATCGACTTCAGATGGTCAGGCAATTGCGTAAGTGCATATTATGGATCTCTTTTAAACTTTCAGTGCTTGGTTTGTGCTTAGTTCTCTGAGTGCCCATGTCAGCTGCTATATTTATTGGGGCTTTCTGGTTTACAATGGTCTCATATTGTTAACTTTTATGTTCTGCAGAGAGTCTGTTCTGGATTATTTTGTCCAGAAGATAGGTCGTCGAAGCATATTTTCTACATATTATCATCGGTTAGCTGTGAAATATGCAAATAACCCTCGTGTATGCTTTCATGTTTGCTTGCCTGTGCGTGGTAGCAGGCATCATTATGCCACATGGCATGCCAAGTCAATAAAGATGCCAATGGGATTGAAGAAGTCACATTTCTCTATAAGTTCATCCCTGGTGCCGGCCCCAAAAGTTATGGTGTTCATGTTGCACGTTTGGCAGGTACCTGATCTCAAAGTTCTTGTATTATTCGAATCATCTCCGCAAAGCATATGAAGTTCATGCGAATTACAAATAACTTGACCAAAACATTATTGAGCGAAAACATATAAGACAAATGGTTTTTATTGGTTCTTCCAAAATCAATGACTGTCAAAGGAAAACTTATTTACAACACCTTATTCTCAAAGGAATAAACTATTTATCCTCCCTGCTAATAAGAAGAAAACTCGGACATTTTTACATTTATCTACAGCCGGATGATTAGCAGCCATTAGCTGCATAATATGTAGGAGGGAACGAATTTGCCTTGGGGATGATCTGCCAGTCCTGATTGCCATAAGTTTCAGCAACATGGTCAAATAGCAAATTTTTTGCAATATTCCACAATTGAATATCAAAAGAGTTCCCATCTCCATTTTCTGAGAATAGGAAATCATAGAGGAACGCTGGGGACAAATTGTTGAGTTGGTTGGCTTGCACCGTGTATCACTTGACATATTGATGTTCCCACTAAGATAATCAGCAAGAGTGCTCCAATGAAATTGGTTTGCATTTTGAAGACTTCTGCTCCTCTACAAGTCATTATATTCATCCACTCCAATTTCTTCATTAAGAGAACAATCCATACCTGTACTCACAAGAAATAATATCATAAGATTATTCTTGCCTCACACAATTCTCATATATATATATATATATATATATATATATATATATATATATATGTGTATATATATATATATGTATATATGTGTATATATATATGTATATATGTGTGTGTGTGTGTTGGACTGATTGATTGATTAAGAGAGAGAGAGAGATTCAATTACAATGTACCAAAGGTTTAAAGCCCTAACATACCTATGCCAAAACCCATAACCATCTCAGTCGACATTTTTGTTTCTGGCAACTATAGTCATGCCCCAAATGTGGTGCTCACTTGATAGATTTGCAGTGAATAGTCTATTTTGCATAAATAACTGAGGAAAAATAATGAGTAAACTCATACCTGAACTCGGGAAAGTCATATGTGGATTGTTTACAGGAAGAAACTGGCTAAGATCATCTTGTCGAAAAGGGGCGCTTATTTCCGACATGTTGACGAAGGATTGATTAACATGTGGATGACATTACATTGGAGATGTTATTGAATCTAGTCACGATGGTTAGCCCCTTCTCATGTAATAATCCAAGCAAATGACAACCTTCATGCTGTTGATCAAAGTATTGTACAGCACAATCTGTTTCGAAATATGGAGAAGGTGAATTTGGAAAGCCCGGCCTTACTTAGCATAAGCAGTCTCGAATCAAACTGCAATAACTTTTTCTCAAGAGTTCCTTCATTGAACTGAATCCAGTACCTCCTCAAAAAAGAATTAAAGTATGAGCATGAGCATCAAGATGGGCCAGCTACTATTATTTTCATTTACTTGAGAAATGATCGTAGCCAAAATGAGGTTATCATAGAAAAATAGGAATGACACTAATAGAAAATAAAATAAAGAAACTTCATTTAAGATAGTACTAAAAGGATCTCCGATAATAAAGTGTGAGAAACTAGATGATTATTATGTTAAAAGAGGACGACGAAGACCATAAAAGTGTAGGAAAGACACAATAAAGAATGATCTAGCTTCTCTAGAGTTTACTATTAATATGACACAAGATCGCATCTTATAGAAACAAAGAACCTCCATAGTTGACTCTGTATGGGAAAAGACTTTCCTACAACTTGATAACATAGGAGGACAGTGATTAAAGTCAAAGTCAAGGTAAAGGCGGACAATGAACCAAAAATAGATCAATAGAACCATGAGAAATTGTCCAATTGACTGTATGTGCAATATATTTTAACAAAGCAAACAGAAGAGAAGAATAACATATATTTGACATTTGCTCCATACTTACCTACACGTGACCTGTAAAATAAGGACATGACTGCTACATGGTGTGCTTTCTAGGTTAGAGGTACCTTAGTAAGTTGCATTACACAAAAAAGCTACTATATTATAAAAGCTTTGCAAATATAAAATACTTAAAGCTGCTTATATGTTGAAGTACTAACAACAAGCATACCAACCTCAAATTTTGTGTTTAAATTCATCACACAAAACAACAATCAATATGTGTCATATTAGTTTCTAATGTTACAAAGTACATTGTAATTAGAAAAGCCATATTTTCAAATATAACAATCAATATATTCCGTCTCATTTCAAATAAAAAGATAAAGAAATCTACCTCCCATGAACCTATTCTTAGATAAGTTAGAGGAAAGTTTGAAGCTTTATTTTCTCGAAAGTAGATAAGCTTAGAGCACCATTGACTATTCTTCGTGTTACCTCCTTACACTTGAGCTTCGGTTCAACTTTTGGCTTAAGTAATTGTTGTTAAAGAGATAAACCTGTATAATAAGATATAGAAGAGATATCGTTCTTTCCGATTTCAATCCAACGGGACGTGTTGATTCCTTGTCCATGTCAACCTCTATCAACCGCTAGTTCATTCGAAATAAAATGAATCATACATCCACAAATATTAAAGGATGTTGCTTATGTATATGGTCTACAACACAAGCAAAAGTTATTCCGTTATTACACTTTTTAAGGTGGGACCCACTCGATTTTGCATGTTGTTCACCATTCATGTTTCACATAAGCAATATCACGAATTAGATTGGTAAACCATTTATCACACCAATATACTCAAAAGGTTTTTCATTGAGCTAGTCATTGACATGAAAAAAAGAAAAAAAAATGAAGGCAAAATGATGCTTAGTCAATAAGATAACCAATTCACGCAAATGTTGTTGTGATATCATAGGAATGTAAAGCTTTTAGCTTGCATTGTTGAATAGTCTTTCAGCTCGGATTATTGGATTTTGTCAATTCAATCTCATTTTTCATGATTTTTGAACCCACAAATTAGGTATAGATCCACGTCATAAAAGGAAAAAAAATTATCTAGATCCTATTAGGGATTTGATAAAATCATAATGTGTAGCCAATAAGATAACCGGTTCACGCAAATGTTATTATGATATCATAAGAATGTGAAGCTTTTAGCTTGCATTGTTGAATGGTTTTTCAGCTCGAATTATTGAACTTTATCAATTCAATTTCATTTTTCATGATTTTTGAACGCACAAATTAGGTATAGATCCACATAATAAAAAGAAAAAAAATTATCTACATCCTATTAGGGATTTGATAAAATCTGATCTGTTGACACATTCACCATGGCCTAGTTGTAAGCTTTAATGAGGCCCCATGTGTTCTAACAACCAAGAAAACAAGCAAAAAAGAGACTCCATAACAGATTACAACTGACTTTCACCTTTAGCAAAGGCTTTTAATTGGCTTCAATAGTGACAACAACCCAATAAAGGTGAAAGTTGGTTGTAATCTGTTATGGAGTATCTTTTTTTGCCGATTTTCTTAATCGTTAGAACACATGGCGGGTATGCCCCATTAAAGCTCATAACTAAGTCATGCGTAAACGTGTGAACGGATTAGATACTATCACATCCTATCACATCCAGATAAATTCTTTTTCTTTTTATGATGTGGATGTGTACCTAATTTGTGAGGTTTATAAATCCTAAAAAATAAAATTGAATCGAATCGACCAAATCCAACAATCTAAGCTAAAAAATCATCCAACAATGCAAGCTAAAAGCTTTACATTCATGTGATATATGTTTGTGCGAATTGGTTTATTTGCTATGCATCATACTGTCCTCATATCTTTCTTATTTTTGTCATGTCAATGACCAGTACAATGAAAAATCTTTTGAGAATGTTGGTGTAATAAATGATTACTAATCCAGTTCGTGATATTGCTTATGTGAAACATGCACGGTGAACAACAGTGGGTCCCACCTTAAAAAATATAATGACAAAATAACTTTTGCATGTTGTGGACCATATACATATGCAACATCCTTTAAGATTTTATGTATATATGATTCATTTTATTTAACTACTTTGCAATTGATTGTTGATTAGTGATCACAAGACATCTTTTTTGAATATGAACTCTCAGTTGATAAAGGTTAACATGGACAAGGAATCAACACCTTTCATTGGACGAAAATTGGAAAGAACAACATGTCTTGTATATCTTATTGATATAAGTTTATCTCTTTAACGACAATCACTTAGGTCGAAAGTCAAACTGAAGTTATGAGGATGTAACACAAAGAGTAGTCAATGACGCTCTAAGCTTGTCCACTTTTGAGAAAAATAAGAATTCAAACTTTCCTTTAACTTATCTCAAAATAGGTTCATGAGAGGTAGATTTCTTTTATTTTCTATTAGAGACGAGACAATATATATTGATTGTTATATTTCAAAATATGGCTTTCCTAATTACAATGTGCTTCGTAACATTAAAAACTAATATGACACATAATGATTGTTGTTTTATGTGGTGTTTTAAAACACAAAATTTAATGTTGGTATGTTTGTTATAAAATTATAAATAACTTTAAGTATTTTATTTAAATGTGGTAATTTTTACGTGCAATACAGCTTACTAAGGTACCTCATTTATTTGGTAAGATAAATCTTTAACTTAGAAAGCACACCATGTGGTGGTCATCTCTTGATTTTAAAGGAGGTCAAGCAATTAGGTGTAAGCAAGAAAGGATAAATGGTCAAATATATGTCATTCTCCTCCTCTTTTTCCTTTGTTTGCTTTGTTATAATACAATGTACATGCAATTTCCCGTGGTTTAGCTTATATCGATTTATTTCTGGTTCATCGTTCGCTTTACCATGACTTTAACCTTAACCAAGGAGGTTTACACTACTTATGGGCATGATTGTCCTCCTATGTTTCGTTTCGTCAAGACCAGTTAACTCTTGGGTTGATGTTGTTGTATTTTAGTAAGAGATAACCATAGATAACCTATTGGAGGCAAACAAGGACAATAAACCAAGTCTTTTTCCGGAGTCAACTATATATGTTCTTTGTTTCGATGAGATGAGATCTTGTACAATATTAATATTAATAGTAAACAAAACAAAATCGTTGAGCATATACCTTTCGAGGTCCTGAGAGATCTGAGGACCGTCTTGTACCCAAGCGTGTATTTCCACCTCTTCATTACGAGAGCGAGCCGATTGTTGATTCTCTCATGAGTCTTCTTCTGAGGAACCAAATGGAGGAAAACAATCGGAATCAGCCCGACGACAAAACGAAAGCAAAGAATGAGGAGTCAGAGTCGAAAAGGAGGAGGCTCACCGTCTTCTTCGTGGTCGACGACATGGCTGCCGCTCCTTCGATGAACCCTCAAACTGAAACCCTAGCGAAATGAGGAAGATTGGCGCCACGAGATCCTCAGCATTTATATGGGAGGAATTGGGGTTTAGGAAGCCCCTGAATATACCCGAAACACCCTTAGTACTTTTCTTTTGTTCCTATCATCATTCTATGGGCACGGATCTCAATTGGGCGGGTCGTAAACGGGTAATGCCCGTACCGAGCTTTAATTTTGTACCCGTTCTTCAAATTCCAACCCTAACAATATTCGCTTTGTAAATCCAAACCTAAAAAATGAAACATTTTAAAATTAGGTAGTTGAAAATTTGGAATTATATGTAGTGGCACTTCTTGTCGTTGCTTTGTCGTATACCCTCTTAAAGATATTAGGGGTTTCTTTCCCAACCCAAAACCGAACCAGTGAAAAATAGGTAACTGCCATCGCGTATCGACTCGATCGAGTGTCCTTACGTTGGGAAAATATTGCAATGAGTATAGACATGTCCGGTTCAGGTTTACCTGAAACCTTGAACTGTAGGTTCTGGTTCCAGTTAGAGAAGAGTTAGGTTCGAGACGGTTTTGGTTCGGTTTCAGAACTGCTGAAAATATTTTGTAAGAATTCTCTTTTTAACATAAGGACCGCGAGTCTCAATCTCAAGGTCGCTCCCTGTCATTGAGCTGAAGAGGTATTTGTGATAGGCGAAGGCTGAAAATATATTTAAATTTAAAGACGGTTTGAAGTTGCTGGTTCTTGGAACTGTGAACTGTAACTGAATCAAAAGGTCCCTGATTTGGTTATAGTTTTGGAATAGAAACCACTGCTTCTAGTTTCTGTCCGTTTTAAGACCGGTTTGGTTTCGGTTCTAAACCGGTCAGATTCTTCCTTCCGGTAAAGGCAGGGTCCAGTAACTCCGTATTCGGCACCCAGAGCGTTAGCTCAACAATATAATATTGTAGCACTGTTGCTGCTGGTGGGAAGTTCAACTTTCATAGGTGCATGTGTATATTAGGCCTCGGCTTTCTCATGCAACCAACGATAACTAAGCCTTTTCTCATACTAGATAAGATCGGCTGCATGGATTCTTTGTTTCCGCACAATACCCTATCATGTGTCATGCTAACAGTTTATATAAAATAGATTTTTTTTTGTATTTTTTTTCAAGAATTGATGAGTAAATTTACTTCAACCTACAACAGTCCTGAAAGCCTTAAAGCCTCCATTTGCGCTGTACGAACTATGAAGCACTCATAAATTATTGAAGCAATCAATAATTTATGCTCTTGAGAAATTCAACTTCTTCAAGATAGGGATGGTTCAAACCCAGTCGAAGCCATTCATGCTAGGTGATCCGGCGAACTAAGAGTCGAGACTCTTTGTAGTGCGTACCATTGAACGATTGGTTGTTTTGTAGTGCGCACCATTTAAGATGAGTCGAGCCCATGCCGAATCGAACATGAGTTTTATTGTTAAAACATTTAAGACAACACTTTTAGTTTTCCTTCTCTCAAGGAAAGAATCAAACCCTTGTTTATTCAAGTTGGGGCCTTAAGTGTGGCTCTAGACTAACCTAACAAACCAACCGGAGGCGATTTGGGTTAGGCACATTAGAAATCATACCTAAACACTAGCACATTACAACCTGATTGCAATTCCCTCCGTTCGGATTCTGGGAGGTTCCAGAAGTGATTCTGATCCGATTCAACCCACCAAGCCGGTCCAAACCAGTCAGCTCTACTGTATCTTTTTTTGGAGATGGCATTTGAATCAGATTCTGGTTGGTTAAATCAGATCAGACTTGGATGGCCTTTTAGCTTGCATTGTTGGACTTGGTCGATTCGATTCAACTTCATTTTTCATGATTTCACCTGTCTAAGGATTTCCGAACCCCACAGATCAGGTACAAATCTACATCACTAGAACATGCTTCCAACTGAGAGAGAGAGAGAGAGAGAGAACCTTTAGATTGAAATTGAATTTGGATAGTATCCTACGTAACATTTCTAGTATCCAGAAAAAAATCCAATTACACTCCAACTTTGGTTTCATGATTGCAGTTTGTTTTCTAAAGATCTATGGATCATACAATTTGAAACAGATCCAGATAATTCTCTTAGCACAACGAGCAATAGCTCTCCTGTTGTGAGTTCTATAATTGGGGTTGTTTATCTCGCCATCATAAAAGGAAAAAAGAAATTTATCTCGATCTTATTAAGTATTTGATAGAATCTGATCCATTGACACACATGACCTAGTTGTGAGCTTTAGTTGGGCCCACCCACCACGTGTTCTCCTAACCAAGAAAATGGGCAAAAAAAGAGTCTCCGTAACATATTACAACCGACTTTCACCTTTATTAGGTTGTGACCATTATAGCCACGTCATATCTACCTCGAGTGTTTAGATGAACAAATGAGTACCTACTTCTGCAAAGTTATATATATATGCTACGTAACAAATCTAAATCATTCATCTTTAACAATGGAGAGTTAAGATTTGAATCTAAAAGGCTATATATATATATATATATATATATATATATATATATATATTATTGATATGCTTTTTAAATTTCAAATCTCAATCATCCATCTATTTTAAAAATAGATGATTAAGATTTATTTGTATTTACTAGAGTGCGTGTAGCATATACCAGTTTCTCTCTATATATATACATATATAAGATCTTAATGCCCTTTAATGCATAATTGTGTAAAAATCAATGTGTGCCAGTTTCTCCTTCTCTCGTGAGCAGCCAAGCCTCTGAAGGCAGGAAAAGGATCATCGGTGGAAGGAATATCTACTCGGGCATAGCATGTTCCTCTGCTGCTGGCTCACTGTAAAATGCTAAATAAAAAATCTGAGTGTAACTATCTGCGAAATAGACTTCAAGGCCTTCTTTCACATTCTGTGCAAGCTCATCAAAGTCCCTCCGATTAGCCTAACACCCACACACACACAGATGCCATGCACCTCCTAGGGGATCGAGCTGGCCACCTGCGAGTTACATTAAACTCGCTTGAACTAGATTCCAATAGCTGCAATTTTGTGAGTTCCTCTTCCATAACTTGTAAAACATGGGTTGGGGTCTTATCTTTCTTTTCTTTGGCTCAATTCTTTCCTTAAATTTTGCCGCAAAATTAGATTAAAAAAAATGTTGTTAAACGTAAACACTCATTTCTTCTTGCCAATCATCCAACATCCAGTTCTGCAGTAAGTCATGAAAAATGCTGATAAGATCTAGAGGAAAGAAGACGACAGTCAATGATTAGTGAACCAGACCACTAATAAGCACATAAACAGAAACCCTCAAGCAATCTGGTAGGTGTGGTTCTTCCTGTGATACAGTAAATCATGGCCATATATAATCCCCTTGTCAATGACAGGTATTTAGTGTGTGTGTGTGTGTATATCTGCAAACCTCATAGTTGTTGAAAATTTCCACTTCCTTTTGTGCAATTGCAGATACGAATGCACTTATACCGAATGATATTAGATCTCACGGCTACCTGAACTTGTATAGTTATCCATTATTTTTGGTTGGAGCCAGAGATGAGTTTTAAATTTGTTTTTAAGCTGTACCTTGTGACAGATCAAGGGATTTCCTTGCTTCATTATCCTTTTGTGCACCACAGAATTTTCATCCCACGAGATGAGTCAGGTTGTATTTCGAATTCCATGTCAAGTAACAAATTGTTGTTGAGTCACCAAATTTTCAAATTAACTATAAAAGGATCCCGTCTGAGGGGCTTTGGATTCGGATGTGAAGCATAAATGCTGAATGCAGATCCAATACGTCTAGACTGCAAAGAATCCAAGGAGCAAGCTTTTTTCTAGAGATTAGACAGCCACACACGAAATATAATAGGTGTCGACTCCTTTTAGGAACAGATTCTTCCTGCAGATTAATTTTCTAATGCCATCTATCACAATCATTAACTCATATTCCTTCCCAAATAGCATTCTATTCACTTGGGGAAACCACATTTTGAGGGAAGGGCCAAGCATAAAGTTCACATGTTGGGTTCGCTTCTACGCTTGCATTAACCCGCTCTGGCGCATACTTTTAGTTCATACAAAATTGTCGCTATATATAATTAGACATCGTACAAGAAATGAAGATGTTGGGATGGATGAGTGGTCATACAAGAAAAGACCTTATACATAATGAGGTTATTAGAAACAAATTAGGAGTGACACCAATAGAGGATAAAATGAGAAAACATGGTTTAAGATGGTTTGGACATATAGAAAGAAGATCAAAAGGAGAACCTATAAGAAGGTTAGAAAAACTAAATTTGGAAAGTATTAAAAGAGGTAGAGGACAACGACAAAAGTGTTGGAAAGAAACAAGATCTAGCTTATTGGGAGTTAACTGCTAACATGGCACACGATAGAGATCTGTGGAAACAAAGAATCCATGTAGCCGACCTTGTCTAGTATAGGAAAAAGCTTTGTTGTTGTTGTATATAATTAGACATCATACAGTCGTCCGGCCCAAACATTCAAAGACTAGCTTCATTGTTGTCCTGTAACCTTTTAAACTCTGGCAAGTAAGCTTTATAAGAACGTTCCAAACTGCGCCTTGCAAAATAGTAATGCATCATCGGCATAAGACAACCATGTTATTACACTCATAAGGTTTCTCGGACATTTAGACATATAACGATTTGCTGACATTCATAAGGTATGAGTAATCTTCAGAGAAAGGCATTCTATATAACAAGGAGCACAAAAATGAGGAATTGAGGATCCTCTTTGCCTGGTCCATGCTAGCTACCAAAGAGTGTCATTCAGCAACTTTTTTGGGGTGAAGTGCACTTGTATTTTAAGTCTACAAAACACTTCATTTTCTCGTTAAAGTGATAAATCGAGAAACTTTTTAGATTTTGAGTGAGGTGCATGCCTCACCTCTCCCTAAAGTGAGTCCGTCACTCATGCATGGGTTGCCATATCAGATAAATTTCGAAACCCTGAAACAGAGGCTTCATGCAATTCATATAATGATGTCATTTCCCATTAGCCCATCGACATTCATTTCCTATGCCAGTTAGGAGGTTAGCCGATGGACATTCTTGATAAACCCTGGGAAATTACCTTCATGTGTTTTCATTTAGGTGCATTTTTTACGATCCTGCCTTTCTCGATGTAAAGCTTCAAGTGTGTTACTTTAATATTGCTACTCTTCATCTGCTTTTTTTTCTAATTTCCAGCAAAAAGCTTGTTAATCGAGATTGCTTCCTGTCACATTTCGCTGGGATCTTAACCCCGTTGAGAGAGAGAGAGAGAGAGAGATGACGATATGGAACTGATAAAAGACGAAGAAAAAAGAGGAAGAAGTGAACTAAAGATTTAAGCAGGACACTTAATAAACATAGAGACACCAAAATCACTAAATGTACAAGAGAGCAAGGCACACACACACCTAAGCAAATTTTTACCATATTATGATGCGGATGAACATTGCATGCATGACGACGCCATTCATTAATTGCAGAAGTCCCTAATCCGAACCAACAGCAGCATTTAAGTCCTGTTCGATATCCTCATCAGAATCTTCATGAGAAGTAACAGACGAAGAAGAATCGCTACGATGGCTTCCACCATGGTTATCATCACTCGCATCATAACAGATAAAAACAGGATCTCTGTGGTCCTCTTTGATTTCCTCAAAATCTTCTTGGGAAGTCACAGTTGATTCATAATCCGTGTGATGGTTTTCGTCGACGATCAGATTGGCACTCAAATCATAGTTGATAGAGGGAACAGATGAATCACAACAACTTGCATTGCGTCCTTCAGCTGCGAGATTGCCACTTATATCATAGTTGATCTCATCTTCATCTAAATCCAACGGTTTACACTTCTTCCCCATCAAAATCCTAGCCTTCCACAATTCCACTCTTTCACTTTCCTCGCCACTCTCTTCTTTGTATTCTCTATTCAGTTGCATTGCAAAACTATTGTCATGAAAACTCCTCCCACAACCATCATCATCACCAATTGGTGATGCTGTATTCTTGTTATTCTCAACACACTCATCGTCGTTGGGTTCCGTGGTAGGAGCCACACCGGTCCTTTTTGAGTGAAAAGCACCGCAAGGCCAAAATCTTCGGTTATTGACACCACTAAGCAAATAATCCAAGGTAAACTTCTGCGAGAAACTAACACGAGATGAGGAGCCTTCTTTTTGAGTCTTGTTTCCATTAAAGTTCTTCTTAAAGGAGGAATATTTTGACTTGCTAGCCGAGCTAAAAGAACTAAATGAAGACTTCAATCTGCTTTTGAGATCATTGTTGCTTGTTGATCCGTTCTCTCTGTTGGACCCCCCGATAAATTTTCTGAAACCAAGCTTTGTGGGGAGAAATGAAGGTGTCATATATTTGATCAATGCACCAGCATTACCGTTTGCGTCACTGGATCTCTGCCTCAGTTTCCTGAGACGAAGGAACTTAAACTTCGTTGAAAGTGGAAGCTTAAAGATGGAGATTGAGGAAGATTCTGCTTTTCCATTGTTTGTGATAACTCTTTTACCGTTGTTTTTACCGTTGATTGACATGATGATAGACGGCTCAGATGTTACGTTGTTGCTGCTGTCTCCTTCACTTTGGATTGATATTTCGGCATTGTTGGTCATAGCATCTTCATGGGTCACTGATTTTGCGTCCTCCTTTTCATATAACGCATTGCTTCCGTTGTTGGTATTGATGTTTCTTTCATCATCTATCAGTACGTTCTGATCATTTTGAGAGGATTTCTTGTGGCTAAGGGATACGGCCGATTTGAAGACGTTGCAGTTGGAGTCGATGGTTTCAATGCGATTTTTCGATCTTGTAGGGCTCATGCAATCGTTGTTTTGCTCATTGGTAGCCATTGAGATCTGAGCGTCCACGGCTACACCTCAAGAAAATGCAAGAAAGAGAACGAAATGAATAGGGGAAGGTAGGTGCTAGATTTGTGAGAAAGTGGCTTGATGGTGAATTTTGTTAAACCTTCTGGTTATAATTTGGTTCGAAATACCATTTCTTCGATCCATTACCACTCCCGAATTCCAGCCATACAAGATCGCATCTAGAAAATCTTGAAGATATCATGAAATCTAGTAAATATTTTACTTAGTCAAGCAAGTTAGGTACCTCACTGTCCTCAAATCTTGTTCGTGTGAACGGTACAGATCAGTCATCCGTCAACCTTGACACAATCAACCCAAGGAGTGATGCCATTGTTTATGGATGCATTACATGCGACGAAGTGCATTAAACAGTAGTGATGATAAGTAATGTCTAGTATCATAGGCTGTCTAGCAGCTCCTTGTATATATGTAGAAAGAAGTTCATGCTCAATTGAACATGATACCAATCAAACCGTTTGCATGATTTCACCAATCCAACCACCATTTTTTCCCTCAATCATCAATCCAACCACCAGCTTTTACTCTCAATCACGTTCAATGGTTAAATTAGTGAAACCATGCAAACTTCTCGATTGAGCATGAACCATACTCTCTCTTTGGCTCTCGCTCTTTCTATATAGGGGGAGAGAGTGATCACCCTAAATTAATTTTAAGGTTCTACATGAAATAATTCGAGAAAAAGAACGATTGGGACAAATATAAAATTAATTATAATCCCAAATGAGAACTATAATTTGACGCATGAGCCTTGAAGCATCTCCATGCATGACTCATAACTATATTTGATGCGTGAGCCTTTAAAGGCATCTCTAAGAACTGGTTTTCTCCATTCAAAAGATTTGAACTCGAGACCTTTCTTAAGGAGAACAAGTGCCGAACTACTTGAACCAACCAGGCATTTGTGTCAAGTTACAGCTTTTCATAGTTCAGTCTTTTCCTCCTTTTGGTGTAAGGTGGAAGTATGAAACTCATGCAGGTTCAGAAGCAAACTTTAAAAGCTTAGCTCACTTCAATATTCCCGAAATTTACGTAAAAGTTTGAAAGATAAATTGAGATATTTTCTGTGTACATTTTTAATCTTAGGATCATAGTTTAATAGAGAAGGAACCATGTAAAATTTATATAAAATTGTGCATGTAAAATTCATTCCTAAGCATAAAGAGGCTGACATGACATGGCTGGGGGTCCACTCACAAGTTAAAGGTCATGGGTTCGATACCAGACATTGGCTTCAACCTCCCTGTTGTACCCAAAGAAGTTCATTCCTAAGATGGGTCTCACCATCCACTTAAAGTAACAAACCAATTAAATGTCAGAAATTTTATATGTTAAGATGGATACCCAGAGCCACAATCATGATCATATCCAAAGTATCTGTATCCTTTCCATAATCATATCCATGCCCATATACATTTTTATTTTATTGAAAATATTCATATTGATACTGATATGAGCATCCATATCCATCTTATTTGAAAAATCATTAATATCTGTAACCACAAAATTTCAGATATGGGTATATCCATTTCCAATATTGGCAAGAAGGAATGTGGTTCCAGATACCAAGTGGATTCATATCCTATTTACATCTACAAGTAGTAGATATGGCTGGTTCGGAATCGGCCCGGGGATTCTAACTAGAACTGAACCAGGCCAGGAACCGGCTGGAACCTGAACTGGTCAAATCATACCTAAAACCAGGGACCACCCGATTTGGTTCTTGTTTTACCTTCCATAGAACTGGAACATTCTTAATGATTTTTTCTGGCTTCTAGCAGTTTAAGACTCAAATTGGAACCAAAACCAGTCTGGTCCTGGTTCGTTTTCAAGGAACTTCCTTGTCGACGAAAACTGACACTGGTGGTGCTGAACTGCCATGTTTATCGGCAGGCACATTGATACTTATGCTTGCCATACGCACACCTGGTTAGACATGTCTGGTTCCGGTTTGGGTCTGGAACCGGTAATTTTATATAAATTATATTTTTTTATAAGAATATCGGAACGGGTGGTTTTGGTTTGGATCTGGTTCCTGTTTGATAAAAGCTAAAAGCGGAACCAGACCAGATGAGTCCTAGTTCCCAATTCTGGGTCCAACCGGTTCTTGGCCCGATTTGGTTCCGGTTGGAAATTGATGTTGGGATACAAAGTTTTTTTTGAATCTCAGCTCCTGGGGTCCCCAGCATAGACATGCATACAGTTCATGCACAACCTCCATCAATCTCCCAAGTTTTTCTTTTATGATTTTCCTTCATTTTATGAAAGTATTTCTAAATAATTGAACAAGTAACCAAACTGAGTGGCCTTTCTTGAAGGACTTCCAGCTACAACTATGCAAGAATCCAACCTACTCAGCGCTTTCTCTGTTGCTTATCCCATTTGTTCATAAAAGATTTATTTATTAATTAATACTTGACCATCAAGCAGTGTCACCTTCTCTACCGTCTTTCTGTTCAAGATAAAATTAATCTGACAGTGCAAAGCACAAAAGATGCATGAGGTGTAACAAAACCACAGCAGAAGCCGCCGGATTGATTGCCTTCTTTTAAGGCCCTTTTTTCTATTCGACGACAAACTAAAGCCGAGTGAAGAAACGAGTGCTAGAAATTCGTCCACAGATCCTACTCCAAGCTTCTCTTAATGACCTCTTCCGCAAGCATCCGAGAGCATCAAACTCATAACCTTTAACTTGTGAATCGACCCCTTAACCAAGTTAGCAATTGCTCATACTTACGACATGTTAAATACATTAATCAAAGATGAATTCGGATTGCCACTATTGTATCGAGTCCCCTAAATTATAGGCACAAATGCACATGTATCATAGAATGGTATGAATGATACTTTGTATTTATTTAATGAAAAAATAATTAAAAACTGAAAATTATTGAATATAAATCTCATCTGATAAACTAAGATATATATATATATATATATATATATATATATATATATATATATATATATATATATATTTAAGCTCATTTTATTTTATAATATGTACTAATGGTTGGGCAATCATGCTAAACCGGTAGTCTGGGTTCGAATCGGTCATGTCTGGCCACACATCTACCTTAATATTTTCATGCCCCAATGCAAAAAGAAGAAATGTGTTTCTTTGGTCAGCATTCCGGACTTAACCATTTCGATTAGTAAACATAAATAATCCAAATTTTAAAAAACAAATATGGATCAGGAATCATACCCACAGTTGGCCTTAGAAATTTGAGGCAATTCACTCACTCCATTAGAAATGTACCAAGTTCCATTGTGTGCATTGTAATCTATGACTGGGAGATTTTCAGCAAGTTCTTTGATTTCTGGAGTTGGTGATTGTTGAGCAGCGGGTGTCATTGCAGCCAGGGTTTTTTCTAGCTCTGGTTGAGGCGGTGGAGGTTGTGGTATGGAGGCCGCTGTCAGTGGAGGGGTAGTCTCAGGTGAAGGTGGAGTAGACCCTGCTGGAGGGGGGATATTTGCACGCTCAGGAGTTGGTGGCGGCCCTTGATCAGCTGGCTCTGGCTCACCTTCAGTCGGTACGGTGGGCGGCTGCACCACTGGTGGTGGAGCGGAACCTGGCATTGCTTTAGTGAGTTCTGAGTGAGAGCAGATGGTTGCTCTTGATGGCCTTCATGACCAATCGAGGGTCAATCTAACCCACAATAATCAGCTTTTGCTGCTGGGAATCTGTATAGTGTTGGTATATGCCTGCAAAGTAATATGTAAAATCTCTTAAGATATTCTCCCAAATATTTATTTATATATATAATAAATCTATTTAGAAATTAAGAAGAAAAGGCGTTTCATTTAAATCTCTTACCATTAAGGCCTTGGATAGCCTTCTTGATCTTGTGGACGCAACCATTCCAGTCCATCCGAACATGGATCTCAGTGACTTTAGGTTTCTGCTGACATGAGTTCATGGAAAGGGAGAACGGGCAAACTAGAACATGCTAAGGTTTATTCTTATCAAAGAACAAAAATGGCATTCGGTATAATGAGAAATTATTTCCAACAACCCCTTCACTCTTGAGGTATGCTTTTGTGAAAGATTTTCTTATCCACCTCACGTCGACGTAGATCCGCCACTCAGCATGGCGGATAATGCCCACCAGAGAAGTGACCATAGAAGCTTCAGGCAATACGTGGAGGGTGAGAACGGAGAGAGTAGGAGTTGCGTTGCAGCGGAGTGGCAATTACCCAAGCTTCATTTGCATGTATCACCCAAGCTGGGGCGATAACTAGTGACAATCATGCTGTGAGGACTGGCTTTCGCGATGGTTTCGGAGGATTCCCTTAACCAAGCTACCGCCCATGAGTCACCGGCTTATTCCTCAACCAGTACGCGGTCAGAGAGATAAGACTGATGGGCACCATGGACTAGGTGGACAGAGCCACCAGCTTTGGTGGTGGACGAAGGAGAACAACAAAGAGAAGGCATGACAAATCGCGTCTTGTTATGACCAAGGGCGCAGAAGGAGGAGGCTTGGGCAGAGAGGAAGAAGAAGAGTCATGGTAGGCATTGGTCTTTGGTGGTTTTGCAATACACAAAACGGAAGGAGCTAGAAGCGATGGTTTTGTTGCTTTTGATGAGAAGCAACCATTTGCATTATAAGGAGTGGTACGTCACTGAAAAAACTAGCAGAGAAAGGTTGCTGGGAAGTTGCTGAGATAAAGACTGAGAATGATACACAGCTTTTGCAATACTTACTAATAGTTCTCAACTATACAGGCCTACAACAGACATGAACACAAGCTTTACTTTTGTTTTGGTCTCTATGTGTTTCCTATCAGTTTGCTGCATGAATGCCTTAGTTAATTAAATATTTTTTTCCAAACAACTTTTGGTTCAAACATGTGTCTTTAATGGAAGAGCATTTGAGCGGAACTTATTTTTCTTTCTGTAGTACTGGTTTCGGTTCTCCTACAAATTCTGCTAGAGTTTCTCCTACAAACTCTGCCCATGTAAGGAATCACCCTTGCATGGCCGGTCCCAAGCCTGGATAAAGGAGGAGGGTTGCGTTAGGCTTCTGACAGTCAACGTAGAACTTTGTCAGACTTATCTACCACGGATTCTATAAATTATGATAGGGCACCGTGGAAACAAAGAATCCATGTAGCCGACCCCATCTAGTATGGGAAAAGGCTTAGTTGTTGTTGTTGTTGTAGTTGAAGAAAATGATCAATTCTGACTGATCATCTTGTCTAAATATTCAATCATAGTGACAAACTGCAACTGACAATCCAATGATCCATTGTAACTTTAGAATGAAGAACACCCATTAAAAAGCAAAAATTGGAATTGGAAAATCATGTGGTAGAGATTTATAACGAAACTATTCTTCATTTCCCCATAATATATGCAGCTAACCCAAATAAAATATTTAGCTCAGCAAAATGTGCTAGATTTGCCCAAAACTCCACGTGAACTAGCTCATGTAACTAACATTCTTCTCGTCATGCCATTCAATACATGTAGGAAATTGATGCAGTGGTGAGTTGTGAGATATTATACCTCTAAGCGGGGAATCATGGCTTTGTGTGTGTGTGTGTGTGTGTGTGTGAGAGAGAGAGAGAGAGAGAGAGAGAGAGAGAGAGAGAGAGAGAGAGAGAGAGAGAGAGAGAGAGAGAAGAGAAGTATATAAGGAGGGAGAAGGGAGGACGAAAAGAGCTTTTCAGGCAGAGAAGATACAAAGAACTGTACATGTTTCTAGCTTTTTTATATGTATCGACTTGATGATGGATCATGATTCCTTTTCGTGTTCACCCTGGGTGACATGAGAAAATTTGGGTTGGGTTTGGGTTGTATTGACCTTAACGTATCATGAACATGGCCCAAAGCATGTAATGGTTGACAATTCCGGATAATACAAAACCTGACAGAAAACGACACAGAAGGTCTTTTTTGTTTCGTATAGTCGTGTTTCGGGTTGACCTGCTTTTGTTAGGTGAGATAAAGTTCAGCTAATAGCCTATGGTTTGAAAAACTTGTGGGTTTTGGCTTTTGTTATCATGGAGAGTCTGAAGGGTATGCATATCCCAAGTTTCGAACTCACGACCTGCAACTTAAAGTTCTCTAGTCAGGTGAGCTATTTTATGGGTACACGAAACAGTGGACTATTTTCATACGTGAGATAACCTTTTTGTCTTCCAAAATTAAAATGAGGTGGATGCTCACCTCAAGGTGGATCCGCCATTGACAAAGAACGAGCTTTTATCTCCAAAGTTGATAACTTTAGATCGTTCAAGGGTGAGTGCATCAAGTTGAGTTCACACCGTCATCCATCCTTTCCGTTGTCGCTTGATCCACCGCACTATCAAGACTTTTGTCCAAAACCTGACTCTCTCTCTCTCTCTCTCTCTATATATATATATATATATGTTAAACGCAACGCATAAAAATATAATAGTATTTATATATTTTTTAATTGAAACCTTTACCATTAACAATGTCAATCGAACCCTGAACATGTTTATGCACCAAAAGAAATTATGTATACTAATGGGATCCAATTCCACTAATGAAATCTAATTCCATGTAGTTTACCATAACTAACCAATGAAACATTTGTTGCCTTCTCTATGGATATCATATGAGTGTGATCTTCACCTCCTATGGCCTTTGAAAGAACCAAATGATATCTAAAATTAATGGCTTTGTTAAAGCATGAACTTAAACAAAAGATGCGATGGTTATGGCTCTGTCAGGAATACAGATTCAACACCAAGCTTCCTGAATGTATTGGCTAACGAATGTCCATCAGAGTCTCTTAAAATGCCACAGCCTGTTCGACACATGCGATGGTTATGGCTGCCATCCTAGTTTATTGTAGTTCAACCATATTCAAGAGGAATCAATCCAACTGGGACTTCCTGTTTATTCCCTGCTGTTACACCATGACGCGGCTTCTTTGCTTCAATGCGAATTGCTGCACCCACCATTTAATTGATAGAGAACCCCAAGTAAATTCAGCAAGGAAAACTTGATGATTTCGCCACTTCCAGATTAACAAGACCTCTCATTTGGTGCTCCATAGCCATTAGAACAGTGCTCTTTTTTGCAGGTGTAATTATTGCGTTCCATATTAATGCTTGCTGTTCTGGCACATTAAATCACTCACTCCCCATTTAAATATTACAGAGCGAGTAGGCAACCGACTGTGAGCAATCTGCGAGGCACAAAATTTAACCCCTTCTGGCTCATCTAATCTCCAAGATTTTACCCCCACAATCATCGAGTATGTTGAAGCTGCGTTGCTTTGAAGCAGAGAATAAGCACTTCTTACTGTAAACGATCCATATAAGGCCACCAATTAGGGGAGTGGGTCGTGGGATCGGTGTTGCGGAGCTTCTTTATGATCTCTCAATGAAGACAACCTTCTAATGTGTGTCAATCAGCTGTACCTTGTTGCGTCGCCATGCCATTTACGCCTCCTCGTTGATGCCAACCGTATCAGTCGATAGGAAGGCCATATATTACAGCCAGTGACGGGAAGTCGACTACATTATACCTAGCTTCCGTAGATCCATGTAAAGCGTGGATTCGGATGTAGAGCTGTTATAGGATTTGGTTTGGTTTAGAATTATTTGAGTTATTAGATTTGAATTTTAATTAATTTATTACAATTCAAATTGGTGCCATTGTATCATATTTTGAGTTTTTTTATTTAAACGTAATTTATTCATATGTATACTTTTTGTTTTTGAATTTAAAATTTATTATAATAAATTTATTAGGATATATTAGCACCCAAGTAGATACTAGGTTCTCTTTTACGTTTACGTGTACATGTAGGTAATTTGTGTAAAATTGAACGAGATACTTTTTATTCCATGGAATCACTTTACCTAAAAACGAAGATTGTTCCAATTCTCAACCAGGAAATCCCGACCTGGACAACTTTGACCCAACTTAACCTCAATAGGATGGGAAATACTCGACTCGATCAAGTTTGCACGAGGATAAGGTGATATGACTTGATACCTAACTCATATATAAGTATGAAAGAAGCTTGGTTTATACTAATAGCATTAACGTATTTAAACAAATATCTACTATTCAATTATAAAGATAGATGGTTAATATTTGAATTTTGAGTTCATACTTTCTCAATTATACTTAACTCAAAAAAGTACATTTTTATTTTTAATTAAAATCTCAACTATTTAATTTTCAAATTGAATGTTGATATTTATTTGTATTTGCTAGCGTCTACCATGCATTATATATACATATAAATATGCCCTATTTCTATCCCATATCAGAGATGTTATCCGAGAACTTCAACCCGTATCTGCCCCATTAAGGTTTGGGTCGGATCCGGGTATGGGTATACAGTCCCCGATCCGGCTCATTGCCATACCCCACACTGACCACACCAATTGGGACTTCCACGACGCAGAAATTCAAATAATTGGCGTTGCAGAAAGAAAATAAGAATGGGAAGGGCATTTTCGTGCTTCTCATTTTCTCCCTCTCTCTACCTCTCGGATAAATACCCGCTCTCGCTCTCACCGTTCCTCTCACGAAAAGCTTCGCATCTCTCTCTCTCTCTCTCTCTCTCTCTCTCTCTCTCTCTCGCTCGCTCGCTCGCTCGCCTCCGTCTGATTAGGTACGAAATCTCTCGTATGCCTCTTGATTCTTTCTGTTCTCCTTGATCTCTTCACTTTTCAAAGTTTTAGGGCTTCTTTTTTCCATTTCTGAGTTTGTGATTGGGGGTTTAGGGTTTGCGGAGGTTGATTTGTGCTATTCAACTTTGTGGATGTGGTTTCGGTAGGTGTGAGTTTCAGCCATGTCTTTGCGGCCGAGTGCCCGGACGGAGGTCCGTAAGAAGAGCTACAAGGTTGCCGTCGACGCTGATGAAGCCAGGAGGAAGAGGGAGGACAATATGGTGGAAATCAGGAAGAACAAGAGGGAAGAAAATCTATTGAAGAAGAGGAGGGAGGGAATGCAGTCTCAGGCCTACGTCCCGACGCTGCAGGCGACCGCCATGGAGAAGAAGGTGATTCTTTGGCGGATTGTTCCCTTCGTATTTGATTCTGTTTGTTCGAGAATTGTTTCTCTGTATCTTTCTTGATTGCGTCTTACTTTGTCATTTGGAAGTCACGACTGCCACGAAATTTGACCACTTTTGGAATTTTGATGGGCTAGTAACTAAGCATTTGAAAACTTCAATTTGTTCTATGGGATGAATTGATTATGTTTCTGTTTTGGATCCGTTGGTGTAATTACATCTACTTGAACGAGATGCTAAGAATCCGAGTTCTGTTACCGACAATAGCTTGTAGATTTCGTGGATTTCTCATTTCTTATCTTGAATGTTTTGGTCTTCAATAGTTGGAGAGTCTTCCTGCTATGGTTGCGGGGGTGTGGTCTGACGAGAGCAGTGTGCAGTTGGAGGCGACTACGCAATTCAGGAAGCTTCTATCTATAGGTACTTCTTTTAGGGTTGTGCGGTATTTATCTTTTTGTCATTTTGTGTTTTTTCTTGTATTTGTGATGTTTGCTGCTTGTATATAATTTTCCTTTCCCCCCTCTGTTTTCCATTCTTGTCCCTCGATGAGCAGAACGTAGCCCTCCCATTGAAGAAGTTATTCAATCTGGTGTTGTTCCCCGGTTTGTTCAGTTCCTGACGAGATCAGATTTCCCCCAACTGCAGGTTTTATTTTATTCGTCCTTGGTGGATTGCAACGCGTTCTTATATGGGAGAGAACTCTCTCTTCATGAGGTTTAATTCTATTTTCTGTCGCAGTTTGAAGCAGCGTGGGCTCTGACGAACATTGCTTCCGGAACTTCAGAGAATACCAGAGTTGTGATTGATCATGGGGCCGTTCCCATTTTTGTTCAGTTGCTTCAGTCGCCTAGCGATGATGTCAGGGAACAGGTAGTTCTCTTACTATCTTTTAGTCCGTCATACTCGATTTGTGGTTTTTGGATGTGAATTTGTCTTGTTTATGCGGTTGTTGTTAGGCTGTGTGGGCATTGGGAAATGTCGCGGGTGACTCTCCAAAATGCCGAGATTTGGTGCTTGGCTATGGTGCGTTACTCCCATTGTTGGCCCAACTAAATGAGCACGCAAAGCTTTCCATGTTGAGAAATGCAACCTGGACTCTCTCGAACTTTTGCAGGGGAAAGCCACAGCCTCCCTTTGAGCAGGTTCGTATATCTGAAACTCCCTTCTTATTGGCCTTGTGTTTGATTGCCTTGTAGTTAGTTGTTTTCCTTGTTGGTGCAGACCAAACCTGCACTTCCTGCCCTCCAGAGACTCATCCACTCAGCGGATGAGGAGGTGCTAACAGATGCCTGCTGGGCGCTCTCTTATCTGTCGGATGGAACAAATGACAAAATACAGGCTGTCATTGACGCTGGAGTCTGCCCCAGGCTTGTGGAGCTTCTTCTGTATGTTTTCTTTTCTTTATGTATTTTCAAGTTTTAATAACTTAATGGCTTCATTGGGGCATAGCTCACTGGCTGGGGGTTGGCTCTCTGTCAGAAAGTCAGGAGTTCATTACCCGAGTGTGCATCTAATGGTGTCTGCCTAACCCCATCTTGTGTATCAAGAAGGGAAAAAAAATTATTAACTTAATATAACCCATCCATGGTGTCAGAAACATTCAGGTATTCATTTTGTTTTTATGGTTTTGGTTGTTGTGTTTATTTAATTGCATATCTTACCTCGAATAATTGTTCCTTGCTTTTCCAGCCATCCATCACCTTCAGTGCTTATTCCTGCACTTCGTACGGTTGGAAACATTGTTACTGGGGATGATCAACAAACCCAGGTAGATACCTATGTTGTATTATCAACTAGTTCGCTGCTGATACTTGTTGACTGCTAGTAGATGACTAGTTGCTTGTTAATGTAATACCGTTGGGAAGCCCCAACGGCTAGTAGCCGTTGGAGCTACCCAACGGCTAGTGCTGGCCCAGCCAGCAACTAGCCGTTGGATCCCAACGACTAGTGCTGGCCGGCCAGCACTAGTTCAGCCCATTTGATGATCTTGCTTCTTGCTACTTACTTGCCTCTTGTAAAGTGTCTATAAATAAGACCTCATTCCATGAATAAATTATGCAGTCTTGCACTGCTTCTTGATTCGTTTTGTGTATACTTCCGCTCTTGTCAATCATTCTTGAAGATAGACATTCGTCAGTGAATGTCATTTGACTCTCGGCGACTCGGTAATATTGATTGATGCAACATCAACCTTTGATGATCGACAATTATTCACATGGTATCAGAGCCTCGGATCGAAGAAAACGAGTGCATCGGGAAGCGTGCCGAAAGTGCAAAAATTGAAGATTTGCATCAAACTTGAGGTTAGTCTTAAATATTCATTTTTTGCACAAATGGAAGGCAAAAATGAGTCGTTTAGATGTATTCTAGACCCAAAAAGTTATCAAAGTTGGGCTAGAACAATGAAAAAATATTTTTTATCAAAAGATTTTTGGGATTACATTGATGGGACTATAAAAGAACCAATTTTGGACATTGATGGCTTAGATGATGATGAAATCATCAAAGCACATGAGAAATTCAAAACGGATTTGAAATTGTGGGAAAAAATGAATGCAAAAATCACATGGATCATTTGTCAAAACGTGGATGAAAAACTTAGAAATCGGATTAATGCTTTTGAAAATGCGTTTAAAACTTGGGAATATTTGAAAAAGCTTCATTCTCAAGATGATTTTGTCTTTCAAATTGATCTTATGGAAAGAATGATTATGCTCAAACAAGAGAACCTAAGCATTAGGGATTATCACAATGCATTTTCGGAACTTTGGACTCAATTAAGGAGTTTTGACAAATTTGGAAAACTTCACAAACTAGACGAATTTCAAGAATTTTTGGAAAATCAATATTTTTTTCTTGTTTATGCGTGGTCTAAGAGACGAATTTGAAAACATTAGATCAAGCCTTATACATAGGAAACCTAGACCTAGAGGGGATACCTTCTTGCCGATCTTGTTATGGAGGAAACAAGATTGAAAAACATGCATGTTGCAAAAGAAGCAGTACTTGCCGCATCAAGACCCGGAGTAAATTTGAAGACTTACAAGCCTCCACATACCAAGAACAATGAAGGCACATTCAAGAAGCCCACGGGACCATGGCCTAACAAGGATACAATTTGCCATTATTGCAAGGAAAGTGGACACATTAAAACCACTTGTCCTCTACTCCGAAAAAGGGGTGGAAACGTGGGAACCATGGAAGAAGGAGGTGTCTTACCCAACAACATAAAAGCGTACATAGAAGAAATTTTTAAAGAAAAAGCAAGCATCTCCGGGAATGCTCTATCTACTTCGCAAGGTATGTCTTGGTTTTTAGATTCTGGTGCATCTTTTCATATGACACATAGTGAAGATTCTTTGGTTAATTCTTGTGAAACCATTGGAAAACATGTGTTTACGGCCGATGGAACAAAACTCCAAATCAAAAAATTAGGAAACCTTGAAAAACAAGACTTTAAAATTCAAAATGTAAGTTTTATACCTAAGCTAAATTTAAATCTACTTTCGGTTGCTCAAATATGTGATAACAACTGTATAATCACTTTCTCATCCCAACATTGTGTGGTGCAGGATCACCTATCGAAGAAGGTGATTGGTCAAGGCCATAGAGAAAGTGGACTATACAAAATGGACTATCTTGTTATGCCAAATTCGGGTTGTAACATAACCCAAGATGCTAGACTATGGCATAAAAGACTTGGACACTTGAACTCTCAAAAGATGTGTAACATTCCTTTGATGAAAAGCATTAGAGAGAAAAATTTTGAATGTAAAGATTGTCTTCTTGGAAAAATGCATCATCTTCCATTTGGAGAAAGAAATTATGTACCAAAGAAAGCTTTTGATTTAATACATTCGGATGTTTGGGGCCCCGCGCCCATTGTTTCTAAAGGAGGATTGCAATACTATGTGATTTTTGTGGATGACTTTACTCGATTTACATGGATATATCTTTTAAAACACAAATTCGAAGTATTTGAAAAATTTGTAATATTTTGTAACATGATCAAAAACCAATTTGGAGCAACCATTAAAATCTTTAGATCCGATTCGGGAGGAGAGTACATGTCTAATGAATTTCATAACTTTATTGAAACTAATGGTATTATTCACCAAAAATCATGCACTAAAACACCTCAACAAAATGGTCTAGCAACGAAAACATAGGCATATTATTGAAACTTGTAGAACTATGTTAATTGCTAGTAAGGTTCCTAAATTCTTATGGGCCGAAGCTACTCTTACCGCCATATATCTTATAAATAGAATGCCTTCATCTAACCTTGAGAATACTTCACCTTTCGAAAAATTGTATAACATCCCTCCATATTATGAAAGACTTAGGGTTTTTGGATGTAGATGTTTTGTGTATACAGACAAGAATGACAAATTGTCACCTAGAGCTATTGAATGTGTTTTTCTTGGTTATGGCATTGACAAAAAAGGGTATAGGTGTTTTGATCCTATAGCAGACAAATTGTATGTGTCCAAGGATGTGAAATTCTTTGAGAATGACATTTATTATGAGTCCAAATCCTTGGAAAATTCGGAACCTTTCATTCCTAAAGATATTTTTGAGTTAGAAGAAGATAATGATTGTGACTCAGTAGATCATCAAGACATTCAAGAAGATCATGTTGAAAACAATGATGTGTCACACACCACTGTTGATACTCGGTCAATTGTTGAACCCTTTCCCTCAAATTATCCCAGACGACCTAGAACAACCCATTACGCCCACACTGAACCTGATATTACAAGCTTTGAACCCAGGGCTTCAAGACCACCTCAGCGATTTGTGTCATATGAATCTTTTGAACCACAACGAAGAAATTTGATTGCCACCCTTCGTCAAGTAAAGGAACCTAGGTTCTATCATCAAGCTAAAGGTATTCCAGAATGGGAAGATGCTATGAAAGATGAACTCAATGCCCTAGACAAGGCTCAGACATGGATAGTTGCACCCCTGCCTAAAGATAAGAAAGTCATTGGATGTCGATGGGTATATAAAATCAAAACTCACAGCAACGGGCACATTGAGAGATACAAGGCTAGATTAGTTGCTAAAGGTTATGCCCAAGAATATGGAATTGACTATGATGAAACGTTTGCCCCAGTAGCTAGAATGACCACGATTAGAATTCTCATTACCATTAGTGCAATAAAAAAATGGAATATATACCAACTTGATGTCAAGAATGCTTTTTTGAACGGTTACTTGAATGAAGAAGTCTTCATGAGTCCTCCTCCTGGCATTACTCTCCCTCTTGGTCATGCTCTTAAATTACGAAAAGCCTTGTACGGTCTGAAACAAGCTCCAAAAGCTTGGTTTGATCGATTTGAAAAATTCATGCATTTGCATAATTTTGTGACTTGCTATACTGATACTGCATTATTTGTACGCAAAACACAATCTGGTATTGTTATCTTGCTTTTGTATGTGGATGACATGATCATCACAGGAAGTGATGAAGTGGGAATTGCTGAAGTTAAACTTAATCTGCATCACGAATTTGATATGAAAGACTTGGGTTTGCTGAATTACTTTTTAGGTATTGAGATAACCAAAAATAGTTGTGGATACTTTATGTCTCAAACCAAATTTGCTAACGATATTGTTGAAAGATCTGGGATTACAGATACTAAGGTTGTTGACACACCCGAAGTCCTAGGCACCAAATTGCGTTCCACAGATGGTGAGAAATTAGAAGATCCCACCCCTTATCGACAGCTTATAGGTGCACTCACTTATCTCACCATTACTAGACCAGACATTTCTCATGCAGTACACACAGCCAGTCAATTTCAACAGGCACCTACTTCTGTCCATATGAGTGCTGTTTTGCGAATTATTCGATATATTAGAAACACTGCTCACAAAGGGGTCCTCTTAACTTCCTCTTCATCTTTTGATTTATCTATATATACGGATGCTGATTGGGGTGGAGATGTCAACAATAGACACTCTACCACTGGTTTTTGTGTGTTTTTAGGTGAATCTCTTGTTTCTTGGAAGTGTAAAAAGCAACAGAAGGTGTCCCTCTCATCCACAGAAGCTGAATATCGAGCCATGGCTACAGCTGCGATGGAGATTTCTTGGATCACATCCCTTCTAGCAGACATGGGCGTTCAGGTCAAACACCCCGCCATCATGTATTGTGACAACAAAAGTGCCATGTACATTGCCTCCAATAACACTTTTCATGAGAGGACGAAGCACATCGAGATGGACTGTCACTTTGTTCGAGAAGAGTGTCTAAATAAGAAGATCTCACTTTGTTATGTCACATCTGAGATGCAGCTCGCAGACTTTTTCACCAAATCTCTTTCAGCTTCTCGATTTCAGTTTTTATTAGACAAACTTTCAGTGTATACCCCGTAAGTTTGAGGGGGGGTGTTAATGTAATACCGTTGGGAAGCCCCAACGGCTAGTAGCCGTTGGAGCTACCCAACGGCTAGTGCTGGCCCAGCCAGCAACTAGCCGTTGGATCCCAACGACTAGTGCTGGCCGGCCAGCACTAGTTCAGCCCATTTGATGATCTTGCTTCTTGCTACTTACTTGCCTCTTGTAAAGTGTCTATAAATAAGACCTCATTCCATGAATAAATTATGCAGTCTTGCACTGCTTCTTGATTCGTTTTGTGTATACTTCCGCTCTTGTCAATCATTCTTGAAGATAGACATTCGTCAGTGAATGTCATTTGACTCTCGGCGACTCGGTAATATTGATTGATGCAACATCAACCTTTGATGATCGACAATTATTCACAGTTGCTTGCTCTGAATCGTGTGAAATAATAAACACTTTAAATTCTCCGTTAAATTTCTGTTTTGTTTGTGTCTTGTCTCCTAATTGTCCAAACGAAGTAGCTTCATTTCCTCTTCCTTTTTGGGACTTTGTATGGTCCTAACTGGTGCAAGTTTGTCATTTGCTCATTTTTTATTGAATAATCAGTAATTGCTTTGAATAGAAAATCTCAAAACAAGCTTCTGATGTTGGATGGTTGATACCTATAACAACAGTAAATGCTGGAAAATTACGTGGTCTGTAAGCATCATGGGCAGGGATGCCCATAGCTTTGATGTCATAACCGTTTCACAAGCTATGATGTTTCCCTTGATACTATTGCACGATTTTGTATGGAACTATTTGTGAAACGGATACCTGAAGGGATTTGAACCCATGTGCATCATCATCATCCATGTCTTAGGACATATTCATCTAACCATCATCGTAGTGACATTGCTGGAGTTGTTCATCCAACCATCACCAGAGTGACGTTTCTGGAAATCACAGCGGGTCAATATTTTAGTAAAGCGTGCTTAATGTTTTGGTGTCTCATGTTGTGGCCTAAGTGTTTTCTTGGGAGACCATGTTTAAGATGGCGTAAGTGTCTTTCTTGGGGGACTATGTTTAAGATTCACTTGGTTCTTCCATTTTTCCTTTGCTCAAGTATGTGAGTAGAAATTCTATGAAAAAAGATGTTCTTGCACATGGCATAAGATTGATCACAACAGGGACTAACTACCGATGCAGCTAGGTCACCTGGTTTTGGATAAGTCTTGGTTTTGGTTATAATTTGGATAGCTGTTCTGTGATTTTTTTGTTTGTGAGTGTTTTTTGGAGTTTTGTAATCTGATTGGTAGTGCTAGGTGAAAAGTTTTATCTTAATATTGGCTATGGAGAATGCCTGCGTTTAGTATTACTTTTAAACTTTTTTGTTTATGCAAAAAGTTGAATACAGCCTCACAGTTGTAACAGTTTGTGTGAAAATTATCTCTGGAACTTATGAGTGGATATAAGCTGTATCATTGCTTGTTTGAATTGGTTGGGATGATATTTCCCAGAAACTTGGTATATTGAATATTGTTTAGCTCATTTTATTTGTCCTGTTAAGATTTATTTTGAAAGGGTTTCTCCTTTAGTGCGATGATGCAAGTAACCCACTAAAATCCATTGCAGTTTCTCCTGATTCTGTTAAGAATTGGATCTCACTTGGAATGGCTGTCAGGGAATCCAATTTAGAGATTGTGAAGGGGGCTTAGGAAACCTTGTATATGGACCATACTCACTTCAATGCAAAATAGAAAGGAATGTCAAAAGGTCAAGTGGTTAAATCAGAAGCAGATACTTTCAAAGTAAAAGGTTGGAGTGGAAGAGTCAAAGTTGAAAGGAGAATCCCTCACGGTGCCCCACCTAAACGGTGCTTTATCCTAGATGTCCGCTCGACTGCTGCCCCTCAACGTATTTCAGGGAGAACTAGATAGCTCTAGGTTCAACCGTTCAAGTGATATTTTACCAAGGACTATATTGAGGACAATCTTGGGTTTAAGCCAAGCCTACCTCAAGGTAATCCTTTGGGACACTTTCTTATTGCTCTTGGATCTAGAAATGAATAGCCAGTGCACATGGAACCATCTCCTTATCTTCCTATAAGGAAAAAATATGGTGGACTAACTGCGAGATCCATCAGTTGGCAAAAGAGTGCAATGCAGAAAAATGCATGTTGGTGCTTTGAAACAGTTCAAAACATTTCAATCAGGATTAGTTTGATCTGTTTTATCAAGGAAGTCATTATTCGAGTCCATATAGCTCTATATTATGTCATATATATATATATATATTTTAATTATGTTATTGGATTTTCTGCCCTGGTAATGGTCCAGAATGAACAGTGGGAGAGGATCCAAGAGAACCCTCCCTCTTCCTCCCCATGCCTATTTTGGCCTTCCCTTAGCAGGCAGATGATGGGAAAAGCTATGAGCCTATAGTGTAGACTTTTCTCCTTTACGAGCCTGCGAGTGCTCTGTTTTCCTATTACATCTGCAAAAGCCTACAGCTACCTTATAGTTGTATGATTGTATCCTGTGCATAGCTAAACATTTTGAGTTTCATTCAGTTACTTTACAGAGGTCACTTTTTAGTTGTTTATGTTGGTTTTGGAATAGCAAAAATCTTGCCTATAAACTTCTGCTCACAGTTATAGCCTCCATAAAATTATAAACAACATAATTGACCAGATACTGTTGTGTGAAATTCTTCTTGTTTATGTTTTTTAGCGTTCCCATGCCATTGGTTGAATTTCATTTGCTCTTATACGTGACTCCAGTCATGTTACTTTTTACATAGATGCATTTTTATAATTGACCTTTCAAGCTTGCTGCATGTATAGTGCTTCCACAGTTGTAATATCTGAATTATGCATCTTGCACAAGTTGAAGTTAGGGAATTGTGGTTCTCATGTTGAATTAGTTTAGCAGATTTTTTCAGTGGTTGGGTTTCATGAGTTTGTAGATTGGAGCAGATTTTTCTGTATGTGTATCCTGCTTTTGGCTTCTCTTTCACTTTGTATCTCTCATACATGCTTTTACCTTTCCTATGTGCTTCAATCAGGAGTGCCATTTTGGTTCCACTTTTGGTCTTATGGAGAAGATGGCTCCTAAAAGAGAACAATTTGCCATCCATTAGTTAATTCTGCATGCTGTATTTTGAGTGTTGCCTCCTGTAGTCTTATGAACTATTGCTTTTAGTGTTATTCTAGAATGCTGCAAATGCTGCAAATGCTGCGACTTGCTATGGCATGCTTTTCACTGTGAATTTCACATGGATCTTCAAGCTTTTTAGAATCTGAATCAATTTGTTGGGCAGCTGAAGTAAAGATGAAAAAGGATACAAATCTGCCATTTTAGCTTCAGAAGCTATAGGATAGGAGAGTTTAATCACAAAGGGTGTGGAGGGGATTCACTCGAGAGTTAATTCTTTATGCACACATGAATCCTTTCCATTGGTGAAATCAGACATGCACTATCTGCTTTTGATGTTTTAGGCTGCGTTTGACCAAGCGTATGAATCAAAATGATGGTTGGTTTTATTTTGTGGTTTCAGTATGTTATCGATCACCAAGCACTTCCCTGTCTGTTGAATCTTCTCACACACAACCATAAAAAGAGCATAAAGAAAGAAACCTGCTGGACGATTTCAAACATCACTGCTGGCAATAAGCAACAGATACAGGTACACAGCCATTTGCTCTCAAATTTCTTCATTAGATTGGTGTGGTTAGACAATTGAAGGCTAAATCTTCAGTTGGTGTCAAATCTTCGATGGTGAACGCTTTAAAGAAGGGCATGTTAGGATATAAAATATGATATGGATTTCCTGGAGTTGGTCAAAATTGAGCTCAATGGGGAATAAGGATATAAAAAGCCTGCTTTCCTTCACTGGTTCTAATTTGATATAGTGGTTGCAGGCTGTAATTGATGCTGATATCGTTGGTCCACTTATCCACTTGCTTCAAACAGCAGAGTTTGATATCAAGAAGGAAGCGGCCTGGGCAATCTCGAATGCCACTTCTGGTGGTACACACGAGCAAATAAAGTATGTGACCTGGGGTTTCAGCATGAAGGGCAATGACTTATTTCCTATATTTATATGTATCTATTGCTTTTCTTATCTCAGGTATTTGGTGGCTAAAGGTTGCATCAAACCATTGTGTGATCTTCTGGTGTGCCCTGACCCGAGGATCGTGACAGTTTGTCTTGAAGGACTAGAGAACATATTGAAGGTTGGGGAAGCAGAAAAGGGCATGGGCAACACTGGGGGTGTTAATGCATACGCCCAATTTATTGACGATGCTGAGGGACTGGAGAAGATTGAAAACTTGCAGTCTCATGACAATGCTGAGATCTATGAGAAGGCTGTAAAAATTCTTGAGACCTATTGGCTGGAAGAGGAAGACGAAGTGCTGGATTCTGGTGACCAGCCACAGTCTGCTTTCCGATTTGGGGAGGCTCAACTTCCGCCCCAGGGATTCAATTTCTCTTGAGGGGTAAACTTCAGATCTAACTGTTAAGTTTTCTTGCTTGATATTGAATTTTCCAATGCGGTTGAGACCTGTATTCAATTGGATGCAGGGCTTTTGGCATTTGAATAGGGTTTGTCGGATGGTCCAAAGGGGTTTTGTCATGGTCGGGCTTGGTGTCGGCGAGGTCTTCTGATAATAAGGGTGGCTCTGTTATGTGGGTGATTTGGTGGGAATCTCACAGCGTGAAAAAAATAGGTGCTTCTTATCACATTTTCGGGCCTGCTGCTTGGTGTTGACTATCTTTGTCTAGTTTTGGTGGTGGTCAGGTGCTGGCTGTGGCAGTTCTAGCTGGGGCAGTGGTGTCATCTGGTCGTTTTTCTATCTTGGGTTTACTGATCTTCCTATTTTGCCTATTGTACGAGGGAGTTCATGATAGCTACATGCCATAGCTTATGGCCCTCAATGAGAGATGGTAGTGAGTTTTTCTGGTTCCTGTTACAGAATGTTAGGCAATATAGATTGGAAAAAGAAGGTATTATTTGTATGTCGAGATTTATATGATCCCAACTATTGGGTTTTATGTAATTGTTGTGTTCTGTGGTTCAATTCTGTCCGACTTCTTTTGGGTTGGCCTTGGGTGGGGGGACCTGTTTAACTCTTGCCTTTTGAAATGAAAGGGTAGAAAAAGAGGAAAAGAAAAGAAAAAGGTAGGAACACTCATGTCAGGTTAGATGCTCGTTAAGGCCTTCATAGCGCAACTCAAAAGGCTAATTGAAGACCGAGGCTGGGCCCCTTGGTTTCAGGTTCCATACATCAACTCAGGTTCAAGCTTGCAAACTGTTGGTCATGCAACAATGAGCCCAGTTCGGTTATAGTCTAGGTTCCGGGTAACCGGAACTGGCCAACGAGTACTTTGCTTTCTTTTTCATTTTCTGCATCTGATAACTAGAGCTGGTAAACGAGCCAAACAAAAGTGAGCATGGCCTGCCCGTCCTTTGGTTGTTCCATATACAAGCTAACTTGCTTTCATATGTATTTATGAACAATTCATGTTTGCAAGCTGTTTCTTATTTCATAACATGCCCAGTTCAAGCATAATGAGTCAGGTTCCAACTCCTTTGTGCTCATTTAAGCTTGTGATTGAGCTAGTGTACGTTTGTGATCGTGTTTCTATTAGCTCATGGGCAAGGATATTGCCTAGAAGAAAAGTACATCCACCTGCAATTTATCTAAAAATCAAGCAGTTCATGAACATATCTTTTTCGGTGAGTTTCATGGGCGGTACTGACGAACACAATGTTCATCTCTGACACAATCAAGGTCCTGAACAGAACACGAAAGATCTAAGAACGAGCTAAACCAAGCCGATCTACAATCAGCTCAGCTCGTTTACCAGCCTCACTGTTGCATCTGGACATTCTTCAAAAATGTGCACCATGTTCGTCTAGCCACATAATATGTTACGAGAACGTGTCAGGTTGTGAGAGCGTGATTGCCATTCAACATCACAGTGGATAATAATTGGGCCAGCACGTTGGTGCATTCATTTTCTGCTCAACTTATTCCGATATTTATTTAATAAACTTCACTTGTTTGTATGGATATGGATACATTTAATCACTGGTCGTCGGTTTATGTTGAGAGGTAGATAGAGATCGAACCCGTGACTATCCACCACGCAGCTAGATTACTTTTCACTAAGAGCAAAGCTCGCATGGCTAGGGTGTTGACTCACAAGTTAAAGGTCATGGGTTTAATACCCGTGGCGTGCATCTCGCTTGGACTATCCGTTGTAATCCCCCCCCCCCCCACCCCACTCCACCCCCGGCTCCCTTTGGCCCTCCATCAAGCTCCCTTACAAGCAGTTCCACGATTAATAATTGCTACTCATGTCCAAAGCAAGAGCACCCACCAAACTTTTTCACAAGATTTGGAAGGAACCACTTAATACAAAATTATATATCAAAATGTAATGACATATAATTAAAAGGGGTCGTGCATTATATCAAAGTATGATGACTTAACAAGGTCAGCACAAGGTAGAAAGAAAAGAAAAACTTCAAATGCTTATCCATATTGGGTGTTGACATTATTGCGTTTAATAAATAATAATATTTCTAAGCTTTAAAATATAGTTCCTCGAAATTTTGAATATAAGATCTATAAGAAGATTTGAAATTAGTGAGGGTTCAACATTCATGAGAAAGTGGACAAGCAGGTCTGCAATAGTTGGCTCCAGGAATTCTTCAAGTAAATGCATAAAAATGATGTTTTAGCATTCAAAATATGCGTATTTGCCGTGGCTGCTAATTAAGCCAATTGAATGAACCCGACGACCCTAATTCGTTTCTCTGACTTGTTTCTCACCTGAACAAGCTTAGTCAATGTGATCAAACGGCCTCTGTTAGAACATGTTCATGGGTGGCTCACCATAGTTTTGTGAACCAAGCTAAGCCAATTGGAATGGGGAGGCTGAATCCAGATGCATGTCGCGGGTGTCAAACTCATGACCTTCAACTTGTGAGTCACACTAGTCGACCTCCTAGCCAGTGAGCTATTGCTCATTGTGCAATAACCATTTATTTTCATTAGATACCCGGCTAAGCAGTCACCTTAGGGGGCATGATTTGAGTAAAACTTAAAAAGGCCACCTAAGATCTTTCACTAACCGAGCCCAGCTGAACATATGACCTGCCCGGATGGTTCGATGAACAAACACAAGGTCTCGAATTCGAGTTGTGCCAACAGAGAAGATCAAGACTTGGAGAACTACCCCGGTAGTGGGTCGACCCGGTTCACCCCGGCAGTGGGTCGACCCAGATTAGGCGAGGTCCTTGAAGGCTTCTAGGTTTACAAAAAGAAAGAATTGATAATTGCCACCTTTCATTCTCGACAATTAGTCGATCCACTTCCCCATTTCTTAGTCATTATTGAAAAACAATAGGGTGAGTTCCCAGGTCTTTGAATGCTGGGATCCAGTAAAATTTCACCAACATGGTAAGGGCGCTGGGCTTTTTTTTTTTGTTACAAGACGAGGGTGAACACCCACACCCACACATGCACCTTCTTAGAGTCGAACTCCCTACCACCAACAACAACGACGCTAGAACGCCCTGCCATTAAGCTGACACTCTCTCATTGCAAACGCTTATTTTCTTTCTATGATGGAGAGGCCGAAGCCAGATGTATGCCCCTGTTATCAAACTCATGACCTTCAGTTTGTGGGTCGACGCTGAGCCAGGTAAGCTATTGCTCTTTGTGCATTTTGCTCACCAATTTTAACTCCACCAGCATGTTAACTTGGTACTGCTCACAGGGGCGTAGCTCACTGAAGAGGGGGTTGGCTCTTTAGCAGTGTCAAGAGTTCAATGCCCACTATGCATCTGTTTAACCCCAGGCCATCTATCAAAAAGAACAAACCTGTTAAGGACATCAGCTAGACTCTCAATGGCTATTAACCAAGCCTCGGCTTGGGCAATTTAACGTTTACCAAACGACACGAGCTCCTTGTTCAACACATCTAGTTCGGCCCAAGTCAGCTTCATGCTCGGCTTGACTTTGATCGACTGGCTAACGAGCTAGACATGAACTACAGCATGAGCTGGCTAGCAAGCGGTGAAACCATTGATCGGTTGCTTCAGCTCGTTGACCAGCCATGGTGCCTCACCAAAAGGTAAGAGATTCAATAACAGTTTCTCAATAATCATAATCCAATAAAATATCAAACAATGAAGTTTTGAAAAGATTGGTGAGGACCCACGTTTTTTCAGTATTGGGAAGGTGGATGGGCAAATTGAGTCACTGTATCTAAATTGGCCTTTGCCTCATCTCACAGAGAGAGATGGAGAGGGAGGGAGAGAGGATGGGCTGCCGGGAAACCGACAATCTGGTCAAGTACGAGCCGGAAAACTGCTGGTGGAGATCCTCGGAGGAGGAACTGAAGTGTTCTTTGAGAAGGACGATGTTGGTGTCCAGTAAGGGAGGAGGAGGATTGTCAAGGGCGAGGCTGGTGTGAGAGATGGAGAGGCTGGCGTTGGTGGCGCCGGATGGGCTCGACGAGCTCCGGCACAAGCTCCTGAGCTATCGGCCGATTGATTTCTGGATGCAGACGGGAGGGATCGGGAAGGAGGATCTGGACGTCCCTCCCATCATCACCATCCTCCTCGTTGACTTCTCTCGGTCCGGGAAGAGCTCGCTCATTAATCTCATGTATTGCGTCCTCGTCCGCTCTGGCTTGATCCCCTTCGCTCAGACCGCTGGTACGTAGCCCCTCAGCCGACGTTGTTAAAGTCCAAACAAAAAGCTAATTCTTTTTATACTGGTTTGCTGCTTGGAAATACTGATGAAGAGAATAACTAATGCAGGGTATTCATCAGATTATGAGACAATCTTCTTGGAAGTGCATAATGTTTTGTGATCAATAAGGAATGGCTTCTGCGTGTATGACTCAAGAGGGTTGGCCTATGACCAGATAACCGGTGGCCTATATCAGTTGTCTGAATGGATGGAAGATGGAGTTCACCACAGACTGCATTGTTTTATGGACCGTGAATATGAATCCTCTGATGGTTGACTTCGCTGCGACTTCCTTCGTCAAAATTTGTGAGGCGAAGGGTGAATTGTGCGATTGTGGTAGTTGGCATGCATCATGTGTATAAATCCTTGTTAGCTGGACAATCTAAAGCTTTAGAAGCTACCAAGGAGCTTTTCTGCTCTGCTTCACTAAGACAATGCAGTTAAGTTTTGCTCATTTTCGTTCTGCGGCATTAATAGAGTTCCATTAGATTGTGATTCAATTTCAGATTGATGCATTCCTTTTAACTTCGCACTAAAACTGCCATGAATATATTGATGTGGCTTGAATTGTGTGTTGACATGAACTGTAATCAACCCGAGAGTTCATGGTGCCATTAGAATTGGACATGGAAACAAGAGATCTATGTTGGTCTCATTTTCTGCAAATTGATTGTGTGCTTCCTTGGATCATAATTGCACCGACAGAATCTGAGATTGATTGGTTCTTTTGTTCGTAGATGAAAATCCAATTTTGATTTTGACACATGGGGATCTCTTAACGACGGACGAGAGGATCGACGGTCGGATCATGATATGTCAATTCCTGGGGATCTCAGAGATGACTGGTGTTTATGACATTCCATGTGTGACAGAGCAGGGCTTTTTGGCCGAGGAAGCTGATCCTGTTTCTGCTTATGCACTCACTGAAGCTCTCTACAGAGCTTTGCTCTGGGCTGATAGGACTCACCCTCCGCGTCGAAACTGGAAGGACCGGATTCTTGAGTTCCTCAGTTTGACACTGTACTGCATATCTGCTTTATTTGCTTTTCTTGCCCATTGGCTTTCGAAACTCGCAAGGAAGAAGAAGCCGAAAGAGACTGTAATTTACTGGCTGTGATCCTCAGCACCTATTAAGTTTCAAAGAGCCGTTGTCGATCATGATAAGTTTGCCATAGGGATTAGAAGGCCCAGTTGATCATGCATCCAGTGACTGTTTAGAGCCCTCTTTGATCCCACCAAAGCGTTTTAGTTCTCGTACATCTTGGTCTCTCATTTGGGCAGAGTTCTGTAAACTGTTGGTATAAGTTTTGCAGATGTGATTGACAATGTTATGTATAAGTTTGGCAGATGTGTCTAAATGTCTCAATGAAAATACTACGTCTGCATTTAAAATATGACATTGTTAGAGAATGAAATTGCATAATCAAAGTCATCCATTTGCTAATCATAATCGTGTTCATCTCCAATTTCAGTCGCACATTTTCATGTTTGCTTCATGATATATATATATATATATATATATATATATATATATATATATAAGAGATATATATATATATAGAGAGAGAGAGAGAGAGAGAGAGAGAGAGAGAGAGAGAGAAGGGGGAGTCAGTTTTTAGCGATTTAGATTTTTTTTAGGTGTTGCAAAAGTGGGATAGCGTGATGAATGTACAGAGAGGGAGAAAAATATAACAATTTCTTTGCATCATTTCAGGTGCAATTTGAGTGTGGAGCATAAGTTTTTGTATCGAAAAGATATGTACATAAAACTTTACTCAAACAAAACAAAATTTATCCTTAAACTACATCAAATACCGTGGTGCAAGTATCATTTAATGAGCTTCCACAAAGAGAACCAAGCTAGTCATGTTCATATGGCTACGTTGTTGAGCTCACATGTTCCAACAAAGAGTTGCTAAGGAGGTCTTTGATCCCTTGGCTGAGTACTACGTAACGTGAGTGTGTCAGTTTAGTGCGGAAAAACTTTACTTTTTATTCGATTAAGACCGATGTAAAGGTCAATCCTCTCCAACCACATGATCGAACACCCTCTAAAGAGTCGAAGTCATGCCGAACTACGGGCTGCTTACATTTACCAACAAAGTTGGATTCCATATTTTTGCTCAGAACAGGGATATATATATTTTTTTTCAGGTACAATGGGAGGCAGAATCCACCAGATGCACGCCCCGGTTCGAACTCGTGACCCTAAACTTGTGAGTCGATCCTTAGCCAGGTGGGAGTTGCTGGAGACGTTCTTGGCGTCCAAAGAACGCGTTCTTGTCAGTTCCAGACCTCCTCGATCGTCTTTCAAATAACACCGTGTTCTTCTTTCCGCTCCTTTCCCCTTTCTCGTGTGCTCTGAATGCCTCAGGCTTCCGATCACAACCCGGCGACTAATCTTCCCCATAGGTCTCTCTCTCTCTCTCTCTCTCTCTCTCTCTCTCTCTCTCTCTCTCTCTCTCTCTCTCCCTCTCTCTCTCTCTCACTAGGTTTCGTGGAGCGACTCATCACGAATCGACCCGTTCGAAGCGTGAAAATTTTCGCTGCGTAACAATCCTGCCCCGGCAGATCCTGGCAACGCCCTTCAAAGTTTACAGCAAGGTAGCAGTGACGAGAGATATATTTGAGAACACATTTTAACGAACGACCTGCTTCTCCTTTCGTTGGGAAATGCACTAGATTTTTCTCTCGCTCTCTCTCTCTTTCGCACACAGAGATCCTTTTCTTCTGGATTGGTTTAAGAATGGAATCACTGAGAGCAGAACCATATAGGACCTGCTCTCTCTGTCTCTTTCTCTACAAACTTACACAGACATATAAGCACCGTCATTGTTACGGAGTAGGGAATTTCTTATATTTGCGGTTGCGAACTACTTGGTTTCTTCTAGTTTGATGTTTCGCTTGAATGCCGTGTGTGTTGCTTCTTTATTTCAGGTTTGTTGATTGACTAGGAGAGTGAGAAATTCCTGAAGATGGCTACAGGATTGGGCGCGGGTACTAACCCGAGCAATCCTAACAAGTCATTTGAGGTAAGTCTCTCTCTCCACCTCCCTCTTCCAGTTGTTCCTGGTGAGGGAATGATGTTCCATGCTTTTTTTAATTGCATTTTAGCTTGCATTGACCAACAAGTATACTTATGATTAATTTAATGAATAGGAACTCGTATACAGGCACGGCTGGTATAGTGACGCTTTGTTGTTGTTGACATTAGCTTTTCTTTGTTGTTGTCAACTCCAGTGTTAAATCTTTATGCTATTTTCTCGAACTGTAGTAGAAAGGTGTTGGTATCATTGATTAGTGAACACTATGGCAACTATATTTAAGAAGTGTCGATGAACGCCTTTACATATGCTGTTATTGCTATTTTCATTTATTTTTGGAGGTTTATATTGATATTCAAGATATTCAATGGATTGACATATAGGTGTAAGAGGGACGAAGGGGCTGTTGCAATCGTCGTTATAGATTAGAGACAGTGATTCAGGTTGTTTTAGACTTAATGTGATTATTGTATTTTCTTTGAAGCCAGTTGAGAGATACTTTATGAAGGTCATATAGGTTCGATGCACTCACTACCAAAATTTCTTTGTGGTTTTCAAGTTGATGATGATTAGATACTGGATTGCTAGACTCCATCAGTACTTTATGGTCTTATATCTTGGGCATGTTTTTGGCTTCTTAGATCTTTCCTTACGTTGAATGCCCAGTGGCTATACAATGAGTAAGTCCTTTGGCGTAGAAGAATCAGTGGAGAAATGAGAGCCCCAATAAAAACTAAAGGGCAAGTTTAGAACTGCTAAACATTAGGGACTTGACTTGGTCTATACATGGAGGTTGGAGCCCTTCTGCAGCACAACACTTCTGTCTTAAAGATATGATTTTCGATATAAATTCTTCTCACAAGCACCTTAAACAACCAGACCAAAGTTTTTTTTTCATTTAGATGTTAAAAAACATGAATGATTCTGCGGAATCACAAGATAGCATGACATAATATGTTCCTCTTGAAGGACATAACATGGTATTTACAAATGGAGAATGGCAGTTGGTTTCCAAGCATCATATTAGTAAATTGCATTGGAGATGCATGTTCATTGTGATTCAGGTTAATAAATTATGAACTTACAATTTTGGCACCTCTGACAGGGAAAACTGTTATCTATGCACTTCTCATGCAGTATAATAAGATAGTAAAGGTTAATTTGTCTGACTGACAAAAACTACAATGATATTGACGATCGTTATTCCAAACAGGAAAGAATTTATGCAGATGAAGGATTGTGATTTGACCGATGAATATGACCATCAATTCTGAACTTCTAATAAACAATGGGACTTTTTTCATCATTCCATGTAGGAAAGGTCAGTTGAGTTCAAAATTTTGATGACTCGTTGAGGGAAAAATGAAGTAATAAAGTATACATGTTGAACTTGAACAAGATAAAACTTATATCAATCAAGGTTGATTGAGAAGATAACTCTTAAAGAGCCAAAGGACCATGGATATTAATTAGAAGAAAAGACTTGAGGCAAAATTAGGTTGGAGGAGGTAATGCTGTCAGCCTTGTATATTACATAAGTAGTGTCAGATACTATGATGGTATGCAGATGGCGACACCGTGATGAGATCTGGTTATGTGTTCAGGTTTAGAAGAGAATATTGAAGATCGATTAAGAGTACAAGGGATAGACTGGATCGCCTTTTGAGTCTCAGGAGAAAAATGGGGCCTGTAGTCAGGTCTTTTCCAATAAATAATTTGCAGAAAATTGTCTTGAGGTCTTAATTGAGAAGATTAATAGGGTTGGTAAAGAGTAAGGAAAATTAGAAAATGGAGTTAATTAATTGTACTTCGTGTTGATGTCCTTGACTGGCATCTGATCAAATTTGTACCTTATTCATGGATTCTGTATCCTGGTTATAGTTACAACTGCGTAGCTCAACCTATTTACATTATATTAGGCGCTTGAGTTGCCAATGGATGGATTTAGTGGACATTGCAAAACAGAGAAATTTGGGAAAGGAGAAAAGTAGACTGATACAAGTCAGTCGGTTGAAGTAGAAGCCCTGAAATCTCTTGTCTTAGATACTCAATTCTGTACTTAAAAAAAAAATTCTGGATTGCCTTTGCGATAATAACTTCCTTTTGTGGAAGGAATTTAACTTATCCTCTGGGGATGATTATACAAATACCACTTTATGGATTCTGTATGTTCAAAGCAGCATATTCTTTCTGTTGCAGGTAGTGCAGCCTCCTACGGATAGTGTTTCCAGCCTTAGTTTCAGTCCTAAAGGCAATTACCTTGTTGCTACGTCTTGGGATAACCAGGTGCTTTTTCTATTATCTTGCTTGTGTGCCATATAGTTTAAACCTTTGATACAGTTCCAAATTATGTTATTGTGCTAAACTTAAAGCTTGTTTGCTTGACTATTAAATTTTACCAGGTACGGTGCTGGGAGGTAAACGGGAGTGGAGGCAGTATACCAAAGGCATCAATCTCACATGATCAGCCGGTATGATTTCCACCTTCTTTTTCATTTTGGCTGTAAAATTAGTCATAAAAACCTATTTTCTTTTATTATCTGTGTTTTTCTTATAGGTGCTTTGCTCGGCTTGGAAAGATGATGGAACCACTGTATTTTCAGCAGGATGCGATAAGCAAGCAAAGATGTGGCCACTGATGGGTGGTGGGCAGCCAACAACAGTTGCCATGCATGACGCTCCTATTAAAGAAATAGCATGGGTTCCAGAAATGAATGTCCTTGTTACTGGTGGCTGGGACAAGACTCTCAGGCAAGATGACAAGCTTTTAGTTTCTATAACTTGCCATCTCACTTCTATGTCCATCTCTTATTCTATGTCATTCTTTGTGTTTCTTCTTGCCATATGCTCTTCAGCTATACTCACGGGAAGAAGTTTTAATAACTTCATGTGATGTAAAGCATGCTTAGGGATTCTTTCATTCTACCATATAAGAATTGTTATATTATGTTTCATATGTTATAAGCAATGCTGCGTGGGTTAGTGCATGGCATTGTTTGGGCTCATATTAGCCCGTTCTTTACGAATGCTACCCAAGTTTTTGACAACCTTATAAACCAATGCTAACTTGCAATATCAAATTGATTTATTTCAATACGTCAATCAATATGAGATTTACTACAACAACGAAGCCTTTTCCCATACTAGATGGGGTCGGCTACACAGATTCTTTGTTTCCACAGAGCCCTATCATGTGCCATGCTAACAATTAACTCAATATAAACTAGATCATTCTTTATAGTTTCTTTCCAACACTTTGTGGTCGACCTCTTCCTCTTTAAACATTCTCACAATTTAATTTTTCATATCTTCTTAAGGGAGCATCCTTTGGTTGCCTTTCTACATGTCCAAACCATCTTAAACATTTTTCTCTCATTTTATCCTCTATTGGTGCACTCTAAATTGGTTTCTAATAATCTCATTATGTATACAATTTTTCTTTTTGTGACTACTTATCCATCTCAACATCTTCATTTTTGCTACGGACATCTTTTGCACATGTTAATGATTAAATGTCCAACACTCATAATCATAAAACATAGCAGGTCTAATTGTGCTATATAATATTTACCTTTTAACTTTAATGGTATCTTCTTATCACACAAAATACTTGATGCCCTCTCCATTTTAATCAACAACATTACCATCATTTTTTTTATCACTTTTAAAAATTGACCTTAGGTATTTAAAACTTTCCTTGAGAGTGATGCAATGTGTCAATCTTAATTTTTGTCCTCTGAAGTACCCATATGATCAAACTTAAATTCCATATATTTTGTCTTTGTTCTACTAAGTTGGAAGCCCGAATAAAGGAGGAGGGTTTGTGTCCATAGTTTCCACAGCAGCGTAAAACTTCGTCCTTAGATTTCCACAACACAATGGATTATCAAAAATTATGACATTGCTTTGGGTACTTCCCGCCTAGCAATATGTTTTGTTAACTCCCAATGACAACAACAACAAGCAAGGGCCATTACATTTTCGCCCGAATGTAGTGAATCAATTGCAGATTCTTTGTTCCCACATCATGGACGGGTGTGTGCCATTAGTCCCGCTACATTGCCTCCCGAATGTAGTGAAAAATTAGATCATTCTCCGCATTTTGATTTCCAACGGATGCGGGGTAAGGAAGCTAGTCCTAATAATAAAATTTATTGGTTTTGGAACCTATCTTAACATTATCTTTTGAAGCTAATGGAGGTGGTCCAAACTATGATTCGGAAAAGATTTATTCTATGTTTCCATTGAGACAAAATTTGTTTGGAGAATAACCAAAGGAGATATATACGGTCTTTAAATTATGGTACTCAGGTCTCAACAAAATTTCCTGAAGACAGTTGGTACATCATAAATAAAGATTTAAAGGAGAGTGTAGTAACATACAACGATATGCAGGCCTAATCATGATAATATTGAAATTAATGTTAATGAGTATCTTTTGAATATAGTTTGTGCTTCTCCATTTTAACCAAGTAGGACTAGAAGATAGTAAAGACAATTTTTCACTTTGAAGAGTTAGATAAGGTGTTTCAAAAGATTTCCACAAAGGGAGATGATTTGTTTAGGAGGAGATTTAAATGGACATGTTGGTAAAGAGGCATTAGGAATTTAGGATATCAATTCATGAATTCTTTTTGTTATGGGGATATAAACGTCGGAAGGTAGGGAGATTTTAAATTTTGCTATGTCATTTTCTCTCTTTATAGTTCAATTTTCTTCAAAAAACGAGATGAACATTTAATTACTTATAAGAGTGGCTCACAAATACAATTGATTACTTTATTTGTAAAAAAACACCATAGAGCGTGTTTAAATATTGTTTTGTTAACTTCCAGGAGAAAGCATTATACCCAACATCGACTTTTAGTTATGGATTTACAAAATATAAAAAAATGGACAAAGAAGAAAAGAGTCATCGAGCTTCATTCGAATCTAAATGGTGGAACCTCAATAAGGTTAGAATATGAAGGGATATATTTAAACAAAAAGTCCTTCAAGAGATGTTTGGAATCATGTGACACCCTCTTATGTGGAAAATGTTGGCATAATATTAGGTCTGGCGAAAAGGTGAATCGGGTATCAATAGGGAGATATACCAGGCATAAAAAATTGGTTCTTGGTGGTGGAGTGAAGTATACAAAACAAAATCAAGGCAAAGAGGGCATGTTACATAATTTCATTATGCTATAACTGAAACTTTAGAATTATAAGAAAGCAAAGAAGGAAGCAAAAATAGGCCGGGTATAGTGAAGCAATTTTGGGAGGACTTTTGGTTTTTCAATTCAAAATAGGGTGAAAGAAGTGATTTTTAGGATTTCTCCTAGGGCTTCCAAATATAGAAAATTAAAGATTTAATTATGTTTAGATGCATAAAAGACGAGGATGAAAAAATTCTAGTGGCAAATGATATAAGAAATAGATGAAAAAACTATTTTTATAATCTTTTTAATTGGCTAAAGATGTTAGTATTAGTTTAGGAGATTTAGCCAAGTCAGAAAAGTATATAAACCACAATTTCTACCGACGTATTCAAAAGAATGAAGTCAAAGAGGCTCTTAAACATATGAAGAGTGGTAAATCGGTAGGACCAGATAATATTCCTATAGAAGTTTGGAAAATACTAGGAAAATTTTCATCACTTGGCTTTTAAGATCTATTTAATTAAATATGGAAAAACCTTATCTCTAGCCCTAGGAATGGAGAGCAAAATGTACACTTATACCCATATTGAAAACAAGGGAGATATTCCCAAATCTTAGTGTTGAATTATAACGACCTATTTTGTTCCTGAGTCATCTATAAATTATGGGAAAGTTTCACGTAGGTTAAGCAAATATAAGTTTGTAACATGAACTAATTTGGATTTATGCCTTGTAGACTACTCCATTGAAGCTTCACCTTTTGTGCTTATGGAACATTTTAGATACCCCTAACAAATCTTTCGACCTTCACATGATATTTATTGATCTAGAATAAGAGGGTGTATGAAACATAGGGTACCAGGGTGCCAACATCTCCTTGAGGGAGGTTCTTTGGAGAACTTTGGAAAAAGTCCGGTATCCCATTGACATATATTAACCTTATAAGAGACATGTATTTATGGTGTAAAAACATGTGTAAACTCGATGAAGGAATGGTTAGAGCTTCTTTGAATTACCTTAATATTGGGTTACATCACGATCTATTTTAAGTCCAAATAAAGTATCAATGGTGTGTTGAGTTGATAAAAACTATTCAAGTAATGAAATGTTCCTTGGTTTTTATTTGCAGATTGACATTGTACTAGTGGAGGAGATCTAAGGAAATAGCAAATAGAAAATTGGAACTTGGAGAGAAACATCCCCAAACAAAGGCCTCCATGAATAGATACCTAAAGCAGAATATATGGAATGTAATTTGATCTTTCCTATTTCAAATCATAGAAATTTGTGGAATCTGGTAAACACATTGCATTCCCTAAAAGGAAAGTTTTAAATACCTAGGGTCAATTTTTCAAAGTGATGGAAGAATTGATGGAGATGTTACACATAGAATTAATGCTGGTTGGTTAAAATATGAGAGTCAGCATCATATCTTTGTGACACACTACCATTAAAATTAAAAGGTATATTATGATAGCAGTTAGGCCTGCCAACTGTTTTATGGTTCTGAGTGTTGGGCAGTACCATAATTTAAAACATGTGTACAAAAGATGTCTTTGCTTTTTCCAAATTTTGTTGAGATAGATGATGGTCTTTCTCCGAAAAGACCGTATACCACCTCCATTAGCTTACCCGATAACAAATTAGGACCAATACGACCAATATTATCTAAAATGAGACTAACTTCGTTTAAGATGCATTGGACATAAAATGCGGAGAAAGAAGATCAAAAGATTCGGGCGTAAGAAGGTTAGAAAATCTAAATTTCTTTACCCATTACCTGTCCATGATAGTGGACGACCACAAAAGTGTTGGAAAGAAACAATTGAATGATCTAGCTTATTGGGAGTTAACTGCTAATATGGCACACGATAGATCTGTGGAAAAAAAGAATCCATGTGCAGCCGACCCCGTCTAGTATGGGAAAAGGCTTATGCTTAATTTTTTGTAATCCATGTTGGAAGAATTTCTTTCTAACGTTTTCATATTAACTTTTTCCTTAGACTGTCCAAGCTAACACAACCCTATTATCTTCTTAACATACACCAAGGGTATTCCTTAAATATGTTTTGTTAACTCACCAATGACCAATATAAATAAATATGGACTTAATGTTGATCCCTGATGTAACCCAATATTAACTTCAAAGGAGTTTGTCATTCCTTCATGAGTCCTAGCACAAGTTTTTGCACCATCATACATGTCTCTTTTCTAAGGTTCTCCAAAGAACATCTCAACACCCTATCGTAAACTTTTTCTAGATCAATAAATATAATGTGAAAGTTTTTCTTTTTTGCTCTAAAATATTTCATAAGATGTCTGAATAGGTAAATCACTTCAATAGTAGATATGCCAGGCATGAATCCGAATTGGTTCTCCGTTGTACTTGATACTTGTCTTAACCTACGCTCGATAATTCTTTTCTATAATTTCATAATATAGCTCATTAACTTGATACCTCGATAATTCAAACAATTCTAAATATCTCATTGTTCTTATATATGAGTATAAGTGTATCCGCTCTCCATTCCTTGAGCATCTTTTGGGTTCTCCATATTTCATTAAATAATCTTTTGAGCTATGTGAGCCCATCTCCTAGGATTTTTCATACTTCTATAGGAATATTGTTTGGTCCTCCAGATTTATCAACCTTTATATATTTAAGAGCTTATTTGACTTCTAGCAGAAAATTTGACTCACAAGATGCAGGTCTTGACTTCGATCCCTAGGGCATGCATACATGGTTTTGGCCTCTCTGTTGTAACCAAAAAAGAGAAAAGATACAACAATGTCAACTGTTCAGTTCTGTGGAAGGGCAATTAGGTTGACATTTTTTCGGAACACATCTATGGAAATCTTGGAACTTAGATCTGATATTTGAGTTCTGAATGCAAATATCATTATTTTTGGCATAATTGAAATGAACTAGGGTCACAGAACATGTAAACCTTGTTCAGCTCCTTCTCTCATGGGTTTGAAGTTTTGCTGTGTTTAGCTTTCCTATGTTCCGTGTTGATGGATAGGTTGCATTGATTGCATTTCCTATGTTTAATAATGAGTACTTGATTGTGAATGTAAATATGCATTTCTTGATCGTGTACAAGCACCAATGGTTGACTTAAAAGCTTTGCTGACGAGTTGTTTGATGCAGTGTTGTCTGATGCGTATCGTATCGTGTATCGTTGGTCTCCACGATACGGGCGTATCATATCGTATCGTATCGTACTTTAATATTAAAATAATGTAAAAATTAATTAAAAATCAATAAAAATTAGTAAAAAAATTAAAAAAAAATCAGGAAAAAATCAAGAAAAATCTGATAATTGCTTTAAATTCATATAATGTAAGTTTAGTACAGATTGAGCATTCAACATTGAACAATTGCATCCAAATTTACATATTTTGAATCCAAAAAATAAAACAGACATAGTTTACCACTTTACAGTACACTACAGTTACATATAATGTAAAATTTTACAAATTGTAATCAGGATCATCAACTAAATAATCTTCATCTTCTCCTTGTTGCAGATCCTCCTCCTCATCATCAACCACGCCCACACCTTCTTCTTCAAAATCAAATTCTTCATCTCCATAATGTTGTTGCGCTCCTTCCAAATTAATCCAGGCAACGTCTTCTTCTGTTAGGAGGGCATTTTCTTCAGTGTCTTCCATATCCCAATCTTCTAATATATCAAAATTATCCAAACTTATTGGATCAAACTGAATTTCTTCTCTATTTACTTTTTTTAATTGCCTACGACACAAACAAAGATAAACAATTAGTAAGTAATATTAACAATTGAAAACTGAAGTTAAATAATATTGAATTGAAAATTTGAAAGTAATACAACATTACCTTTCACGAAGGCGCATGTTACAACGAATATAAACCAAATCATTAAGCCTTTTGTGTTCCAACCTATTGCACTTTTTTGTATGGATGTGTTCAAAAACACTCCAATTTCTTTCATAACCTGTTGCACTACAGGTTTGGCTTAAGACTCTGACTGCAAAATCTCTAAGGTTTGGACAATCACTTCCAAACCTGTTCCACCAAACATCTGTACAAAAAATACAAACATTAGAGACATAATAATCCACAGTAATATAAGATGCAACTTAAATATGAAAATAAACAATGTACCTGGACACATCGTAGAGCGGTTGCGAATTGCAACAGGCAAACCCATCAAGTGAAGAGCATTATCATATATCTCCATCTCTCGATGTATCGCATCTGCTATGCTCTCATCAGGGACTAATCTGTCGATACAATCAATGATTCCTCGATTAACCTCACCGTCCCTTTTAAAGGTTCCTGAGTACTTGAATGATGGGTTTAGATAATATGTTGCTGCATGAATAGGCTGATGCAATTGTTTTTTCCATCTACTATCAATTATTTTCCACATGGGCACATAATCTCTCTTTTTTCCATTAAAATTATTTCTGATGGCTTCTTTTGCTCTGTCTATGGCTTCATAAAGGTAGCCCATAGATGGTTTCTCCTCGCTATCAGCCAATCTCAAAACTTTCACTAATGGACAAGTAATTTTCAATAATCTGACACATGCATTCCAAAATGAACTTCTAAAAACTGTTTCTGCAATCTCATTCAACTTTCTATTTCTTCTGTTTTGAGGTAACTCTACAAATTGTTGCCACTCATCTGAGGAGAACATTCTTTTCAAAGCTTGCTTCAGTCTAACAATACTTTGTACAGATAAGAAGTTTGTTGCGAACCGAGTTGCAGCTGTGCGAAGAAGCTCTGCACCTTCTGTATATCTCCTCATCATACACAAAACAAATGCATGGTTGTAAATGAATTTTGTAATATCTTGGCAACACTCAGTTGCTGCTTTTATTTCATCCATCTCACCAATGTCCTCGAGGATGAGATCTAAACAATGGGCTGCACATTGTGTCCAGTAGAAAGTCCCATAAATATCAGCTAACTCCTTTCCAGCTGCTTTGTAGTTAGTTGCATTATCTGTAATCAATTGGACCACATTTTGTAGCCCAACTTCCTGTATAATCTTATCAAAGATCTGTGCAGTGTGCCTCTCCTCTGACATGTCTAGAGATCTCAAAAATATGAGTCCTTTAGGACAATATACAAGAAAGTTTAGCAATGTCCTTCCTCGCCTATCGGTCCATCCATCTGCCATAATAGTGCATCCTGTTTTCTTTCACGGCTATCTCAAAGTCGAACAGTATTGTTGCACTTCAATTACGGTCTGATCTAATATCTTCCCTCTCAACTTCTGATAAGAGGGCATCTTATATCCTGGACCAATGTTTGCAATTGCATTTGCCATTGCTTGAAAATGAAAACTATTTGCTGCATTAAATGGAATGCATGCATCATAAAACCATCTTCCCACTACAAGGTCTGCCTGATCATGCAGTTGTTCTGAAGCTATAGTAGCACAAATTCCTGTTTGAGCACCAGGTGTAGTGGAAGGAGGAAAGAACGAATGTATGCTAGAAGAAGAAGCTCTTCCTCTACTCCTTCCTGAACTTCCTCTTCTGCCACCTCCAAAGTCTTCAGTTGCAACCCTCTTTCTTCTAGTAGGTGCTCGTGAACTGCTACTACCAATCTCTGTTCTAGCATTCCGAAGGCAAACTATCAGTGAATCCAAATCCAGTGGCAGTAGCATCATCAGCTTCTTCATACATCTGAAAATCATCTTTTTGTTGTTTCCGTTCTTGTATGTTCTCAATCATCTATAGGCATTGCCATTTAATACCTTCTGGCAAACTTCTAACTCTGCCTGTGCATAGAGTAACTTCTTTTCTGGTTCCTGCTAGGTGGTGTTTCAACCTTGAAATTCTACCACTAACTACCTTTTCACAAAATAAGCATATGATTTTTAACCTTGAACCCTCAACTATTATACCCCACTGCCATGCCGGATCATCAGACTTTGAATGAGAGTCTCTACCACCCCTTCCATCTCAATGGAGTACTTTAATTCAAACAAAAACCTGAAAATAAAAGCACTTCGTAAATCCCCCAATAATGAAAAAAACATTAAAAATATACCAAAATCCGAGTTTGGAGGCTTGCATGGGCACCGTAGTGCACGATTTTGGAGCTTTGAACACTAAAGAGACGAAAATCGGCTCTTAGGGAACTTGAGGAACCCAAGAAGAGAGAGGAAACCCGCGAAAAATCGCGGGTTTCAGTCGGCCCGGGACCCTTTATAAAGGTCCCAGGGCGTATCGCCCGTATCGCACGATACGGTGCGATATTGTGGGTTTCACGATACGGGCCTCCGTATCGTATCGTGGTGGCCCACTACGATACGTACGATATGGTGCGATACGGATAACACTGGTTTGATGTGATAGTTCTTCCTTGGTTGCATGCATACTCTCTCTCTCTCTCTCTTTCTCATGTCATGGCTTGATTAGTGTTTTCCTTTTCTTTCCTTTTGCTTGAAATACTTCTCCATTCTACTTAAGCTACAAATCAACATGTTACCAAATGGATGCTTACTCTCAATTTTGTTTTGGTCCTTAATTGCTGCAAGTTTGGAAATATATTTGTTTCAAGTTCCTACATCTTCTGCATTCTTGATAACTATGCTTGTTGATCAGGTATTGGGATACTAGGCAACCAACTCCTGTGCATACTCAGCAGCTTCCAGACCGCTGCCATTCTATCACTGTTCGGCATCCTTTAATGGTTGTTGGCACTGCAGATCGGAATCTTGTTGTGTTCAACTTACAAAATCCGCAGGTGATTGTCTGATACTTGATAGTTAAGGCCTTTTTGGTAGATATTTAAAATAATGACATGAAAACATTTCCTACTAGTGTATCTTGGATCTATTGTTTGGGGAAAATCGGATACTGTCATTTTCAGAACTCTTTGTTCTTTTTGATGTTTGTCTATGACATGTACCCATCCTTCTCCTCCAACCTTCTTAAAGATTTTAAGCCATTGAATCTTCTTTTTAGTTAAAAATGCTATCCTCATTTGTGTAAATCAAGTTACGTATTAATGGTACAAACTGGGAGCTTAATAGGAAAGAGTTATACATCGAAAACATTCTCTTTTAGACAATTGTTTTTCTTCCATCTGGCTTTCATCATGTACCTGCTAAAATCTTACCATCTATCCCAGTGTTGTTCGGTGCATATTGTATCGTGTATTGGTTTGATCCACGATACAATACATATCGTAATCTAATACTAAAAAATTGTAAAAATCCAAAAAAATCAGGAAAAACAGAAAACATATGATAATTGTAAAGAATTTGTATAATGTAAAAATGTAGTACATATTTATCATTCACCATTCAATAATTGAAAAAGGAATTACATATTTTGAAGCAGTACATGACATCCTTAGAAAAAATACAACTTTCATAATTGAAAAAAATACATTTACACATTGTAATAAGGATCATCAAGTAAATAATCTTATCTTCTCCTTGCTGAAGATCCTCACCACCTTCTGCTTTAAAATCAAAATCTTCATCCTTGTTGCGCTCCTTCCAAATTAATCCATACAATGTCTCCTTCGGTTAGGAGTGCATTTGCTTCATTATCTTCCATAATCCACTCTCCTAATATATCAAAATTATCCAAATGTATTAGATCAAATTGGTTTTCTTTCCTATTTAACTTTTTTAATTTCCTACCGGAAAGAAAAATAAGTAATTAATAAATAACATTAATTTAATCTATAAAATAAATTGATAGACATTGTTATCCCCAGTTTTGCTACTTACTGTTATTATTGCATTTTTTCAACTGCAAATTATAAATTCATTTTGCGTTACCATCTCATGTGAATAACTTGGTAGACATTGTCTTCTGCTCATTCAATGGCGTCTTTATTTATGACATGCATTAAGTTTTAGCCTTCTTTTTGCACAATGTATATTTATTTGGAAATTGCTTGCATGTTCCTGATCATAGTTAATTTTGCTTGTTGAACTGTTTTGGGTTTTGGTGTGGTCACTAGTTTGTTACACACTGCGACATATCTGAAATGAAACTTCATGCTTTTATTGCATTGGCTTATAATAAGTAGTTGTAACATACAAAAGTTTCTTTTCTCACTTCCCATTATTTTAGAGGAAAATGCAGCTCTTAGATTTTGTTCAATAATTCATGTTTTCTACTTTTCTTTCCTAATTGCATGAATCCCTTATGTGGAAAATTAGTTTTAGATTCATTTATGTTGAGGTTATTTACTTATTTTCATGTATGGGTCTTTGCTTTTTCCTTGTTTTCCACTAAAAAGTAATTTTAATTTTTTGTAGACTGAATTTAAGAGGATCTCATCGCCTCTCAAATACCAAACTAGATGCGTAGCTGCATTTCCTGACAAACAAGGATTTCTGGTAAGTCTTTCAGCTATATGTTTTTCTCTTTATGATGCAATTTGTTGTTTAATTTGAATAAATGGTTGAACCAAATGCTGCTGCTTCCTCTATCTGAGATATGTAAACTTGAAATACTCCACAGAATCTTCCACATGAAGCATAGATTGCCAATTGACAACTGTTTTTAATTCTAAGGCATGTCAAAAAGGTGAACGGGTAAATCTCTAATCACTGTCAACAACAATGCCATTAATGATGGGAACCATAAAGCACATAATACTGGATGATAAGGCAGTGGGTAATGATTGAGTAAAGTTAAAAATATGTTTCACCTATGGCTAGGATTAGCCGGTACTGGTATATTCACCTACGGCTAGGATTACCCGATACTGGTATTGGTGTGACAATGGTACATTATTCTAGCATTTTGCATATTACGTAAGATGAAGTGGGATTGCAGATGCAGGTTATGTTGTGGCTTTGTAGGGAAACTAATGGCCATTCCCGGGTACTAACAGATATTAAACTTGATGAGATCTTAAAGGTTAGTACTCTGTACTTTAATAAGAAACTATCTATGAAGTACGTAAACATATTTGGCATTCTTTACCTTTTTCACGAGGAAACATTTCCATTTTGGTTTTCTTTCTCATATATATAAATATGTACTTATTTAATTTGGCTCACCCAGCCCGGCGTATGGCCCTTCAAGTAATTAGAACGATTTCATTCTAGTTATCCATAGGGGACTAAGGATTGATGTGCGTGAAAGTTTACCATGTTACTGATTTATGATAGGAGGAAGGGAGGGAGGGAGGAAAAGATGCCATTAAAATTTCACCTAATAGGATTCAAAGTGGGATTAACTTCAAGCTGAATATGAATAAGAAAAAGTAGACCTGGATCCAAGTCCAATTTTGGCCTTATGGCATGTGGAAAGAAAAAAGATGCAATGTCACATCTTTCAGGTTTGCCTTTGGATATCAAGTTCAAGATTGAAGTTTCACATTGCTTGTCCAGGAAGGGTTTGATCAAGTTCATTTGAATGATCCAGGATATGAGCCTGATATATTTTTGTTCTTCAACCTTTGATGTGAACCCTATGTCTAAGAATGAAAGTTTTAGTCATTTCCACTTTTAGTAATTTTCACTAAATATGACCAGTTGACATCCATAAGTAATGATGTATACCCGACCTTCTATGCCCATATTGTACCTCATACCTGCAATTGTACATATGTGACGGTTGTTGCCTTTCTGGTAGCTTCCATTATTCTGGGAGGTGCTTGGAGGTGGTTCGGTACACTTCCAGTTGTCTGGTCTTCCCCATTTTAAGAAGGTTGGCGCTTTGTATATGCGTTATTTTGGGATACATTCTCTCTGAGGATGATCTCTTTTGGATTCGTTTAAGTATAATATAATCTTATTCTGATCTCTGGGTGTTTGTATTCTGTATCCGCTTTACATCATTAACAGCTCCTTGTTGTGGTTTTGCTTGGTGCATTGATTTTCTAACTCTATTTCATCCATATATGCAATATTTTATGGGTCGTAATGTTTGATAGGTTGGTTCAATTGAAGGAAGGGTTGGTGTTCACCATCTGGATGATGGACAGCAGTCTAAGAATTTCACCTTCAAATGTCATAGAGAAGGGAGTGAAATATACCCTGTGAATTCCTTAAATTTCCATCCTGTAAGTTTGTGGCTTTTGATACACTAGATTTATTAAAAGCATCGATGTGCCTTTGCTCAAGCCTTTTATACTGAAAAGGCATAGCTTGTTACATACATGTTCACTGACACTCTTGTTGAGTTTTCTTTTAAAAGAAAAAAAGATCTCATTCTATTCAAGAAAAATAGCTTAAGAAAGAGTTCTGCTTCTATTTGTTATCATTATAATTATTCTTTGTGGTGCCACTAAAGATTTTTTTCTTCTACGGAACCATCTTTTGGGGAAATATTGTTAAGAGTTCTTGGTTCATTGGCACCTTCAAGTTCAGTCCTGATGTGGTAATTTAGGTATGATGGTGTAGATCTCTGTCTATTTTAGATTGGTCTGTACAATTCTAAGATAAAGCAAGAAGTGGATTAAACAGTTAAAAGCCTTAATTATCTCCCTTTCTTTTATGGGATATTCACAGACTGGTACTATACATATGGTTTTGTCCAATGCATGCAAAATACTTCGATGCACTTGTGAAGTATGAGACTGTGAACAGCGTATCTCAAATCTTCCTTTGATCCCTTCACATGATTATGGAATTTCCTCTTATCATTATATGAGTATGTATCATTCTGTCTGTGACTGATACTATCCTCTTATTCTTTCTACATATATAGGTAAGTGATTGTCAATATCAGTTCTTTTTAGAGATTTGGTTGTTGTTTCCTTACGTGATTGTCGCAAACTGTAGATACACCATACATTTGCTACTGCTGGGTCTGATGGTGCTTTCAATTTCTGGGACAAGGACAGCAAACAGAGACTTAAGGTATGTGCCTAGGTAGCAAGTATGTCTGCTGATGCTGATGTCCCTCTGAAAATATTCTTCATTTCCCACCAGTAACTGTATCGAAGCATAGAGAGAATTATATCTAGTTTACGAAGGGAATGGATTGGGATGCCTGAAAGTTGTGTCACTTCCTGCCATTTAAACAAGTCTTTTCTAGTTACATTATCTTCATTTGAAAGGATGTTCTCACACCTCCACTTAGTGCACGTACAATACGATGATCACAACAAACACCTGTTCAGGATAATGCATATATAACGGGGACATGTATTCAGAGCACATTGCCTTTGTACACTGTAGCACTGCATCGGGTATTGTTTTACTTTTATATCCATGAATCTGGAATCCCTCATGCATGATTAACAACATCCTAGGACCTAAAATATAAACACTACAAACACACGATTAGGCATAGAATTTGATTGATCCATATTACAAAGGAGTGCTAGTCTGTGGACATTATATGATGCTCTGAAAATGCTTTTTTGCTTGAGGCACACCTCTATAGAAAACTGAGAAACCTGAGACATGCTTCTTGGAGATATTGGTGCAGGTTCTGGAGGAACTTGCACAAACTTTTAGAAACCTTGGAATATTTTTTTGTAGTTGACGATGGTCACAGATATTGTCATTATTCTTAATTTCTCCCAAGTTTGAGCAATTATTTAATACTCTTAACTACTTCCTATTTATTTATGACAGATTTCAGGTTTCCTCTATTCAAATGGAATGAAAACAACTAAGTACTCAATGCTAGTTGAAATAACATTAAACATCAACTATAGACAACTTTGTCTTTCGTATCTTGATCGGTGCAATGGATGATTGGATGAAGATGGGTCTTTCATAATAACAAAATGAAACTCTTGGGTGTAGTCAATGCCTCCAAATTTGAACTTAGCCATTTCTAAGAGAACAATAGTGGCATGTTAGTTATACAACATGACAATGATGGAAAAATGGTGTGTCTTTAGATGTTGAACTACAATTAATTATGGCTCATTAGGCACTTCCAGGATCACCATCTATCATCACAAAGCTCTTGGCCTTTCTCATCTGTAGCTGTTTATTTTCTCCTTTATGATTTTGTTGCTTGAGGAGTAACATCTAGCAAATACTAGTTGAAGCTTTCTTATGATCACAAATAGGTATTTATTTTGTAAATTGCACCATTTTGTGTAACCGTCTTTTCTACTCTTGATTTGTTTACTTTGGGTTTATATTTTTCTTATGGGATGTCTGAGGATCCACTACCTTGTAAAGTAGGTTCCCTGAAAACTAACAACAACAACTAAGCCTTTTCCCATACTAGACGGGGTCGGCTACATGGATTCTTTGTTTCCACATAGCCCTATCGTGTGTCATGTTAGCAGTTAACTCACAATAAGCTAGATCATTCTTTATTGTTTCTTTCCAACACTTTTTTGGTCGTTCTCTACCTCTTTTAATACTTTCCAAATTTAGTTTCCCATACCTTCTTACAGGTTCTTTTGATCTTCTTTCTATATGTCCAAACCATCTTAAACGATATTGTCTCATTTTATCCTCTATTGGTGCCACTCCTAATTTGCTTCTAATAACCTCATTATGTATACGGTCTTTTCTTGTATGACCACTCATCGATTTCAACATCTTCATTTTTGTCACAGACATCTTTTGTACATGTTGATGATTAATTGCCCAACACTCATAACCATAAAACATGGCATGCCTAATTGCTGCTCTATAATATTTACCTTTTACCTTTAATGGTATCTTCTTATCACAAAGAATACCTGATGCTCCTCTCCATTTTAACCAACCATCATTAATTCTATGCGTAACATCTTCATCAATTTTTCCATCATTCTGAAAAATTGACCCTAGGTATTTAAAACTTTCCTTTTGGGGGATGCAATGTGTGCCAATTTTAATTTCTATGTCCTCTGAAGTAACCAAATGATCAAACTTACATTCCATATATTCTGTCGTTGTTCTACTAAGTCGGAGGCCTTTGCTTTCTAATGTTTCTCTCCATAGTTCCAATTTTCTTTTAACTTTTTCCTTAGACTCCTCCACTAACACAATGTCACAGGTTCCCTAAAAACTATTTACCAATAATCCATGAACAAAATGTATGGTCTGGTTTTGGATAAATGGTAGAGAACAAGATCTTTGATTAATTGCAGATGTTGATATAAAGCTGCTTATCGGTAATCCGTTAAAGATCTATCGGAATTATCTTTGCTAGTTTTCTATATAAAGATTTTTACATCTCCTGATAGCTTTACTGTCTCCCTTTTTACTTCTTTTCTCGTGGAATGCTTGCACCAGCTAGTGCATTATTATATTTTGTGCCATTGCCTTGTTCTTTCAAGGAACTGGTACCTTTTATCTAACATCATGAATTTGAAATTATTGACTAAATGGATCATGAAATCCTGTTGTAGCTTCATCCCAAGTAAAAGCATGCATATGAACAAAATGTATCTAATGCTAAGGTTTACTTGTTCAGGCTATGGCAAGATGCAATCAGCCTATTCCCTGCAGCACTTTCAATAATGATGGCTCAATATTTGCTTATGCTGTAAGTATTTGTCCCAGTAGGTGTGCCTTGCATCCCGAGTCATGTTATTTTCCATCTGCAACTGCCCTGAGGTTTTGCATATGCAATATGCTTGTTGTCATATTGCAGTATAAGCTACGTTATCAATAGTGGTTAGCGGGTTGTTAGCGGTCGACCTTGATATAGCGGTAGCTGGGATATAGCGGTACACTTTTATTTACGATTAAAAAATTATATATATAACGGGTTCTCTAATTTCTAAGAAATATCAAGAAACGCAACCACTTCTATCATAAATATGAATCAAACTAAATAAACAGATTCTACTTTTAACTTCTAAAGAAGCCTATTTTTCTTTCATGAAGGAACGGAGCACTAGCAGCAAGCTAGTCCAATGATAAGAAATGGACGAGCAAAGCACTCACAAATGAAAAGACACCAAAAACATGGTTACAGACCTAGGTTATTAAAGGAACTAAAATACTTAGAACATTTTAGAACATTACCTGTCCATTGTGCTCAAGGGTTCTCGAAATTGCATGTTTGATGATATGAATTCCTTTTTGAATAGCTAAACGTGTAATAATACCCACCAAATGTTTGATGAGATCTCCCTCTCGCACATACTCGCTTTGGGCTGAAAGATACGCTTCTTGATCGTTGAAATTTGTCTGGAGTGCTAGACCTTCCACTAAATGCTGGTGGTGGTTGTCGTCTCTTTGGCTTCTGCTTATGGTAGGATGTCAATCACGTGTCAAACATCTCTACATTTCATCATATATTGGAATAGCAAGGAATAAAATCTTCGAGGAACAGTTTGAAAGCATAAAGCTACTCAAAGAGTGACTCAGAAGCCAAGCATGTTATGAGTATGTGTGCATGTACATATATATAAGCGTGCATTGGTTAGACCATAGATGATGATGTATAACAAGATCAAAGCGAAAAGAAGAAAAGGTTTGAAGTGCTTACATCCACAGTTGGTGTAACCACATTCTTTAAAATAGCAAGCTTCCTCAGGAAAAAATTGCCATCCATATGTAACTGGCAAAATTCATCACCCAATAACAAATGCTCTTGAATATACCACTTGTGAAGAAAGTCCAATGAGCAAGCTAAAACATTACACATATGATATGAGAGAACAAGAAACAAAACTAATGAAAGTGAGTCCATTTACCTACCACTGATTTTGCAGAGTCCCATGTGAAGCCATTTCGTGCAGCCCGCTACAGTAAGCGCCCCCCGCGGCATCTGTGAAGCCATTTCGTTCTCCCTAGATGGGAGGCGAGAGTCGAGGGGAGAAGCTCAAAAACAAAAAGGAACTGAAGGGCCGAGACTTCCACGCCTCAGCCCAGATGCAAAGATTGGATGAACGAGGACTTGCAGCATGAGTGAGCCCTCGAGGAGATCCTACATGGAAATGGCAAAGAAGAGTGTAGATTGTTTGTGTTAAGACATACCGATCTAATATGGCAGGAGGCGGAGGTGGTGGTGGCAGTCGTAGATGTCTGTGCGGCTGATGGTGGAGAGAGCAGCGGCGAGAGGCGGGATAGAGACAACATATGCGATGCGGGAGAGAGACAATGACGTCTTAGGTTTTATATCGGGTCGATCCAATGGATACTGGATCAACCCGATCCAAACTCATTTGTACGCTAACAATGCCCAAACAGGCCGCCTGCTATTTAATGCGCGCTATAGTGGTCTGAGGTCCGCTAAAACGCTATAGCACACTATTGACAACATAGAGTATAAGTATAACAAACTTTTGTTTATAACTGTCAAACATTGACTAACATCATTCTGGTCAAAGGTAATACAATTCTAAGCAGCGTCCTTTGAGTTAAATGTGGATGTGGCATAATTAGTTTGAAGCTAACTTGTGTCATATAAAAGAGATCTTTTTTTTTAAGTTTAAGTAATCCTGATACTATGAAAATATTTTGGTAGCCCATTTCTATGGAAAAGTCAGGATATTCAATAATATGAGATTCAAAATATCCTGTTATCATAGTGCTTTACTGTTTTTATAGCTTGTATTATTAATTTTTAAGTTCAGATTTATAAATGTTTATCAAAATGATTGGTAAGAACTACGTTAAAATTATTGCAACCTTTTCTAAAATTGTGGAGGTCTTCATTATAGTCAGAGAAGCACCCAAAATATCTTGATACGTCCTCTAAAATTGTCATCGAGTCTCTGTTGGTGATTGTTGTGGTGTCATGTGCACGGCACATTAGTTATATGTGTCTCTTCCTTTAGCCTTTCCATCTAAAGATGGTTTCTGGAAAAGAAACGATATCAAATTAAATGGCTAAGTAAATGGTCGAGCTGCATATGAGAAAATTCGACAGAGTCCTACAGAGTTTAAATACGTTCATTCAATATTTATCATTTTGTGAGGCAAACTTGCCCGTAATTACCATTTCTGATACCATTATTTGACTTGTCAAAGTTCCGACTTCATCTTGGCCCTCAAAGGTAAAGATTTATGGCTAGTTTAATTTTGTATATAGGTATGCTATGACTGGAGTAAAGGGGCAGAAAACTACAATCCTTCGACAGCCAAGACATACATTCTACTCCATATGCCACAGGTACCATTCCTCATGTACTTAAAAACTGCTGTCATTCTCAAACTTCTCCTGGTGGAGTGAACCAACTTCACCTCTCTGCGTTGCCTAGTTTGAGTGCTATTCGATGACCACATTATGAACAGCCATGGAAAGGTCAATCGCTACATTTGTGTTTATGTTAATATTTCATCTTTTGTTTCAGTCTGGCCTTTTGCATAACCTGCCACAAGAGAGATTCTCCACCCGACGATAATTCTTAGATATGCTTTTGATATTTGCACTCCTACGGTTTCGGTTGTGGGTTGCATTTTTTGTGTATTTATATTTGGTTATAGACTCCCGTCTAGTATGGGAAAAGGCTTAGTTGTTGTTGTATATTTGGTTATAAACAGACATGACCGATTCTGAACTGGCTCGATGGTTCCAATCATATCTGAACCAGGCTAGGAACTGGCTGGAACCAGAACTGTTGAAACTGGGCCTGGAACTGGGGATCACTTGGTTCCATTTTCATGGAACCAAAACCGGTGGTTCCAATTTCTTAAATTTCAAAACTTTTTATATTGTTTTCTCCGTTTTGGTTTTGGACCTCAAACCAAAACCAACGGTTCCAAAGCGGAACCTAAACCGGCCTGGTTTTGGTTCAGTTTCGGTTCTAGGTTCCCAATGAACCAGAATCAGCCATGTCTAGTTATAGATAAAATGAGTTATTTCATCCTAGTTAATATGGCAACTAGACAAGATATATGTGGGGATCCAATGTTTCATAAATATCTATCAGATAAAGGAACAAAACGTCAAAATAAACCATTTAAAAACTATTAGCACTAAAGTCCATATGAGACTGTCTCTAAGTTGAACATTTTTGGTAAAAAACTTTAAATAGTGAGTGTCACCCGGTCATGGGGAAGTGCCGTGTCAAATGTCAGTATGACATGAAATACCTGTGCTAATGTCGGCATGTCCTAATATAGGTGTGGGGCTCTATTTTAGAAAATGTCTGTCATAAATGGGTTGGTGGATCAAATTATTGGGGCGAAGTTATGCACACGTGCAAGATTAACTTATAGTTTCCAATTAATTTGTGTTTTCTGACATTTTCCCTTTTGTTTATTTGCAGGAATCTGAGGTTAAGGGGAAACCGCGAGCTGGAACAAGCAGTCGCAGATAGCTGTTTTGATTTTTTTGCATATTTCATTTTCTTATTTTTGATTAGGCGACTCGGAGGTTTCCTATCACAAGGTAAAATGGCAGCCCATGTACTGTTTTTATCACAATGTTAAGTTGAAAGCTACCTGATTACTTCCAACTTAGCCACTTCGAAAAAAATCTAAGATTCTTCCTGTTCCAACTTAGGTGACTTAATATTGATCTCAATGGCAATTAAGAACCCATGTAGCTGAACCCACTTAATATGGGAAGAGGCTTGGTTTTGTTTTGCTTGGATCTGTATGTAATAACTATGTAGCGGAACCCTACTTAGTATGGATAAGATTTGATTTCAGTTGGGGAGGGAAATGCTTTAACTTCAATTTCCTTGATTTTCTTCTTTTTTCCTGTATGTTTGTTAAGCTCTACATTAGAAGAAGGATAAGGTTGCATTCTACAAGCCGTAGCTTTCGGTCGCTTCTCTCCAAACTGATCACACACTTATCAGATCAGGCTTGGCATCTCCTGCCGAGTTGGGAGGCTTGTGCTAACCCCTTGCTAGTTGAACATCTCAGGTGTCTAACTTGTGACCTCATTCATCTTGAAGGCTTTTCTTTGGTCCCTGCCGGAAGAGCCTTTGCTCCTTGTGCAAATCTTATTGCGTGCTTCTGTTGAACCTCGACTTCCTATGGAATTTTTTTATTTTTACCATCTAGGGTTCATGAGTCCTGCTGGATAACTAAATCAGATGCTTGTTCGTTTATATTGAAGTGAATCAGCTCAGGTGATATTGAACCTAAGGATGGCTATCTCTACTCCTCCCGTGAGTACTAATCATGCCTTGCCCCTAGACGGGTTAGGTTCTCAAGGGAAAAAACCTGTTCGGCAGTGGGGCAGGCCGAGACAAAGAGAACCTGCAGGCGAGGCTGGTTATGGTATATGTATTATTTAAAAAATAAAAAATAAATAAATAAATAAATAGAGATAGAGAGAGAGAGAGAGAGAGAGAGAGAGAGATTTATATGTATAATTTTTATGGTACATAATTGTGTATAATCTTTATTTGACATGGTTTCACCATTGGCCATCCCTCTTCACACCTTTCATAGCTTTTTCATTTTTTTAAACCACTTTTTATTAATAAAAATTATAGCAGTTCCTACTAAAGTTACTTAAAAAATTTAAATAAAGCATATTATTTATATATAATATAAATATTAAGTTTTTAAATGGTTTTCATGGTGATGATGATAGTTTTGATTGGTAGAAGGTGGTTTTGAAAAGTGGAACAAAATTTTGTCAAATAGAGAATTATACATTATTATGCACCGTAAATCATTATTCATATAAGACTATTTTTCTGTCTAATATATATATTATATATATGTATATATTTTATATACATATGATCACTTTTAATTTGATGATATGGAGTAGATTTTATGTTTTATATAAAATATATGATGTTGCCTTTATTTCTTTATAAAAAATACTTGTTATTAGGTTGAAGTAGGGGTGGGGCCAAGGTCTGATAAGAGGCTTCAGTGGGGGTTGGGTGCTGGTTTGGTGAAAATCCATTCCACCCCGTCCCATTGCCATACCTAATTCAAGCCTTCTGCAACCTTTGTCTGGAATGGACTGGACTTGGGTGTAGGCCTGTCTGGAACTACGGGAAACCCTCAGCTAATTTCAGCTCAGGGCAGGCCGAATTGGGATCGCCAATGCCTTTGTCTGCCCAAACTTGGATCTGAAAAGCGGTTGAATTGTACACTAATTTATGAACTATTGAAACTCCTCAAGTATGCATCAAACTCATTACTGCACTCACATCACCATTGTTAAAGTAGACTCCGGAGTGGTTCTTCTATCCTATTCTACTGGACACCAGAATCAGTAACCATCAATCATGCACTCAGAGTGTAAGTTATCTTAGCAGGGCTGTCGACTCACAGGATGCAGGTCTTGAGTTCGATCCCCTGGTGTGTAAATACCTGGTTTCAGCCTCCGTATGGTAACGGAAAACAAAGAAGTAAACCATCAAGGATCATTACCCGACTAGGGTGGCATTCACAAAAGTTCGTTGACTGCCTTTTTAGAGATTCCTAGCCATTGATTTTTCGCCATATTTATAAGATTTAGTACAAAAATCGACTTGGTATCTCTCGTACCGAAACAAGCACAATTCATGAGATCACCTCCGAAGCATTTGACTGAGAAAGCCATGAATAATAATGCACTATTGTGGCGTCAGCGTCGGCAGGGACAAGGATTACTTCGTCAAAGAGTAATTGATTGACGAGGACGATCAATTTGGATCCATCACTTTACTTTGCGTTATCTAGCAGTTAAAACGGAAGCAGATAAACACCATTGAACACCAAAACAGGCATAAAAATGAGCACTTCCCGTCCTCATATTTTGATAGGGATGGTTTTATTGTGTGCTTTCATATTGTATGGTGTCAATGGTATATTTGCATGTACAGAAGATAATAGTAGTAGAAATAAAGATGTGGTGAATATGAAGGATTTACACAAGAGAATCCGAATTCGTAACGACGTTCATTAAAGAAAAAAGTGTTGTAATATGATATAAAATGTGACGAGCAATAACTCACCTAGCCAGGGAGTAGATTTACAAGTTGGAGGTCGTGAGTTTGATACCTGCTACATGCATCTGGGTTCAGCCTGTTGTACCAAAGGAAGGAAAAGATATGATATAAAATGAAATGTCACTCTTAAAATTAATTTGGACATCCGAAGAGAGAGAAGATGTGATAATTTGATGGTGAACAGAGCTGAACTACAAGCGACTTGGTTCATTTGCCAGCCTTAAACCATGCCTCTTTTGCTGGGAAGCAAAGATGAAACTCTAGTGGAAGGTTGACAACCTAACAGTCAAGATAGTGCACCCAGAACGTTAGCTCAATGGCAGGGCGCTCTAGCACTGTTGCTGCTGGTGGGGAGTTCGACTCCCATATGGTTCCTCTGTTAGGCTTCGGCCTCCTCTTCTAACAGAAAAAAACACACTGAAGATATTGGCAATAATGAAGTTTGGAACTACATCATTTTCATAACCGCAAGCTTTCATGCGATAGTGAAATCCCACATATTATTGGAAAACTACGTCTATTTATTCCACAACCCAACGTGCAAGTGAAGCAATCGCTCTATCCAAAAGTTATTTATATGGAGATTTTCAAATATCTCAAGTAGTAAAAATACTCAAGAAATAAATTTGAATTTATTCCACTGCATAGAGCCACAATTTTTGGGGTTAAGATGGCACCTTTGTTTAGCTGATGAATGCTATGTTACATGGGTGAGCCACAATTTTGTAGGCTTAGGTCCGGTGCGGGACCTGCCAATTTTTTAACATGGTGGATGCAGGGACATGGCTATAGACAAGTATAATTTAGATATTATTAATTATTGATAATTGCTTATAAAATCATTGAAAACTACCCCAAAAATGAGAAAATGTTAATATGTAATAATCCAAATTACTGTTTTCATGAGTTAATTCAATGATCTGCCATTGTTCATGAAGCATATCTTAGCAACCTAGTGTTTAAAAAAAATCAAAATAGATGGTGCCAAGTTAAACACAAAAAAGTAGGACTATAGAATTAAACAAATAAGCAGATAAAACAAACTATTATTTTGTTACCTTTGTATTTCTTTTATTTTCTCGAATAAATAAATAAATTATTGCTTGAGGGTGTCAAACTGACGAGAGAATTCAGGAACATTCGATCTTTCAAGATACCAAATTTCATACAATAGAAAGAGATCAGCATTCATGCATGCAATCTTAGACGTGTTACGTAACTGGAGGAAAGCTTCTGTATGTATTGCTGGCAAATTGGACTGGACTTAACTCGGTTCAAAATATACCTAGAAAATTTGTCTCTGGCTCAAGGTTTAGACACAGTGGGTTGGGTGTTGGTCGGTCTTAAGCAACCACAAGCGAAACCTGATTACATACACATACACAGGTTACAGGTATAATATATATATATATATATATATACATGTACTATACATACATACACACACACACACACACACACACATATATATATATATATATATATATATATATATATATATATATATATATATGCATACATATATATTTTAATTTATATGGGGTCACTTTCAGGTTGACCTGGACCTGACTGCGACATGAACATGATCAGGTTTGTCCTGGGTCTTGGAAGGACCTGAAGGAGATACAGGTCAGGTCTGGTTGACCTACTTTCCACCCAAACCAGAAAGAACCCGGCTAGTTGACCTGATTTGCAACCCTTGTGTAAATAAAGAACGATACAAATACATCTGCCCTAATTAAGCTGAAATTAAAACTCTTGTTCGAAAGTCCACCTCAGAGATATTGCATGTAAAGAAAGCATGGGCTGCATGCGAATTTGCTTGAAGTTCTTATTATGCATATTTTTATAGTACATACATATATATATATATACACATACATATATACATGTATGTGTGTTAAAATGAAGAATATGTACTATATATACACATACATATATATATATATATATATAAACTGGAACTTTCCCATTATTGAAGTTACTCACTCATATTCAATCTTTGCTTTTTAAGAGCATGAGTATAATTTGAAAATTTGTAAAGATATTTTAAAGATGATGAAAGACAATCTTATTACAGGATCTAGTCTCTCTCTATGTATATAGAGAGAGAAATAGAGAGAGAGTGTGTGTCTGTCTGTCTCACTCTATGTTATTGTGTACGAGTATGTCGAGTTGCTTCTGGCCGATGTAGACCTGAACTGGGGTACTTAAGTTCTAACCCGGATATGGATTTCTTGGGTCTGGTTTGGGTAGGTTCAAAATTGCCACCCCGAAGTCCAACTTGTTGACATCCTAACTGCTGGACTTAGTGGTCGACCCACAACAAGAAGTCTTTTTTTCTGTTAATTTACTACACAAAATAGAGCACAACCACGACTAAGAATCCATATAACCGACCCCACTTGGAGTGGAGGAAGACTTAGATTTTGGTAACAGAAGCTTTTTTAGTAAGATACTGGAGATCCTCAATGCTAGTCTCGAACTGGGCCTGTTTTTAAGAATCCAATAAGAGTGTTTGTAATTACAGAAAATAAATTTATTTTCCTTTTTTGTATTTATTTTCATTTTTGTTATCAAACTAAATCCGGTGAACTACTGGTCTCCGTGAGAAATGTACACTTTTATGCCACAAGTAAGCCTTTTCCCATATCAGATACGATCGACTCCATGAACTCTACTCAATCATAAATGATGTTAATAGTTAACTCAACATAAGTTAAATTATTTTTTATTGTTTTCTTTCAACATTTTTGTGGTATTCCTCTTCTATGTTATACTCAAAAGCAACTTTCAATTCACTAATGACTAGTATGTTTTTTTTCCTTTCATATTATCAAATAATTACAGTTAATTTATGTTTGAAAAAGTTCATGAAATGCTTGTTGTTTCGCAAAGAATTGAGCTCGAACATAAGAAGTCAACTCTTTCGAACTCGGTTTGTGTTAGTTTGAACTCCTATTTGAGATCATAACAATGGGGAGGCTGAAGCCTCATTCACAACACCAGGTATCAAACTCACGACCTTCTTGTTGTGCATTGCGGGAATCGTATTTGAAGTTTTGTTTTATCTTATTTCAGTTGACATTGCCAAAAAGGACATGTACATTTCACCTATAAATAAATCTAAAATAATTGTTTGAAGAACTAAGCAATAAAAAAAGGGTTTATTCGAGTTCATGAGCACAGGCAAGTCGATCTATAACCAGCTTATTCATTTCTTTTACAACAGGGAGGCTGCAGCCAGATGAACTCCCGGGGTATCAACTCATGAACCTGGTACTTATGAGTCGACCCTCTCTAGCCAGTTGAGCTATTGCTGGTTGTGAATTCAGCCAGATTTATTACATATTTTTTTATTTTTATTTTTAAAGGCTTTATTAAGGATTGTTAAAAGGGACGGCGAGCTTCTCATCCTGTTGTGTTTCTCTTTTCTTTCTCTCTCTAAAGGGCAAAATGGGTAATAAATTAAATAATATTAAATAATTGAAGAAAATAAGGAAGAAAAATCTCTGTAATGTAGGGTTCAACGTGGATTGGTATGGCGGAAAAAGGCAAAATGAGTTAATAATTCCTGTACTCTCTCTCTCTCTCTCTCTCTCCGTGACTCCCTTTGTCCGCTTCCTTCCTTTCTCTTTCAGCACACCGCTACCATCTATCTGTCACCGCCATAGAGACGGAGAGTTGGAGGGGAAGCTCCCTAGCCAACGATTTGATCGATGGGAGTCGTTGTCGGAGTACTGCAGACAATGCCGGAGTCCCCCTTGCGAAACTCGCCGGAGAAGGAGAAGCAGACACGCCCCGTCTGAAGCGCGTGCAGAAGACTAGGCCATAGATGAAAATCTGGACGGGGCGCAGGGACCAGAGGCTGGCGGACCTCAAGGGGACGTTGATCATCCTCCACCTCCTCATCAACATCGGCTACCGTCCGAGCAGCCACCGGAAAACCCGCCGGAGGATGCTCTGGTTCGTGAAGCTCTCCGGTTTCGCGTCGTTGGCCACGCTCGTCATCCTCCTCTCCCCTTCTTTCCAATCTGAAGCGTTCCGGGAGGGTTACCAGATTCCGGCCGCGGGGGTCGGCCGGAATCTCTTCGCATTCCAGACAGCCCCTTCCCGCGGCCGGAATCTCTTCGCATTCCAGACTGCCCCTTCGTTCCGCAATGGCGGGGAATGCGGACGCCCCGTCTCGGACGAGAAGTCCCCCTGCGACCCGTCTCTCGTCCACGTCGCAATGACGCTCGACGCCGAGTATCTCCGGGGATCGATGGCTGCGGTGTACTCCATTCTTCAACATTCCATCTGTCCCGAAGACGTTTTCTTTCACTTCCTCGTCTCGGACTCTTTGTCCGATCTCGGGCGCCTCGTCAACTCCACGTTCCCTTCGCTTCGCTTCAAGCTTTACTTCTTCGACCCGGAGCGAATCCGCGGCATCATCTCTTCGTCGGTTCGGTCCGCCCTTGAGCAGCCTCTCAACTATGCCCGGAACTATTTGTCCGAAATCTTGGAGCCGTGCGTCCGGCGGGTGATCTACCTCGACTCGGACATCGTCGTCGTCGATGACATCGCGAAGCTGTGGGGTATCAGGCTCGGGTCGAGGACCGTCGGCGCACCGGAATACTGCCACGCGAACTTTACCAACTACTTCACCAGCCGTTTCTGGGGGAATCAGCGGCTTTCCGGCGCGTTTAGAGGTAGGAATCCTTGCTACTTCAATACGGGCGTGATGGTGATCGACTTGAATCGGTGGCGGAGATTTGGGTACACCCGCCGGATCGAGCGGTGGATGGAGGTGCAGAAGGCGAGACGGATCTACGAGCTCGGTTCGCTCCCGCCGTTCCTTCTCGTCTTCGCCGGAAGGATTGAGCCTATAGATCACAGATGGAACCAGCACGGCCTCGGCGGGGATAACGTCAAGGGGAGCTGCCGGAATCTTCATCCCGGTCCGGTGAGTCTGCTGCATTGGAGCGGGAGCGGCAAGCCGTGGGTCCGACTCGACTCGAACAGGCCGTGCCCTCTCGACTCGCTCTGGGCTCCCTATGATCTCTATAAACCCTCTTCCCCTTCTTCTTCTTCTTCATCATAGAGCGGGTCCCGAAACGCTTCCGCCATCTCTATTTGCCGGCGCCGGCCTCTATATTCCGCGCCGGGAAGGGAGCTGTTCGTGGCCTGTTCTCTGCTGGAATTGCCCTTCTCTTTTTCCTTTTTTTGGGTGTTAATTAATTGCTGTAATTGAATTTCTTCCTCTTTTCTTTTTTCTCGTTTTTTGGTTGGATCGTATTCTTCTGTCTTATGTTGGTATTGTCATATCGATTTTACAGTTGAATTTAAATTTGTTATGTCAATAAAAGTTACTAAAATTTGGGGTTCAATGCACTAATGTATAATTATGACTGAATTGTATTTCCTGGAAAAAAATCGATATCTCCCCACCGGCGACGTGAATCGGTGCAAATTATACGAGTCGAATTGCCTCCCCACTCATCGTTTTTAATATTTCTCTCTCTCTCTCTCTCTATCTATCTATATATATATATATAAAGAGAGAGAGAGGGTCAGAAGCCAAGTGATGGTGGGGCCCGGGGTATCAAAGCATCCGATGTTGGATTTTTTCTTTTTTCTTTTTTTACTGTTCGGTGGTTTGCTCTGAATTTGTTGACGGTTGGCATCATTGCTTGTTCCATGGAGACGAAACAAAAGGGTGGTTTTTGGAATTTTCGAAAAAAATTGGGGAAGGAATGAGGGTGACCCATACAGCTGGGCACTAATAATTCAAAGGTGTCCGTCTCGATCTCTTCTACCAAATTAGTCCCCTTTTTCTAGCTATTTCCAGATTCATGTATACTTTTTCTTTTTATCCTACTCAGAGACATGTTCCTAGTTTTTCTAACATCACCCACTTTCATTTGCATTTGATTATTGGAAAGAGTAATGTAAAAGTGTCAATTGTTGATTAAAACTGAACTAAATATACATAATGCGCATACTCATCTATGCACGAATCTACTTGAAAGTCTCTGCCGTTCAATCGTTGGGACTAACAGTTGAGATATTTAAGTGCTTTCTTAGTTTAAAATTCAACAATAGATCAAATTTTTGGTATGAAATGACTGAGCATTATATGTGTTGGCCTCCCCATCATACCAAAAAAAGAAATGTGATATTGATAGTTTTGATTTGCAAGGTTTCAAACAATTGTTGACTTTCGAATCTCATAAAATTATTGAATATCCAGCATGATTCGCTAGTTCATTAATATTAAGCTGGTTATCGGTATGTTTCTAAATTTCGTTTTCTCGTCGAAGACTGTGTATGGACTATTTTCAAAACGTTAAACGAAAAGGAGGACCACGTTTCTGAAATAATCCAAAATGAGGCTTGTTCTTTGCAAATATCCTGAAATGAAGAGCCTAATGAAATGTTCTTTTTAATACTGGGGCTGCTTTCCAGATGATGAGTGCCTTCTTTATAAACGGTAAGGACAAGGAATAAAAAAATGGCTTTTTGTGCCCTCTCTTTGTATATATATATATATATATGTATAAAGAGAAAGAAATAAGGAGTTTTAACTGCCAATGTTTTTTATTTCATAATCTTTCATAAATATCTTTAAATCTAGAGTAAAGATTTGAATTAAAAGTACCATTATTTTTTTACTTTGCATTAATTACAAAATAGTTTAAATCTTTACATTGATATCAAGGAATGAATGATAAATATTTTAGTCAGATTATACAATTCATGTAACTACTATGTCCTCTCTCTCTCTTCATATATATATATAATTATAATTATAATTATTTGGCTGGTGGTGATGAGATAGTGATACCATATCAAAAGACTAGTATAAGAAGAAAAAACCAGAGAGAAGAGTACGTTTTGAGTTGAGTATGCTATCGCACTATATGGAATAAAATCTCAATGATTGATGGGGGGCTCTTTCCCTAAGCTTTTTCTGTTTTATGATTGTTCAGTTGGGCTTGAAGCTTGGTTTATGCAATTGATGCCCCTTCTATTTTAGCTTTGTGAAATTGTGTTTTTGGTGAAAAGCATTTGCATTTTTATATCTGTCTAATTGGGGATCCGATTGGAAGGCTAAGATCAAGCTCGAACTGAATTGGCGAAGAATGGCTTCTGACTAGCTTGATTTAGGCTTTTCATTTCTCTAATTTCTCTGGGATTCGATCTCCCCACCAGCAGCGAACGCCCTGCCATTGAGCTAACCCTCTGGGTTTTAATTCATATAATTTCGATAGTGCCAGTTTACATTATTTTATTTATTTAAATAATATTTTAAAGTGAAGGTAATTTCATCTGAATTTATTTTTGAAAAGATTATTCAGATTCAAAGACTGATTGTGAGGTCCCATTGGCTGAGTTTTGATATCTCATGATTCTCGTTCTTCTTCTCACTTTCTGTGCGTATAGATGGAAAGAAGGTCCCCCTCAAATCCTGATAACGAGCATGTGAGAGCTGCATGCTCGGCCCAAGTTGGGCTGCTAGTGGAACCGGACGAACCTAACATGGGCTGTTCGTGTTCAGCTTGTTTCCTATATGATCTAGCTCGTGTTTGTATATTGAACACGATTGAAAGCCGTTTTAGTTTCGTGTCGAACTGAGATCGGACATAACGAGCGGGGTTTGAACTCAAAATTTTGTTTCAAATCGTGTTTAATTTAAGCTAGTTCATGCTAGTGTTTGTGTTACGGGTCTACTTGGGTCCTATGTCCGTGTCAAGACGAACAGTTTGAAAACAACTCATTCTTTGTAAGGAGCTTCTCAAGACGAGTTGGGGTGAACAGACATCGTTCAAGTTTGGTCGAGTTATAATCTCGAAGTCAAGTGCGCAGCCTTTCGGTGCAAATTGTTCATTTACCAGCCTAAGGCCAATAAACAGGCGCAACCCTTTGGTGCGCACTCATACTCACTTCAATGTAGTTTTGGGGCCAGGTAAAGATGGATTCTCACGAGGTTGCTTTCTGTCGGCAGAAAGATTTTCATCTCTGGAATTATATAATCTCTTATGAATCTTTTATTTTATGAAAGATATACGCACCACACCTAACTCTTACATATTACTAAAGGCACAACCAAGACTTTTCGTGATTATTCAAATACTTATTAAAAAATAAACAGTTTCCCATTTTGCATTTGGTATCAATGAGGAGGTCGAAGCCTATGCACGAACCCAGGTATCGAGCTCATGACCGGTGCTTGTGAGCCGACGCCCTAACCAAGTGTGCTATTTCTCTTTGTCCATATGTACTCGAAGTCTATGCATGTCCCAGGCGACCAACTCATGACCTTTCAGCCAACTCCCTTCCTACACACACACACACACATATTTATATATTATAACAAGAGGAGGCTGAAGCCTAATACACACGGAAATGCATCCTTTGGGAGTCGAACTCCCCACCACCACCAACGAAGCCTTACAAGTATCACCTCTCCACCCCACCAGTGCACGGCTACCCTCCCAGTGCACATGCCCTCCCTGGGTTCCATACCAGTACCCATCTCCACCACCACCCCAAAGAAGCCTTATTACAAGTACCCATCTCCCCACCTCCAGTGCACACGTACCCTCTCTTGCTTACCCTCATCCTCATCCCATCCTCACCCACCCTCCACACCCATGTACCCTCACTCCACCACCGCAAAGCTCCATACTATTACCCTCCCCCACCACCACCACCAACGAAGCTCATACTAGTATACCCATCTCCACCACCACCAGTGCACGGCGAAGCCTTACTAAGGTGTCCGCCACCATTACTCCATCTCTACCACACCAAAGCCTTACGTACCCATCTCCCTCCAGTTTACCGGCACCCTCCATCACCCATTACCCATCATCCCCCACCTCATCCACACCGTAAGCCTCACCCACACCCTCATACAAGTACCCATCTCCCCACCTACACCAAAGTGCATGCCATACTGTACCCATACCCACCATCCACCACCAACGTATCCTCACCCACACCCTCCCATACAAAGTACCCTTCTCCACCACCACCAGGCTCAAGAGGAGGCTGAAGCCTAATACACATGGTGATGCATCCTTTGGGAGTCGAACTCCCCACCACCACCAACGGCCCTAGAGCATCCTGTCATTGAGCTAATGCTCTTGGTGCATATATATTATAACAAGAGGAGGCTGAAGCCTAATACACATGGAGATGCATCCTTTGGGAGTCGAACTCCCCACC